>OY992876.1:125896147-126443647 GCA_963921405.1 Cepaea hortensis | reverse complement strand
ACACATACACCCACATAACCCACATAAACACATACACACATTTAAACACACGCACACACATACACACATCTACACACCCACCTATACACTCACACATACACGCTGCCTAGCATAATCACTAAAAGTAATATGAATAAGCTCCCACACTTTATACACACATATACTGACGACTATCGTGAGCATCCTCACAAGAATATTCAAATTTGGGAAAAAATGGGGAAAAATGGAAAATGGTGAATGAAAATATGTTATACATCGTGTAACTGGTGCAATTCAGTAAGATAATTCCTGGAATTGGCATAACATGATGAAATAAGCAGTGCATGTTAAATTCAAGTGGCAGTAAAAATGCTAATATGAAAGATGAGGATACAGAAAAACATAAGGCACACGACATGCGTGCACTCAGCTCTCTCTCTCTCTCTCTCTCTCTCTCTCTCTCTCTCTCTCTCTCTCTCTCTATTTCTTCCCCCCCCCCTCTCTCTCTCTCACTCACTCTCACTTATACTCACCCACTCTCACACTCACCCTCTCGTACATTCTGTCTGTCTCTCTCTCTCACACAGACAGACACATTCTCACATATTCACTCTCTAGCTAAATCTCACACTCACTCTCCCATTTACACTCATTCTCTCTCTCTCTCTCTCTCTCTCTCTCGCTTTCTCTCTCACTCACTCATTCACTCTCTAAACCACACTAACTCTCTTTCTCGCACACACAGACAAGCAAACAGACAACCAAACTCATTCACTCTCTCTCGCTCATTCACTTTCTCATGCACTCTCTCACTCACCCACACACTCTCTCTCTCTCTCGTACACACTCATTCACTAAATTACACTCACTCACACATGCATACTCACAAGTTCTCTCTCACTCACACTCTCTCATTCACTCTCTAAACCACACTAAATCACTCTCCCACTCACACACACACAGACAAACAGAAATACACATGCACTCTCTCTCTCTCTCTCTCTCTCTCTCTCTCTCACTCATTCACTTTTTCACACACACTCTCTCACACACCCAATCCCCCTTCTACTCACTCACTCGCTCTCATACTCACTCACACACGCACATACACACATACTCACAAATTATCTCTCTCTCCCTTACTCTTTCACCCACTCTCTCTTACTCACTCACTCACTCACTCACTCACTCTCTAATTCACACTCCTAACCCACTTTCTCACTCTGTCACACAGACAGGCAGACACAACCTCTCTCTCACACTCACTCATTCTCTCACTTATCTCTCACACATACGTGCACACACACACACACACTCTCTCTCTCTCTCTCTCTCTCTCTCTCTCTCTCTCTCTCTCTTTCACTCACTCAGGCACACGCATACATACTCTCTGACTCTCTCTGTTTCATACTCACTCTCTTACTCACACTCTTTCTCACTCACTCTCTCACTCACACACGGTGAAGAATGATAGTGAAATATGATATCCGTAGGTGGCTTATGGAGGCATATAGTCGGTATGGAGTAAGTATTGAAAGAGTTCTCGGTTGAATGTGTAGGGACTCATTGGAGTTTTCAGATCTGTAGAAGGCTGTTTCACAGGTGAGCACCAGAATACGCGAAACATGTTTTTTTTTTTTTTTTAAATAAGTCGAATTTAGGCTTCGGAACATGCAATAAATTTAAGCGCTTACTGTTCATTGCATTAGATTGAATTAACGGTTGAAGATACTCTGGGGTATTGTCAGATATAATTTTATTCACTAATTTGGCTTTGTTAGAAAGTAGGTGCTTTTGAAGTGGTAGAAATCTTAGATGACTGTAAAACTTATTACTTTAACGTGCATTATGCCAGAAACTAGACGTATAGCGCGGTTTTGAAGAGAACACAGTCGTTTCGTATTATATTTAGGGCAACCATCCCAGACTGTAGAACAATAATCGATATGGATATAGGATGCATAGAATATTTTTCGTGTGCTTTTATCCAGAAAGGGCTGAATTTTAGCAAGTTGGTAAACTTTTTGTGCTATTCTCTTGGTAAGGACGTGAAGATGATAGTTCCAGTTTAAACGTCTGTCAATTAAAAGACCTAATGTTTTGTGTTTATTTACATGAACTATAGGTGACTTGTCCACGTGGAGCTCGAGCGGTGCCTCAGTTATGGCTAGGGTCTGTAGTTTTTGTTTGGTCGTTATTAGCATGGATTTGGTTTTGTCGATGTTAATTTGCATGCGGTTTTCATTGCTCCATCTACTAAGGTTACTAAGTTCGTTTTGTAAAGAGCTCTCTAAGTCACTACGGTTCTCTTGACTAGTGTATATAGATCACACGAAGTATTGAGTTATAAAGGAAGAAAAGTTAATATAATCTGCAAAAAGCAGCGGACCTAGTATTGAGCCCTGAGGCACACTAATATTAAGTTGTATGTGTCTTGATAGACAGTTATTGAAGGACACAACTTGTTGTCTGTCGGATAAAAATGACGTAATTAGGTTCACCATATTGGTGCTAGTCTTCATTTGTTTTAATTTTCTAATTAAAATAGCATAATCTACCATATCAAAAGCTTTTTTTTTTTAAGTCTACAAATACTACTCCACAAATGTTGCCATTGTTGATACTAAGATGCCAGTTATCGGTCATTTTTGGTAGGGCACTTTAGCAAGAATATTTAGGTCCAAACCCAGATTGACTGTCAATTATTAGATCGTTGTTAAGTAAATGATGTAATATTATTTTATGTATGTGTTTTTCTAATGGCTTTGATAGCGACTATAGTAAGGAAATAGGTCTATAATTACTCAAGATGCTATTATCAGTTGAGCCATTTTTAAGTAGTGGATAAACTTTAGCAATTTAAAAGGCAAATGGAAAGTAGTTTTTGGACAAGCACTGGTTATATATGAGCGTTAAGAACTCACTAATAATTGGTGCAGCACAGCGAAGAATTCTATTACTGATACCATCTAGGCCTTCAGAATTTGTTGCTTTGAGATTTGAGAGATATTTATATACTTCTGCAACAGACATTAAGGGGGTCTCAGGGGGAATATTTCTAGAGCACTTCCCCTCACAGAGTGATAACAGTAAACTTAAACTACATGCTGAGTTTGGTATTTAGGACTTTAGATTTTCTATTTATGATTGAAAGAAACAACTGAAATCCACGCATGTTATAGTTCTTGGTATAGCTGAATCTGAAGAGTGTTTCTTGTTGGTTAGGCTTCCATATATTCGTGCTGTTTGATTTATCTACAATAAACATGTTAAAATGATCTTTCTTTATCCTACGAATTTCATATTTAAATGTATTTCGTAGTCTGCGGTAATTGTTAAAATCTTTATTTTTGTGTGATGTATCTCGTTCCTCATGATTTCGAGAACTTCGCTAGTGACCCATGAGGGTTTATGTTGATTCTTCACTCGAACTTTTTTGATTCGCACATGTTTATCAAACACACTGTAGGCTGTTTTTGACCAGTAAGCTAATGCATCATCCGGATCAGGAAGTTGGTAAATATGTTCAAGACGCTGCATTTTGTAAATCGTCTAAAAATAAGTTTTGGTTGAGAGCTTTAAAATTTCTAAATTTGATGCTTAAATGTTTATTTTTAAGAGTTTTGAACCCAATTTTCGACCATGTACAACATATTGGGTAATGGTCACTAACTGCACTAACAGGAACAGAACATTCAATAATATTAACTGAACAGGTAACATATGATCAGTTATAGTTGAGGAGGTTCTGTAACCCCTGTGGGCGGTTTATTAGTTGCTTGAAATTGTAGGATAGAATGATATCGTCCCATGTCTGGTTGGATTTAGTAATATCTATATTAAAGTCACCAAGTATCATAACCTCTCTACCTGCTGTCAATACTCTATCCATCATTGTAGTGAAGCAGTCATACCAGCTGTACCCGACCTTAGGATTCCTATATAGGTATCCAATGATAAGCTGTTGTTGGCTGACTGGCTTCACTTCTAACTAAACACATTCTTTCCCTACGGTCTTTAGATCACTTATATGGGAACAGTTCAGGGAATTGGAAATGTATACAGCAATACCTGTCTCTAATTGTTGATTTGCATCTCTCCGAATTACTTTAAACCCCTTAAGAGAGATTTCGGAGTCCGTAATTTTGTCGTTAATGCGACTTTCTGTGATCTCAAACACATGGAACTGTTTAGGCAGTATCACTGAGAGCTCACGTAATTTATTGAGCAAATGATATATGTTGAGGTGGCCAATATGTAAACTATTTTCGTTGAGCCACTTATCGTGATTGGCGAACATTACGTAATGAAAGGAAGATGTCGCTTGTGGTATAAATTTAAAGGGTGTTTGAACCTTTATTTAGTAGTAGTTCAGGCTGCTAGAGGAGGTAGGAAAATGTCTTTGCTGGAGTGGCATCATGAAACCTTGTTGCAGAACTGCAGGGTTGTACTGTATTAGCTGCTGAAGTTGACGGTTCCACTGAAAGGAGTGTAGATTGCCGCCCAGCGAGGGACGACTGCTATGATTGTCACTAGAAGTGCCTACACTGGAAGTGGACATCGGGGGCACAGCACCATTGTTTAACAGTGTCCCCTTTGACACGACAGAGGGAGACTGCTTTACGGGCAAGGTAGGAAACAAAGTATCATGGTTAGCAACATTGGGAATGAAACATGAGTTGCTGGTCCCGGCATTGTGTTCCTGGGGTATAGGCAAAGGTGGTGTGGGAGGAGAGCGGGTGTTTTCTGAACATTGTGAGATGGCTGTTGTTGGAGGGGAAGCTCGGTTTCCTACTGTAATTGGTGCTGGTTGTTGTTCTCGGTCGGGATATTGTATGTTCTTCGCTAGTATGCTACTTCCTACCTTGGAGTAATGTATTTGATCCCTGTATAGTTTTTTTTTCTTAGGAGCCCCGGACGGCGATGTAAAGTACGGGGTATTATTAATGAAATTCATGTTATTATCTTGCAATCAATCAATCAGTAGCATGTCCTTTGCAGAACCTCGCTCCCATAATATGTTGTTGCGTATCCCTTACGGGACGTTGCAGTCAACACCAGCATTTTCAGCTGCTGTTGATGTACTAGGCAAGTGTTACGTTCAGTAGTTTGCCATTGCTTTCTGAACGACCGGCCCCTATACCTTTTTCGAAAAAACCAGCACCGTCGTGTTTCGAACCCGGGTATACGGGCTCACAAACCTCGTTCGCAAGCCCTTAGCCACAGAGACCGCCACCAGATCATCCTCCACATCCTGCACCCATCTTCTCTTTTGCCTTCCTCTTCCTCTCTTCCCATGCATATACCCCTCCATTACTGTTCTCTCCAACCTTTCATGACGTTTCGAGTGACCAAAATATATCAATTTTCTTTGTTTTATCGTCTTTAATAGCCAACCCTCTTCAATATTCAGCTCTTGAAGTATGGATGCATTTGTTCTTTTCTTTACCCAAGATACAAAATGTATATAGAGTTAGATTGGCAGCATCGGCAGTACGACGCTGGAATCCGTAACATGGTGGAATTATAGATGACATGAACATAGATGATTTACGAAATTTATTCCACAATAACACCTCCAATGTAGCTAATTGTGAGGTGCTTATGATTTTATTATCCATTACATCGTTCACACCAATATGAACTGTTGCTTTTTTAAATTCTGTCGTTCACTCTGAATTTTCGCAGTGTAGCGGTTAGCCTATCAATGTCAACGCCTGGTAGAGGGTAGATTAAAGTTGATTCGCTGTCAGAAGATGACAAGCGATAACTATAGATTCCCTTCAGCAGGGAGTCTCCAATGATCTCATGTGATGCACTGCCCTTTATTGTTATTTCACGCTGCTGGCGTGTCTGCTTGGACTGTTGTTGCCACTGGTCACTGTCATCTTTCTTGTGTTCTTGTTTATTATAGCTTGTTTGCGTTGGTTGTTGATACCCAGTAGCTGCTGAGCTCTTTGATTCCTGGTCTGCTGCTGAAGAGTCTGCACTTAAGGCATGGAACCTGTTGCAGTTACGCACATCAGTGGGGTAGATAGATGATGTGCGTTGCACAGGTTTTGTGGTAGTGTCCAGACCTGTAGAAACTGTATGTCATTTTGCGATGAACATTATTTGGTCATACACACCTCTGCAGCACCATGGATACTTTCTGTTTGTGCACTTTTATCAAATGACTGTGCACCCTTTGGTTTCAAGGCATGGATTGTTGCTTTAGAAGTGTCCTTCTCTTCTTCAAGGAGGCGAATTTCTTTTTGAAGACGAGCGTTTTCTTCTTTAAACACGGCAATAATATTAGCTGTGTTGTTGGAAATAAAATGTGTTAGCCTGTCCTCCAAAGCCTGGAGGAATTCACGACAGGCATTGTGGTTGTGTGGTTTGGCAGAAGAAAAATAGCCTAAAGGTGATGCGTTAGTCTGATCAGAATGGGCTGGTGAACTGTGATGATCGTCCAGCGTGGGTTCAGTGTCTGCTTGTTCACTGAGCCACATGTTCGAAGTTGGCGTTGAAGAATTCCGACGTTTAGGTGGCGTTTTCGTTAATTTTTGTCCCTTCTTGTCTTTGTTTGTAATTTCATGACGCTTGGATACAGTAGAATACCGCAATTTGGACGCAATTTTAGCAATATATGCAGCACTATCAGGCAGGGAGTGAACAAAAGTTCGATGCTTTTCTGTAAAGCGTGCTTGGCGATTTCTCACGCGCTAGCCACGCATCGTTAAATCAAGCATTGTCTGTAATGGATAATTGGTAATTCAAAAATGAATGCTCTTACCGTTCACATTTCACAAAGAAATCCCCGTTTCAATAAATAAACAGTCACATAAACTTGACATGTTGAGTTGTATGTAGATCCAGTTTTAAAAAGAACACAGCATCTCCATTGAATTAGGTAAAACTTTGATAAATTGTTTTAAAATCGGGCGAGCTGGGAAAACACGTGCACTCGTAGCCGGAAACGGAAGAGATTAGGTAGGTAGGTTAGTAAGTAGAGAGATTGACAGCTAGGTAGTAATCAGTTAGGTGATTGATAGGTATGTAGATAGATTCATATGCGATCTGACAATGTATCGAATGTTAACAGATGGCAAAACGGACCGATGATGACAATTTTGCAAGACCTAGAATGTTGTACGGGGAGGATTCTCCTACAGTGGACACTACAAACAGAGAGAGTACTCACAAGAAACAGAACACACAAGGTAGGCGGCACACATAGTTTGCCAATGTTTGATTCAAGAAACAGTTTCGCACAGGAATATAACAAACACATTGAGGTGTCCGATCTGCGCAAAGCTGGATAGTTTCTGCAGGTGTAAGGGTCAGGCAGTGGCGAAATCAGATAATCAGACGACTGTAATACCACTGTCCGACTGACTAACATGGTGATGAGGCGCCTTCATCAACATCATCTTCTGTTATTCGTTCATTAACATAATTATAATTATAGTGACTATCATTGTTATTATCATAATCTTTCTTTCTTTCTTTCTTTCTTTCTTTCGTTCTTTCTTTCTTTCTTTCTTTTACTTTTACAACTACTGCTTCTTCTTTGTTTTCCTCACGTTCTGCTCCTAATCTTATTCTTCCTCCGCTTCCTTATGTTTCTTATTTGGCAATCAACTTTTGCTATGCGTCTATTCCAGCAATGGCGTTTCTGATATCCGCACCAGTGCGTCCCCTCCCTCCCTACCACCCCTCACAGGCACATATATAAGCTTATATATCTATAAACTTTATTTGAAAAAGAAGAACCTAAATATGTAAGGTTTTCATTCGAAGAAAAAAAAACATTTAAGGTTTTCATTTGAAGCCCCAAAAACATTTAAGATTTTCACGTGAAGCCCTAAAATAATTAAGGTTTTCATTTGAAGTCTGAAAACATTTAAAGTTTTCATTTGAAGCCCGCAAATTATTTAAGATTTTCACTTGAAGCCAGCAAAAATATTTAAGGTTTGATTTGAAGAAAAACATTTCAGGTTTTCATTTAAAGCCCCTAAAACATTTAAGATTTTCACGTGAAGTCCTAAAATATGTAGCCTAAGGTTTTCATTTGAAGCCTCAGAACATCAAAACATTTAAGGTTTTCACTTGAAGCCCCAAAAATATTTAAGGTTTTGATTTGAATATATATATATATATATATATATATATATATATATATATATGTGTGTGTGTGTGTGTGTGTGTGTGTGTGTGTGTGTGTGTGTGTGTGTTTGTGTGTGTGTACAAACATTTAAGGGGAAAAACCATTTATGGTTTTTGTTTTCAAGAAAAAGACATTCAAGGTTTTCATTTGAAGCCCCAGAAACATTTACGGTTTTCATTTGAAGAAAATAAACATTTAATGTTTGTATTTGAAGAAACAAAACAATTTAAGGTTTTCATTTGAAGGAAAAAAGATTTACGGTGTTCATTTGAAAAAAAAAAAAAAAAAAAAAGATTTAAAGTGTTTATTTGAAGAGAGAAATAAACATTTAAGGTTTTCATATGAAGCCCAAATCATATTAGGTTTTAATTTGAAGTCCCAAAAAGATGTTAAGGTTTTGATTTGAAGAAAACAGTAAACATTAAAGGTTTTCATATGAAGGGGGGAAATACCATATAAGGTTTTCATTTGAAGAAAAAAAACAGCAAACACATTTAAGGTTTTCATGTGTAGAAAATAAAACATGTAAGGTTTTTTTTCATTTGAAGGGACAAAAAAACAACTAAATATTTTTGTTTTCAAGAAAAAAAAATATTTACGATTTTAATGTGAAGAAACAATCATTCAAGGTTTTCATTTGAAGAAACTAAACCATTAAGGTTTTCATTTGAAGAAAGAAAAAAACATTTGAGGTTTTCATTTGAAGGAAGAACCCATTAAAAATTTTCAAATGAAAACCGAAATCGTCAAATGACAACCTTAATCTTCAAATGAAAATCATAATCTTCAAATACAAACCTTCATATTCAAATGAAAAGTATTCTTCAATGAAACCCGTAATCTTCAAATGAAAACCTTACTATTCTGAAGAACACCATAATCTTCAAATGGAAACCTTAATCTTCAAATGACAACCGTATTCTTTAAATGAACACCTTACTAGTTAGTTAGTTAGTTAGTCGACAGATCATCCTCGTTGCACATCGAACCATTCAGTCCATAAGTGCTCGGATCCCCTCCTCAGCAAATCCCGCAGCGTGTAGCGGCTAACGACGCCAGTTCTGTGTTGGTTTATCAATCTTCTTTGGCTTCCTGCGTAGTGTTCTTGTTTGGCCACCCCTCTTTTAATTTGCTGCTCTAGCAGTCTGGCCATTGTTGTAGATTCACAGTCATCACTTGGTTCTCGCAAAAGTCTTACTTCTCGTAGAGCATTAAGAATGTCAGCCTGGTCCATGGCGCGTCCGCCCTCCACAGTAGCCTCACCTGCGAGCTTGTCAGCCCGCTCATTTCCTTGTACTCCCGCATGCCCTGGCACGAAGATGAAACTAATCGTTGCCAGCCGAGACCGCTTCAGAGGCAGCAACCATTCTCTTTGGATCGACCCCTCCTCTATCCTCTTGATCATGTTCATTGAGTCGCTAAGGAAACAAGCCCTGGTGAATGTCTGTGTCTCGAGCCATGTTATTGCTTTACTTACTGCCATGACTTCCATGGTCAGGCTACTTGTGGTTTCAGTGAAAGCACCAGAGTCCTCCTTCACAATTCTCCCTCCGGCCCGAGCTGTAAAGGCCCATGAGCTTCTCACATGTCGGACGACCGACCCATCTGTGTAGATGACCGCGTCACCGTCTAGCGAATTCTCGAAAATCAACGCTTGTACTTAAGCCTCAACAGCAGCCGGATTTTCTTGTCTGCATTTTCTATCTAGTTGGATGCAAACTGAAAAGGATGTGCAGAAGTCTGTTGGCACTTGCACCCACTCCTCGCCAGGTTCTAAGTCCTCAAGTGAACACACCTGTTGAAGAATGTCTTGACCCATCCACGACCGTCCTCTTTTTAACCTGCTGCCTTTCACCTTCCTAATTTCACTATGCAGTGGATGTTGTGTGTTTGCGTTAATTCTGAGGTAGGCGCGTGCCCTGCAAACTTGTATTCTCTCTTCAATGGTTGGAAAATCAAGAAGGTAGCGCATCGCCCTGCATGCTGTATCTCTTGTACATCCAAGAATAATGCGCATAGCTTCATTCTGTATCCTTTCCATCCTTTCTATCTGCTTATGGCTGAGAGTCAAGATTGCCATTGCATACTCCAAAACAGACATGACCAGCCCCTCGTACAGAAGACATAGATGGCGCTGCTCACAGTTTGCTGCCGCCATCACCCGCATCGCTGCCAAACCCCGCTTGGCCTTTGTTATCACCTGGTCTATGTGCACATTATAAGCAAGGCTTCGATCAAACCGTATCCCCAGGTAATTCATTGCCTGCGTTCTTTCCCCGTCTCTGAACACAGCATTACAGTTGGTGTTGGATTGTTGACAATATGATTATTCAACGAGAACCAAGTCACTGTTGCCTTTGTTGGGTTGACCATTGCCCCAGCTTCATCACACCAAGTACTTATGCGATTGAGTTCGGTTTGTAGTTCCCCAGCAACCTCCTCTCTATCCTTACCCTGACGATACACTAAAACATCATCGGCATATGACAATGTCCTGCCAGGTCCAGTGATCTGCTCACTGGTGATTCTCACTGTGTAGGCGTTGAACAGTACCGGAGATAATGGTGATCCCTGTGGTAGGCCAGGATATATTGTTGTTGGTTCCGAAGTCCAACTGCCACATCTAAAAACTACTTTCCGTTGGAAGAGGGCTGCAGCGATCCAACTAAGGAGGAATGGACTTACGTTTAGTTCAAGAAGCTGAAACATTAAAAAATCCAGTGGTACTCTGTTGTATGCGTCCTCAAGATCAATCGCTGCAGCAACGGTTTCAGTGCCTGAGTGGAAACCTTCATAGACATCATGGGCAAAGACTGCTGCATTGGTCCAGGTTTCTCTTTTTGGACGGTACCCACCCAGGGTAGGTGGGAAAACACCTTGCCTCTCTAGTTGGCTTGATATTTTCCTGGCAATTACCTTCTCCAGCAGCTTGCCTATTGTATTCTGCATGGTTATAATTCGATATCCCTGAATTTTTTTGTGGTCTTTGTCAGGCTTCCGCAAGGGAATCAGATAGCTGTGTAACCATTCCTCCTTGATGCTAGCACTCACTATACTGTTGTTGTACATGTCTGCTAGTTTCTCTAGCTCATTGTCAGTACACTTATTGATGTCGTCGTATCTTATGCCATCAGGACCTGGAGCGCTGTTTTTTGATCGTCGAAGTACAGCCTTGATTTCTTTCACTGTCACTGTGTCTTCATCCGAAGTGTTCTGGGCCTTGCATCTGTTTGAGGTGACCGCCTTGGCCAGATTTCGGCCTCCCATGTCTGTCTGGTTGCTCTGCTTAAGGTAGCGTTCAAAGAGGGCTTTGCCCTTGTCCTCGTCAGTCCTCTGCCAGATGAGGTCAGCACCTTGGAAGTCAGAAATGCTCTTATTCTTGACTACACCACTCATGCTTTTATGTAGTCGCCAGAACAATTTCAGTGACTTGTCTGTGTAACAAGCTACGTGGAGGGTCCCAAATAGCCCGGTCACAATATTTCATTAATCTTCTATAGCCCTGGCTGGGTTAGGTCTTTTCTTGCCAACCCTCCTCCGTTTTCCCTGGACACACTGTCACGCTTCCTTTCGACCTAGGGACCTATTTCCTGCAGTGTTCTTCTGGCTGACGCATAAATAACATGGCAGTCGTCAGAACAACTTGGAAGTAATTTTATTAACCTAATCAAGAACAGCACAGGAACACATAAAGGCAGATAAACAGATAGATCTACACAGACACTACACTGGTAAAGTTCCAACACAGAGCCTCAAGTCGCCACAGTCACAGATCCAGCTTCAGATACTGTCTGATCTGTCCACACACTTCTCACCAAAGATGTCCGAATCTCCTTCCTTCTCCAACAACTGGGTGTAGGTTCAACCGGCTTTTGTAGAATCCAAGCGACTGGTGTGTTGAGGACTTCTGTTCATTGTCATCTGAATTCGTTCGGCACTAGGTCTTCACTGACCTATGAAAGGCTTTAGTGTTGCCGATAAGGTGAGGTGTTTGTGAAGGATAATGGATGGGTCCTTTTAATGTCCGGTATAAAATGGGTATGCCAGAAAATCACTCTCAGGCTCCCTCCAGACAACAACTGCTCTCCGGCGTATGTTGTTAAAACAAAACCGGCAATGCACCAGTCATACAAAATGTCCTTGCCTCAAGACCTGCACCTTGCCTCTGTCTCAGAGTTAAGCACACCAAACCTTGAGTTGGCCTCGTTGGACATATTGGCGTTAGCCTAGAAGCACTGGTGATAATGTCCCTTAGAAGACATAGTCACTTCCCATAGAAGAGGACCCTGGAAATGATAAACAAAACCTGAGCGACTGGGCTGACTCATGTATCACACAAATACACTATATTTAATACCTGAAGGACTAGGCCTGACCTGTCAGGTAGCCCCTGGATTGGCCACGTCCGGGCTTGAGTAGACCTCCAGCTGGACGAAGTCCGGTTGTCTTTTTGGCCACAAGACACACCCTCCACACTCATACCAAGCCTTTATTATGATTGGGCACATTCATTCCCATGCTTCCCTCTCACTTGCAAACCATGCCTTTCTCACCCGCAAGATCTTGTGGTGTGGTGCGCCTAGTAATCTGTGTGTTACATCTCATTACCTAATAGTATAGTAATGGGGTTGTATGGCACGCAGTGTAGTTCCCCACTCCCTGCAAGAATAGGAAAGAAGATACTACCCCCTCCCGGCTCTGCTCTTGTTTGAGCTGTCGCCGCAATGTACCAGCAGTGCCCCACAGAACACATAGATTTAGCGGAATGCAGGTTCTCTAAATGAGATAAAGAAGTCCATTATCTTCCCTACATCATCCTATCTAGTAACAGATGAAAGAGATAGTCCTGTGAATAGCCTCTTCTGGCTCAAGAAGATAGATCAGAGATTGGTGTACCCCATCCCCAAGAATACCATAGCCATCCACTGAGTATATACAACAGAAAGATGACAATCTGTCCAATTCAAGCCGTAGATAGAAAGACAGCAACAGCTCATCTGACGCCAAGAACAACTGAAATCCTCTTGGGAGATATATGGTTTAGATTCACTTCCCCGGCCATGCCAAGGACAAGACGCGCAGCCAGATCGGCTAACGGTCACCCAACTCGTCATTGGTTATGATTGGCCTTTCGCCAATTCATCTTCCCCTTCAACACATTGTATATTTATAACTCCATGTTTGGCTGGAGTACCCACAACCTAAGCCCTACCTTTCTTCACCACTTCAGTAGGATGTTGCATCTCTGTCCCAATCTTCAAATCGACTTGACAAGATGCCACTATCCAACGGTAGGTGTGTACACGGCCATGAATTGCTTAGCAGCCGCACCAGCGCACATTTGGCGCAAGGCGCTCCATCGGGTCTACCCGATGTGAACGACATTGGCTACTTGCTCCATGTAAAGATTGTGATAGGAAGATAACCCAAAGAACCATCTTTCATGGAGATTTGAGAGAACAAGAGAACTGAGAGCTTCCGAAAGCCGTTCCCCCTTGTCTACCCAAAATAAAAGAATGCATAAGGACATGGACCACTGGCGTTTCGCTACATAGGCCCCCTCTTAAGAAAGTCGAACCCTACGAACTTTCTACTGTCAGTGGTTCTGTTCGAATGCCCCCACCCTCACATTCAACCATAGGATGCCGTGATAAAAAATCTGCTCCCACATTCTCCCTTCCGGGGATGTATTCGACCGTGAACTGATACGGTTGTAGGAGCAATGACCATCTCATCAACCTCGCGTTCAGTTTCTTAGAAGTTGCCAAGAACGTCAGAGGTTGATGGTCGGACTGCACTTTGAACTGGACTCCATACAGATAAGGTTGAAATTTCTGTACCGCCCACACTAGAGCTAGACATTCCCGTTCGACGGTGGAATAATTCCGTTCGGCGGGTAACAGTTTTCTACTGGCATACGCCACCGGACACAACACCGAAGGATTATCTCGCCCTTCCTGCAACAGAGTTGCTCCAATCCCTATGTTACTCGCGTCGGTTCTCAGAACAAACGTTTTCTCCAAATTCGGGAGTTGCAGGACTGGCCTATCCACCAACGCCTGTTTCAGCTTCCCATAAGCCTCTTCACAGCTCGGGGTCCAGACTATAGGATCTGGCGATCCTTTCTTCAGGGTTTCGGTTAACGGCGCCCCAATTTCATTGAACTTTGGAATGAATTTCTGGTAAAACCCACACAGAGACAAGAAAGACCTAACATCCTTTTTGGATTTAGGACGGGGTGCGAGACGGACCTTCTCAATATTCTTTTCTTCCGGTACCAGTCCCCCTGGGGTAATAGTGTGTCCCAGAAATTCCAAGGATTGATATCCAATCATGCATTTGGCTGGACGGGCGGTTAACCCCTCCTCTTTCAATCTTATGAAGATCTTTTCCAAGGATTTCAGGTGATCTTTCAGATTGTCAGACGCGATGAGAATATCATCCATAAACGAGACGACAGAGGGATCCCTTAAAGGGTCTAATAACTTTCTCATCATGCGTGTGAACACACTGGGCGCATTGCTCAGCCCAAAAGGCATCACCTTAAATTCGTAATGGCCGCTCGGAGTACTGAAAGCGAGCATGGGCCGAACCTCAGGCTTCACAGGGATCTGATAATATCCCCGGCTTAAATCAATTTTTGAGAAGTACTTTGCCCTATTTAATCTGGCAAACAATTGATTTGTGTTTGGTAACGGCTCAACTTGGAATGTCGTACAACTATTTAAATGCCTGTAATCAATACATAAGCGGTGTTCCCCGCTTGGCTTCCTCAACAAGACAACCCCGGCATTATACGAAGAAGTCGAAGGAGTGATGATGTCGTCGTCCAGAAGCTTCTGGATTTCAGTTTCCAGGGCCTTCTCTTTCGAAAAGGGTACTGGATATATTTTCTGGCGAACTGGGTCTTGAGTAGTCAGAGTCATATCAAACTCGACCAACCCTGTCCGCCCTGGCCGATCGGTAAGAATCTGCTGATGGGACTCTAACAAACGGATGACACGGTCTGTTTCTTCAGCCGACAGATCAGGATTTATATGTACATCCCTATAGGTTTCCCCAGGGTGTAATGGATACCCCCTATCCGTTTCTTCGCCCGATTCAGTTTCCATCGCGACCGCCATAGTCATGAGTGGGAGAGAAGTACCATCAGATCGTTCTTCATACTTTTTGAGAAGGTTAATGTGGAAGATTTTGGATTTCCGCCTGATCCGGATGGCATAGTTGGTACGGGACACAACCCTTTCCACCGGGAAAGGCCCCTGCCAACCAATCTCGAGTTTATTGGAACCTACTGGAAGTAACAACAGAACCCGATCCCCCACCTTAAGAGACCTATCTTTCGTCCTTCTATTGTAGTAGGCCGCGTGTCTCTTCCTGGCCGCTCTCAGATTCTGAGCTGCCAAAGCCCAACCCATCTGGAGTTTTTTCTTTAACTCTTCGACGTATTTATAAGAGGATACAACTTCTTCGGAAGTTTCTTCCTCTGTCCAACATCTCAATAAGGCTTCTAAGGGACCCTTGATTGGCCTCCCGAATAGTAGAGTGGCTGGTGGCAACCCGGTCGACCCATGGGGAACCTCCCGATAGGCGAACAAGGCGGCTGAGATATACTCATCCCATCTGTCTGGTTTCTCTTGTGCCAGCTTCCGAAGCATGGTCATCAAGGTACCATTAAACCTCTCTACTTGCCCATTAGACTGAGGGTGATACGGGCTTGTGTGAATGTGGTTGGTCTGGAAGATACGAAAGACTTCTTCCATCAGCTTACCACAGAACTGAGACCCATTGTCCGTTAGGATCTGGTTGGGAAATCCCAACCTAGTAAAGGTCTCCATCAGTGCATCAGCCACTCGCTTAGAGTCGATTGTGGCCAAAGGTATCGCCTCGCCCCACATGGAACAGCAATCCACCATCGTGAGAATGTACTTATTCCTCTTCCTAGTCCTAGGAAGAGGACCAACAAGATCGATGGCAACTCTCTCGAAAGGAGAGTTCATAATGGGCATGTCTCCCAGAACTACCGGAGCTGTCCAGTGTTTTGGTGCCACACGCTGGCACTCTGGGCACGACTTGACGTACCTACGCACGTCTCCAGTCATCCCTGGCCAGTAGTAATGGCAGGAAATGCGCTGGAGAGTTGCCCCGACACCCATATGTCCACTGAAAGAAATGGTGTGTCCCATATGAAGAAGCTGTTCCCGATAAGCCTTAGGAACTACCAGCTGTCCATGCTGGCGATCCTCCACTCCGGCTCTCCGGTACAGTAACCGATTCTTCATATAATACTGACCCCGTCTTGGTGGGTCAGAACTTTTTGGCAACTGGTTGAAGCAGGGTTGCAAAGTAGCATCCTGGCTCTGAGCAGCTCGTAACTCCCCAGGCAAGGGATTCACAATCAAGGCCGGCGTCTGCTCATCCTCCGATTGAGATCTGGTTTGCATTGCCCCTACGTACATGGGTTCGGTTGGAATCCCTAGAAAGACGTAGCGACAACCCAAGATCATTGGGAAGATAGGATCTAGCAGAACGGCTGCCTGTATAGTGCCGGTAACATATTTTGATTTGATGTCCACCTTCGCAATTGGAAGAGACATCGCTACCGCACTCTTTGTCGCCGTTTGAATCTCAATAGATTCCCCGGTTAGCTGCTCTGGGCTCACTAAATGTGATGAAATTACAGCCTCAAACTGCAGACCTGTGTCGTAGAGACACTCAACTGGTTGACCGTTCACAAGTACCGTTTCTACTACTGGTGGTTTTTCTAAATCTTTGTTCCCAAGATCCCTCCCTTCTACCTCCTTGTGAGACCCTTCCCCGGTTTCTACAAGACAAGCAGCATAGTGAGAGTCTTTCTGTTTACGCCGGCAATCTACCGTATTGTGTGTGGGAGATTTGCAATAGGCGCACCACTTTTCACTCCACTTTCTTTTAGGAGATCCAGGTGGACTCTTACCAGAGGGTTTCTTACTAGGAACTTTATCGAAAGGATCCTCCTTCTTGGTGTGAGCTGTTTTAGGGTTCTTCTTCTTTCCAGCCCATGTGTCTGGTGGTCGGGGATTGGGTTGTGACAATTCCCCATTATCCCCATGAGCTAGCACATACCTTTCCGCCAACGTGTTGACTAGCTCTAACCTTTCTGCCCCATTTTCAAGCAAGAAGGTTTGCAATGTCTTAGGCATCATCTCTTCATTTGGTCCACGACCACCAATTCTTCCAAACTTTCATAGTCGTTAGCAAATCCAGCTAAAGACATCCACTTCAAAAGGTAAGACTTCAATCTGACACTGTAGGCTGCGAACATCTCTCCTGGCTCTCTCTTCGACTTTCTGAACTGTTGTCGATAAGTATGAGCTGTCATCTGGAACCTTTTCAATAGTGCTTTCTCCAGAGCTTCATAGTCATTCTCCATACCAGGTGGCAACCTAGAATAGACCTCGTACGCGGTCCCCCTCAGGCCCTGTGAGAGTTTCAAGTTCCATTTCCCTCGTTCCAATCCCATAGCCAAAGCCATCGACCGAAATCTGTGAAGATACTGGTCGATCTTATCTTTGTGTTCATCGAACGGGAGTAATGGGAACTTCATTGCCTGGTATGGACCGCTCCCAGAAGTTGTTGAGTCAGGGAGAACTGCGTCTCCCACAGCACCGTCTCTTTCCTTGGCAGTTTGAGCTTTCAGCTCCAACTCTCTCATACGGAACTCATGGTCTCTGACTGCCTGCTCGGCCTCCATCTTCCTAGCCTCAGCCTCCATCCTCTTAACCTCAGCCTCCGCCTCAATCCTCTTGGCTTCGCGCACAGCCTGTCTGTAGTCTCTTTCCACTTCCTGCACATATTTCTGTAACTCCGCTCCATCATATCCCATCTCACGCCCTGTAGCCTGTACGTCAGCGACATTAAACCCAGCTGATGCCATCTTAAACTCAGAGGGTCAGGGAAGAGGTAATTGTCTAATAAAATTTTCTCACAATTACACAACAAGTTACATTACACAACCACAACACGTCGTATGTCGGTCAGTCTGTGTCAGGAAGAGTATAGACAATAGCCAGGCACGGTAGGCAGAACCTATTGATAGAAAACAAGGATATCTGTCCCCTATCACTAAATCAGCCAGAACTCCACCAGGATTACAAATATCCCGGGACGAGCCCCCAGAAATTGTAACAAGCTACGTGGAGGGTCCCAAATAGCCCGGTCACAATATTTCATTAATCTTCTATAGCCCTGGCTGGGTTAGGTCTTTTCTTGCCAACCCTCCTCCGTTTTCCCTGGACACACTGTCACGCTTCCTTTCGACCTAGGGACCTATTTCCTGCAGTGTTCTTCTGGCTGACGCATAAATAACATGGCAGTCGTCAGAACAACTTGGAAGTAATTTTATTAACCTAATCAAGAACAGCACAGGAACACATAAAGGCAGATAAACAGATAGATCTACACAGACACTACACTGGTAAAGTTCCAACACAGAGCCTCAAGTCGCCACAGTCACAGATCCAGCTTCAGATACTGTCTGATCTGTCCACACACTTCTCACCAAAGATGTCCGAATCTCCTTCCTTCTCCAACAACTGGGTGTAGGTTCAACCGGCTTTTGTAGAATCCAAGCGACTGGTGTGTTGAGGACTTCTGTTCATTGTCATCTGAATTCGTTCGGCACTAGGTCTTCACTGACCTATGAAAGGCTTTAGTGTTGCCGATAAGGTGAGGTGTTTGTGAAGGATAATGGATGGGTCCTTTTAATGTCCGGTATAAAATGGGTATGCCAGAAAATCACTCTCAGGCTCCCTCCAGACAACAACTGCTCTCCGGCGTATGTTGTTAAAACAAAGCCGGCAATGCACCAGTCATACAAAATGTCCTTGCCTCAAGACCTGCACCTTGCCTCTGTCTCAGAGTTAAGCACACCAAACCTTGAGTTGGCCTCGTTGGACATATTGGCGTTAGCCTAGAAGCACTGGTGATAATGTCCCTTAGAAGACATAGTCACTTCCCATAGAAGAGGACCCTGGAAATGATAAACAAAACCTGAGCGACTGGGCTGACTCATGTATCACACAAATACACTATATTTAATACCTGAAGGACTAGGCCTGACCTGTCAGGTAGCCCCTGGATTGGCCACGTCCGGGCTTGAGTAGACCTCCAGCTGGACGAAGTCCGGTTGTCTTTTTGGCCACAAGACACACCCTCCACACTCATACCAAGCCTTTATTATGATTGGGCACATTCATTCCCATGCTTCCCTCTCACTTGCAAACCATGCCTTTCTCACCCGCAAGATCTTGTGGTGTGGTGCGCCTAGTAATCTGTGTGTTACATCTCATTACCTAATAGTATAGTAATGGGGTTGTATGGCACGCAGTGTAGTTCCCCACTCCCTGCAAGAATAGGAAAGAAGATACTACCCCCTCCCGGCTCTGCTCTTGTTTGAGCTGTCGCCGCAATGTACCAGCAGTGCCCCACAGAACACATAGATTTAGCGGAATGCAGGTTCTCTAAATGAGATAAAGAAGTCCATTATCTTCCCTACATCATCCTATCTAGTAACAGATGAAAGAGATAGTCCTGTGAATAGCCTCTTCTGGCTCAAGAAGATAGATCAGAGATTGGTGTACCCCATCCCCAAGAATACCATAGCCATCCACTGAGTATATACAACAGAAAGATGACAATCTGTCCAATTCAAGCCGTAGATAGAAAGACAGCAACAGCTCATCTGACGCCAAGAACAACTGAAATCCTCTTGGGAGATATATGGTTTAGATTCACTTCCCCGGCCATGCCAAGGACAAGACGCGCAGCCAGATCGGCTAACGGTCACCCAACTCGTCATTGGTTATGATTGGCCTTTCGCCAATTCATCTTCCCCTTCAACACATTGTATATTTATAACTCCATGTTTGGCTGGAGTACCCACAACCTAAGCCCTACCTTTCTTCACCACTTCAGTAGGATGTTGCATCTCTGTCCCAATCTTCAAATCGACTTGACAAGATGCCACTATCCAACGGTAGGTGTGTACACGGCCATGAATTGCTTAGCAGCCGCACCAGCGCACATTTGGCGCAAGGCGCTCCATCGGGTCTACCCGATGTGAACGACATTGGCTACTTGCTCCATGTAAAGATTGTGATAGGAAGATAACCCAAAGAACCATCTTTCATGGAGATTTGAGAGAACAAGAGAACTGAGAGCTTCCGAAAGCCGTTCCCCCTTGTCTACCCAAAATAAAAGAATGCATAAGGACATGGACCACTGGCGTTTCGCTACAGTCTGTGCTTACTCTTTGACACACCTCTGCCCATTTTTCGCTTTTAACCACCGTGACCAGTTTTTTGAAATAGCTTACTTTTGTGTGCATCTCTCTTTCTAAGTGCAAGCAGGGACTAGGATGACCAGCTCTGTTCTTCTTGGCATTTTGCCATCTCCTTACAGCACTACGCTTATCCACCCAAGCCTTCTCCACCTCGAAACTCCACCACGGTGGCTGCTCCCAGCTTTTTTTCCTGCCCTGAAACGTTCTGCGCTTGTCACGTCTTATTTTACTCACCACATCTTGCCCTGTACTGTCATACTGGAACGTCTTTACCTTTAGCTTGTGCTGCCTGGTTCTGCCTTTCTCCACCAATATGCTGCAAGGGTGGTGGTCGCTGCCATGGTGTCCTAGGACACCCCATCTACACACTGTAGTGAGTAAAGGTGAAACTAGCGCCAGATCAATAGCACTGTCCTCATCGCCTGGACGGCTTGCTGTCCTGGTGACACAGCCACTGTTGATACAAACCAGGTCGATGGTTTCCAGTGCAGTCTCGAGCTCCTCCCCTTGTGTATTGGAGGAAGTGTTTCCCCATGATCTGCCTTTAGCGTTGAAGTCACCACAGAAAATAACATTTCTCTCGTGGCCTAATATGCCACTTAAGCACTGCCACTTCTGTGCGTCCACACTCGCATTGCGGGCATAAACATTAACCAACACGAATGGTATACTGGAATGAACTCTCAACGCCTGTATTTGTATATCGTCACTGTCCCAACTGGACATGTCTAGCTCTGACGCCACCATGCTGTCGCGAACGAGAATCGCCGTTCCCAGATGTCGTCTGTTGTAGAAACATTTGAAGCCGGCAATTCGGAGTGGCTGATCGCCCAGTCTCGTCTCCTGGAGTGCTACAATGTCGTTCCTGTAAACTAGGGTTTCTAAAATAGAGCCCCGTTGTTTTACACTGGCACAGTTCCAATATAGAATACGGATGTTCCTGAGTCCTAGACGGTGACTCTTGAGTCTAAAACGTCTCAAACCACCGCGCTTACCTTGTTTCTTCCTCCCTGCGCGGCTACCACGCCGCTTCGTTATGCTGACTGCTGAACCCTCGGAAAACACACGTTGTTCCGCCATGTTGAAAAAACGTAAACACAGACTGCTGAGAACCACACACGCTGCTGAAAATTCACTCAAGGAAGGCTTCGCTCGATGCACGAACTCCGTAGCACCCGCGCAGATCTTGAGTAGAAACTCCTGGTTTTACATCCTGGCACACCAATTACACGCAAGAGATGAATAAATCCATCCCCTACGCGAAAAAGTTAACGAACACAAAACAACACGACCGTCCGTCGCCATCTTGAAACCGGAAGCGCCTACTATTCAAATGAAAACCTTACTATTCAAATGAAAACCGTAATCTTTACATGAATATCATATTATTTAAATGAAAACCTTAATCTACAAATTGAAACAAATAATTAAATTGAAATGAATACCTTAATCTTTAAATGAAAACCTTAATCTTCAAGTGAAGACCGTAATCTTCAAATGAAAGCCGTATTCTTCAAATGAAAAAAAAATAAAACATTTACGGTTTTCATTTGAAGGAAGAAAACAAAATATTTTAGGTTGTCATTTGAAACCCCCAAAAAGATTTAAGGATTTCACTTGACATCTGTCGTGTGTCCGTTTAAAGTGTCGTCCCTGGAGTGAGGGGAGTCAACACCCACATTATATTTACCCCCTTATCAATATCCTGGAGAATCCACTAGCTTCCGTCCACCACACTCCTTCGGTTCATGGACACCTCTTTCTCTCTCTCTATCACTCTACCTGATCATGCCCTCTCTCATTCTTCCCCCAACGCAACATACTCAACAACTCTTGCTTCCAAAAAATTAATAACAATTAATTTATTAAAAGATAAGTGTAACGTATGTGAGACGTGTATGCGAAGAAAATGTATGGCGTGTTCTATAATGTGTGTAGGATCGGACCCTAAGATAATAGCACAGTCAGTTCATCCTTGCAAGGACACACCACAGCACGTTAAGTCAGAACAAGTCCACCTCACCCAGTGCTGTATCTCTCCAGCCGGACACTGACTGTCATCTGTAGCTACCTGGTAATCCATCTTCCTGATCATCCGAAATCGATACAGTTTGTAATTTACGGCTGATCATGGACCGGTTGCACACTACACATTATAAGTTCCTAAAAAATGTACGAATCCTTTGTACTGTGAAATTCGGTATCACTGGTATTGTTAATATACTTGATCCTAACTAGTGTCTATATAGTCTCAAGTATAATGTCTTTTGTAATATTTCTCTGGAATCTATCACACCATGTGAATGTTATATTTAACGTTCTCGTTTAGTTAATAATGGTTGTATGATGTGTGATGTATCAACAATCATCACCCATCCTAGGTGAACCTTAACACACAGGAATCGTTATATTGGTTTGCTCTTCTGAGCCATGTTATGGTGGACCCTCCTGATCATGAGTCCAGCGTAAACATTATACCACCTTTCTTCTCGGACGTTATTCATTTTCCGTAAGAAAGCATTTGACTGTTCAACTGGTGTTCTTCCCAATTGGAATTGAACTTCTTCAAAACCAGTGTTGAACTTACTCGTAACTGGCAGGGAACCTGTTAGAGAAAAACACATCTGGTGATAGCACTAGTCACTGATCCTACCGGCTGAGTGTAAGCCTATTGCCTTGCTCTGTTATTTTTCAGCTAACTAAACTCTGTCATAGAACAGATTAGCTACTCACCTAGGTCCGAATAAGGCTATGACAAGGAAAGACCAATAAACAGAGTCCAAAATCCCAGTGGGCAAACCACTGAAAGATCCCCCCATTGGACACTTTCCCCATCTCCCAACCCATCTTAAATCTCTCCAAATATCACCCCGCTACACTATTCACCCTAGCAGAACTACTTCTCACTTCACTACTCTATTTTCAACTAACAGAGCTAATCATCACACTCTAGTTTTAACAAGGCTACTGCCTATATTAATTAGGCCTAAATAGACTATATTTGGTACCTTAAGCAAACCCGCCTCATTCCTGGATGGCATCTATAACTTGCCATTAAGACATATGTTATTTTAATGTTGCTTAAATCTAACACAATAGATGCTCTCCGAATTTCCTAACTGCGGTAACACAACACGTCAATCCTAGTCAATTTCCTTGGCCACACTAATCTACACAAGTCTTATTTTTGTCAAGAGCTAGGAGTGTTCTAGTCAAGTTCTTTTGATGTCACGCAGGTGTCTTTCAGGGGCACCAACCAATTCGAGAATCTTATCTCCCTTGTGTTTAATCAATATCACCAGTTATTCCCCTTGTCCTGACAACCCAAAACAAGGTAGCGAGTTCCTGCATTTTCCCAATGTTCACAATAACAAGCCTACAACCTTCTGTCGTGTGGTGACAATCAAAGCCGCCATTTCGTTTGATGTCGGGGAATTATCAGAGTCCCGCGGGTGTCCTGATCTCACCGACTGGAAGTCAACAACTTGCAGCTGTGAACACAGACTGTTTTCTGTAATTTTAATCATCTGATGTTAACGACAGTGGATTTCATCATAACATCCCCCAAAACATTTAAGATTTTTACGTGAAGTCCCCAAACAACCTTTTAAGGTTTTCATTTGAAACCCCCACGCATTATAGCGATTCTGGCATACACGCATTGATACTCTGTAAATTTCTGCCTGTACGATGATGACTAAGTTTTCTTTTTACTAATCGCAGACTGAACACAATCAATCAAGTACCGTCTCCATAATGAAGGTTGGCTGCAATTGACATCTAAAACTCTCTGTCTCACGCCTTGATTGTACATTCTGTCAAACTGCTGTTGGTTCATCTCTTGATGTTTTCTTCCCACTTGTGTCGTTGTCTAACCTCTTGCGTTCACCCTTACCCTTCAGTGTGGTTTTTATAAGCAAGCTATGTCTTTTAACGTGGCCGAAATATTTCACGTGCCTATATTTTTTATTTCTTTTATCAATTCTCTTCCCATTACCAGTTTTTTTTCCTTCTAGAACCTCTGTATTTGATTGTTTTTGTTCAAATGAGTAAGACATATTCTTCTGTATATCCACATCGCCAGGCACTCGACTTTCTAATTTCTTGTTCATTGTCCAGGATTTAGAGCGATAGCGTAGTGTTGAATATACATAACATTTGAAAATTCACATTTTTAATTATTTGTTAAGATCTCATGCTGTTGAAAACATTTTTGGCCATACCTATTCTCTTTTGATGTCTTTAACTTTTGCCGCCAGATATCTAAGACGGGAGAAACGTTTTACGTGTTCTAGTATCTTCCCGTTTACTGTGATGTTCATTGATGGCCTCTTCTTTCCTCTGCTAATTATCATAACACAGCAGACAATACCAGAAACATGCTGTAACGACCTCAACTGTCTTTCACAGGTTCCAGTGACGATGGTCCAGCACAAGGAACGGCTAGACTAGTTCGTAGCTATTCTAGGAGATTCCAGCGATCATCTCAAACAAAACTGTTTACAGCGACTTCTCCCCCACACGACTCTGTGCCAGATGACGTCATTCATTCACGTGTACAGCCTGCTGGTAGTGTTGTTGGTAGATACGGTGATGGTAATGTTAGAGACGGTCAGCTCACCGGGAGCGTTGCGGATAGACAATTTAATGAAAGTATTGTCCATCGAGACTTGGACGACATAGATGTGCATCGAAAGATTTATGACAGCGTTGATGAAAGTGGTATTGATAGAAAATGTAACGAAAGCGTTGCAGAAAGAAAATTTGATGGCAGCATACTTGATGGTAAATATTATGAAGGTGCTGACAATAGAACATTTGATGAAAGTGGTGTCGGTAGACAAGCCTATAATAGCGTTATAGGTAGAATATCTTTTAGTAGCGTTGTGGGTAGAAAACTTTCTGGTAGCGTTGTAGACAGCCCTCTCGTCAGCAGTCTTGCGAGAAGAAAACGCGATGAAAGTGATATAGGAAGAAAATATGTTGCAAGTGTTTTGGGTAGAACATTTCTTGAAAGCGCTGTAGGTAGGAAGCTAGCTGCGAGTATTAAGGGTAGAAATAGCAAGTATTCGATCAAACTCACTCCGGTAGATTATAGAAGCACATCGAGAAGAATCAAAGCTGGAAGTAGGAACCAAAGCAGCAAATCTCGCAGGTCCAGGCTGGAAGACCCGTCGAAAAGCGCGTCTTACTACCACAGAGACATCGTGGACGAGGATCTCTTGATATCAGCTGCCAAGCTGGACAGCACTCTCATACGTCTCTTCTCTCACGTGCGAGAGAATCACGGAGAGACTGCGGACGAGCAGGATCCTGGGGCAGCGTTGATGCCATTCTTGAATTATTCTCAGTCGGATCTCATCAGCATGGATGCAGTCATGTGGCGGGTGTTTCCAATGGACGCCGCCCAGAGGGAGACGCTTGATCAGGAGCTGCCTTACATCGAGGAAAACCTCACGCCGGATCATATCACAAGGCATCTTTACGACAAGTCGATCCTGACCCACATGGACTACAACCAGCTAGCGAGGTTAGTGTATTATTAATGATATTTTAAAAATTATAGAGGTTAATTTATTGTTTCAGTTATACAAATATGATTAATATATGGTGTTTATTTATCGTTCCTGGTTGTTCAGAAATGCACGGAGATTGGCATAAATCTTGTGAAAGGCTCACATTTCAAGTCTTCTTCTTCTTCTTCTTCTTCTTCTTCTTCTTCTTCTTCTTCTTCTTCTTCTTCTTCTTCTTCTTCTTCTTCTTCTTCTTCTTCTTCTTCTTCTTCTTCTTCTTCTTCTTCTTCTTCGTCGTCGTCGTCGTCCACGTCGTTGTCGGCGTCGTCGTCATCCGCGTCGTCGTCGCCGCCGCCCTCGCAACACATTTTTAAAGTACTACTAATCTGTCATCCTATTGTATAAGACAAAGTTTATTTATTTGACCAACGGGGTATATCTGTTACACAAGTTTAGTCGTTATATGCTTTTTATAACGCTCCTTTCCCCGTGGAAATTGGATTGGTGTATGTTGGCAATGAAACATTTCAAACTGGCAGGGATGTCATTCTAGGCCTAATCACAGCCAGCCTGTGTGTACAGCGCTGCATTATGACCTGGTTATATCCTAATAGACCTCTCCGGGGATTGAAATCTCAGTACTGGCCTTGCACACCCTGCTGGGTTCTGTGATTGGAAAGGGAAAGGAGATTTTCCGCCACTGTCCTCGTAGAGATGTTACTTTGGTAACAGGTCTGGAGAATAATCCTCCACCAACCTCACTCTGATAGATGAGATCCTTCTTCAGGGCTCACAGAAGCCCAGAGGATTGATTCATAACCAACAACACTAGTAACACTATGCTTCTTCACTATTCCATTGGGTATGTTCCCTTCTTTCACTGTATGGATCATCTTCCCTTTGCTCACCTTGATTCTGTGACGTCTCCAGGACGGAAGGTCAAGGCGAGAAAGCAGTCACGAGACTGATGGTAAAGACACTACAGAGACGGGGCGACAAGGCATATCCTGCCTTCCTAGAAGCTCTGCAAGCACACAGCTATGAGCAAATCTGTACACGCTTGGCTGAAACTGAACGCTGCTTGAGGATTGCAATGGCGGCCGAAAGCTCGGACGGTGGTAATAGATCCAAACTGGTGAGTAACGAAAACCATACAACATATTTTTTTTTTATTGTAGCATTTTAAAAGGTTCAGCAATTAATTTCCGAAATATAAAAACTATTTTGAAGATGTCGGTCATGGGGGAATGTTAAGACAGTTGTGATGCTTATAAATGGATACCCTGTACCCTCCTCGTCTGCCACCGGGCTCTGTGTTGATTTTATAGAACCCCGTTGTTAGGGGTAGGGATTTGTCTGACTGTCTGTGCTTTGCAGTTGGGCTCACTGTAACATTCTCCAATCCATGACAAACGACACACTAATTCTTCACAGAATGCCGTAACGTCTTCTCAATATCTATTAATTCATTCGTTCAGTAGCATGTCCTTTGCAGAATCTCGCTCC
The DNA here is from genome assembly GCA_963921405.1 of Cepaea hortensis. Lineage (NCBI taxonomy): Eukaryota > Metazoa > Mollusca > Gastropoda > Stylommatophora > Helicidae > Cepaea > Cepaea hortensis. The sequence goes on along the minus strand of OY992876.1, from coordinate 126,416,178 downwards.
CATAACAACCTTTCCGAAAACCTCTCGATCATAAGCAAGATGACTCCACCTTGCCCAAGAATTGCTTGCTTGTGTTCGCTGGTTGTGAACTCCAGCGCGAAGTCCTGTATGCCGGATGAAGACCTCCTGTTGTCCAACATCAGTGTGATGTCATACAGGACCTGAGGTTTGCGTGAGTATCCGTTGTCCCATGTTCGGCTTATTGGTGTGCGGACTGGTGGTTCCTCGCCGTGCAGGCAGACACTCTCCGATTTCGGAGGAATCAACAATCCTACTGACTTTAGCCAGGACCTCAAAGGGACCTGTTGCCCAGGACGCTCGGCGAGGACGCGTCAATAGGTCTTGGCCAGTATAGAACCAAGCCCTGGTGCCTTGGAAACACCTCTGCGTCCCTTGCCCAAGGATGTCCCGTAGACTAACGGAGGAAAGACGGCGTCTTGCATCTCCTTTGATAGGAGATACGCCTACCCCGCTCACCTACGACGGTCTCAGCTCGAGTGAACTTTGTCAACATTCCCCGCACTCTTTTGTTCATCCAAAGTGCGCAATTCGCTCAAAGCATATTGTATATCCAAAAGTTAACAAGACTGCTGCCAAAAGACCTCGTCGTACACACACCGCGGATAAATGGTCATAGGCTTGAACCCATATGGCAGGGGATGTTGGAGTTGGTGGTACCTAGAGATGCAGTGACCATAAACGTTTTTAAAAGTTGCATATCCCTTACAGGAAGTTGCAGTCAACACCAGCATTTGTCAGCTGCTGTTGATGTTCTTAGCAAGATTACGCTCAGTAGTTTGCCATTGCTTTCTGAGCGACCGGCTCATATACCCCGTAATTAACCAACACGACGCGATCCGCTACAGAATCTCGCGCAGCTGTGTTCCCCATATGGATATACAGGATTACGGAGAAGACCATATACTAGGAATTGGAAAAGCCTCTAGTACTCATCAGCCCACACCCAAAACATGGGTAAATGATATTCATCGAAGGTGTACTCTACTAACTTGACACATTGCACAGTTCTTCATCTGTGATTTGTTTTCCAATTACTTTCTCTTGTAGATAAAAACTCTTGGATATGGTGATCATCATCATGTACCATGCTGATAAGCGTGGGCGGTCATGGTTCGCCATCTCATACTATCACCACAGTCTTGGATATGGTGATCATCATCATGTACCATGCCTTAAGCGTCTGCGGTCATGGTTCGCCATCTCATACAATCACCACAGTCTTGGATATGGTGATCATCATCATGTACCATGCCGATAAGCGTGGGCGGTCATGGTTCGCCATCTCATACAATCACCACAGTCTTGGATTTGGTGATCATCATCATGTACCATGCCTTAAGCGTGGGCGGTCATGGTTCGCCATCTCATACAATCACCACAGTCTTGGATATGGTGATCATCATCATGTATCATGCCGATAAGCGTGGGCGGTCATGGTTCGCCATCTCATACAAACACCACAGTCTTGGATATGGTGATAATCATCATGTACTATGCCGATAAGCGTGGGCGGTCATGGTTCGCCATCTCATACAATCACCACAGTCTTGGATTTGGTGATCATCATCATGTACCATGCCTTAAGCGTGGGCGGTCATGGTTCGCCATCTCATACAATCACCACAGTCTTGGATATGGTGATAATCATCATGTACTATGCCGATAAGCGTGGGCGGTCATGGTTCGCCATCTCATACAATCACCACAGTCTTGGATATGGTGATAATCATCATGTACTATGCCGATAAGCGTGGGCGGTCATGGTTCGCCATCTCATACAATCACCACAGTCTTGAATCAGGCCTGGATTCTTATCCAGGTTAGGTCATGTGGCCAAGCCGTTCAAATAATTACCCCATGTCTTTCCTGGCTATTTTCCCATCAGTCTTGCAGACAAAAGTACATGTTCTAATATTTCAGGATCACACCTGTGTGCATCAATACCAGTCAGGAGCGACATCAAAGATGAGGACTCTAAGAGCTGTAGAAACTATTGAAAATTCATCTCCGCCCATGTTCATATCTTCAGCCAAACAGGTGTCCACGTTTGGCAACGATACAAGATTAACCAGTCACACACACTCACGTGAGCACATGCCAGTGGGTGGAATATATCATGTCAAAGAAGAGACCGCATTGGAAGAAAATCCTTCAACATCTAACTTACATATCGTAAGCTCAAATCAGTTGGAAAAGCAGCTATTGGAACTAATGGCCGAGTTCGAATCTTTACAGAAAGAAGTAATTGCTATGAAATCAGCGCCATCTCCACAAGGTATGTTTATTGCCCTTTAAGTGTGTTTGTAACTTGGTTTAAAAAGCATAAGAGAAAAGACAGATAATGAGAATAAATCAAGCGAATGATAACCTAATCTCTCTTGGGGAACACCACACTTCAAGAGACAGAATCATACATCTACTTAGGTAGCAATTTAAACAAAGGGGGTGGAACAGATACAGATATCAGAATACGAATACATAAGGCTAGATGAGATTTTATAACACTGGGACAGTTGTGGAAAACAGAAGACATTAAACTAAGCAACAAACTTAGAATATTCCCACGTTAAAAAAGTTCTGCTGTCTTGATGAGAAACATGGAGGGTCACTGAAGAGATTTAAAAAAAAGTCGCTTAAAAGTCGACAGGGTCGACTTCATTGCACCGGGCTTTATCCCATATGGCTCGGTCTCTTTCCGCAGAGCGGAAAGCGTCGCACAAAGCACGAACTCCGTAGCTTTTAGCGACGACCCACAGGAGTCTCCGAAATATTTAACTCGTAAACCGAAGGACGCGGCCCGGAATCGAACCCACAACCTTCGGAGCACGAGTCAAACGGCTTGACCACTTCGCCACAGAGACTCTCACTGAAGAGATTACTAATAAACTTTAGACATTCACATTTGATTTTTCTTTTTTAAAGTTGCATAGCCTTTACAGGACGTTGCAGGCAACACAAGCATTTTACTGCCGTTGTTGATGTCTTGGCAAGTTTTACGTTCAGTAGTTTGCCATTGATTTCTGAACTACCGGCTATCATACCAACATATTAGAACCAGCGAGACAGGGTCTGCGTCTTCACAAATTAGGAGGAATAAAATGGTATTACAGAATCACAATGTGGAGCTTATGGAGAGAAGTAGACACATGCCAATGAACCAAGCAAGAAAAGACATTGTGTTGGATACACGAGAAACCCGACTGTAACTAGAAAAGCCGTAGTTTGGAACCCACAGGACAAAATAAATATAGGAAAACCTTAAAACTCATCTCATCTCATCTCATCATGTTCATCTTTTACCTTGCGGTGTGAAGTATAAACAGCGGGAGAGTGCCCGTTTATGGGCTTCGTGTATCGATATTCCCATGGACTCTGCTATTCCATCTGTCCATCGTTTATATGGTCGGCCTCTTCCTCTGCTTCCATCTGGTCTGTACATCATTGCTTGTTGTGGTATACTGTTAGATGGTAACCTAATTGCATGGCCAAACCATTGGACTTGCTGCCTTCTAATAAAATCAGCTCTGCCATAACCCCCACTTTAGTCCTGATTTCTTCATTTCTGATCTTATCTCTCCTTGATAAATTGAGTGTTCTTCTCAGGAATCTCATTTCTGTTGTAGTGATTTTTCTTTTCACTTTTTCTAAAATTGTCCAGGTTTGGTATTGGTAGCATAGAGTTGGTAGGAAGATTGTGTTGTAAAGTGCTTTATTAGTAACTATTGATACATTTTTGTTCTTTAGTATTGGTGTCATTTGTTCAATGAGTTGGTTTGCCCTATTGCATCTATTTTCGATCTCGTCTTCTGATTTGTCATTTGATGAAATACTCATGGAGAAGATAAATAGACACAGAAATGAACAATATGGACAAACATGAACAGAGCTCCAGGGCCAGATGGCATAAGATACGACGACATCAATATGTGTACCGACAACGAGCTAGAGGAACTAGCAGACATGTACAACAACAGTATAGGGAGTGCTAGCATCAAGGAGGAGTAGTTACACAGCTATCTGATTCCCTTGCCGAAGCCTTGCAAAGACCACACAAAAATTCAGGGATATCGAGTTATAACCATGCAGAATACAATAGGCAAGCTGCTGGAGAAGTTAATTGCCAGGAAAATATCAAGCCAGCTAGAGAGGCAAGGTGTTTTCCCACCTACCCTGGGTGGGTACAGTCCAAAAAGAGAAACCTGGACCAATGCATCAGTTTTTGCCCATGATGTCTATGAAGGTTTCCACTCAGGCATTGAAACCTTTGCTGCAGCGATTGATCTTGAGGACGCGTACAACAGAGAACATAATTTTTTAATGCTTCAGCTACTTGAACTCAAAATAAGTCAATTCCTCCTTATGTGTTCGCTGCTGCCTTCTTCCAACGGAAAGTAGTTTTTAGATGTGGAAGTTGGACGTCCGAACCAACAACAATATATCCTGGCCTACCACAGGGATCACCATTATCTCCGGTACTGTTCAACGCCTACACTGTGAGAATCACCAGTGAGCAGATCACTGGACCTGGTAGGACATTGTCATATGCCGACGATGTTTTAATGTATCGTCAGGGTAAGGATAGAGATCAGGTTGCTGTGAAAGTACAAACCGAACTCAATCGCATAAGTACTTGGTGTATGGAGGCTGGGGCAATGGTCAACCCAACAAAGGCAACAGTGACTTGGTTCTCGTTGAATAATCATATTGTCAACACTCCAACACCAACTGTAAATCTGTGTTCAGAGACGGTGGAAAGAACGCAGGCAATGAATTACCTGGGGATACGGTTTGATCGAAGCCTTGCTTATAATGAGCACATAGATCAGGTGATAACAAAGGCCAAGCGGGGGTTGGCTGCGATGCGGGTGATGGCGGCAGCAAACTGTGAGCAGCATCATCTGTCTTCTATACGAGGGGCTGGTCATGTCCGTTTTGAGTATGCAATGGCAATCCTGACTCTCAGCCGTAAGCAGATAGAAAGGATGGAAAGAATACAGAATGAAGCTATGCGCATTATTCTTGGATGTACAAAAGATGCAGCATGCAGGGCGATGTGCTACCTTCTTGATTTTCCAACCATTGAAGACAGAATACAAGTCTGCAGAGCTCGCGCCTACCTCAGAGTTAACGCAAACACACAACATCCACTGCACAGAGAAATTATGAAGGTGAAGGGCAGCAGGTTAAAAAGAGGACGGTCGTGGATGGGTCAAGCCGAAGACATTATTCAACAGGTGTGTTCACTTGAGGACTTAGAACCTGGCGAGGAGTGGGTACAAGTGCCAGCAGATTTCTGCACATCCTTTTCAGTTTGCATCCAACTAGACAGAAAATGCGGACAAGAAAATGCGGACAAGAAAACCCGGCTGCAGTGGAGGCGGAAGTACAAGCGTTGATTTTCGAGAATTCGCTAGACGGTGATGCTGTCATTCACACAGATGGGTCAGCCGTCCGACATGTGAGAAGCTCATGGGCCTTTACAGCTCAGGCCGGAGGAATAATTGTGAAGGAGGACTCTGGTGCTTTTGCTGAGACGACAAGTAGCCTGACTATGGAAGTCATGGCAGTAAGTAAAGCAATAACATGGCTTGAGACACAGACATCCACTAGGGCATGTTTTCTTAGCGACTAAATGAACATGCTCAAGAGGATAGAGATGGCGGGGGGGGGGGGGGGGAAATCCGAAGAGAATGGTTGCTGTCTCTGGAACGGTCTCGGCTGGCAAAGATTAGTTTAATCTTCGTGACAGGGCATGCGGGAGTACAAGGGAATGAGCGAGCTGACAAGCTCACAGGTAACGCTACTGTGGAGGGCGGACGCGCCATGGACCAGGCTGACATCCTGAATGCTCAACGAGAAGTAAGACTTTTGCGAGAACCAAGTGATGACTGTGAATCTACAACCATGGCCAGACTGCGAGAACAGCAAATTAAAAGAGGGGTGGCCAAACAAGAACACTACGCAGGAAGCCAAAGAAGACTAATAAACCAACACAGAACTGGTGACATTAGCCGCTATACGCTACGGGATTTGCCGAGGAGGGGATCCGAGCACTTATGGACTGAATGGTTCGATGTGCAATGAGGATGACTTTCGACTAACTGACTAACTATGGACAGAGCTGCGTGGGGTAGCTCAAGATAGTAGGGCTTGGGGTGAGATGGTTGAGGGCCTATGCTTCAGTTAGGGATAGAGGCAAAAAGACGAAGTGTGTCTGTGCGCATATTTATATAGACGTGGTATTTTAAGTTCTGTTATTGGTGATAAGATATACAATTACCGACATGAGCCCGAGACAGGCATCGTTTTATAGGTAGACAAACATGTTGTCTAAACACGTTACGAGATCATAATTGCCGTTAATTGGTCACGTTGTGAGAACGAAAGGTGTGGACAACCGGGAAGATTAACACCAAAAAAAAAATCATAAACCATTGACCATGAACCACAGGCCATAACTACAAACCGTGTCCGCAGACTGAAGGGAAAGTCTTAAAAACAATGATCGACAACGGGAGATCATGATGGATGTGACATGGTCTTTAGTCAGTCTGTGATATATCGCTTGTGATCTATGATCCATGGTTTATGATATATTATATATGATGCTTGATCTATGATCCATGGTCTATGGTATATCGCCTATGGTCAGTAGTCTATAATGTCACTTCTATGGTTTGTGGTCTATAAAGTATGGTCTATCATTCATAGTCTGATGTTTTGTGATCCATGCTCCATGGTCTATGATCCGTGGTGTATGGTATATCGCCTAAAGTCAGTAGTCTATAATTACAACGTTTATGGTCTGTGGTCTATGATCGAAGGTCCATGGCTTATGATCTATGGTATATCGCTGGTGGTTAATAGTCTATAATATAATGTCTGCGGTCTTTGGGCTGTAGTATGTCTATGGCAGTGGTTCCCAAGCTTTTCAAGCAGAGGGCCATATCTACTATTTTCGGTAGTCAAGTGGGCCACAACGTTATAAAATTATAAAAGTCTTGCAATATCATTCTTACCTTTCTTAACTTTTGTCAACAAAATTCTAAACCTTTAAAGGCATTCAATGTCAGTACTACACTGCGGTCATATTTTGGTTTAAAATCAAAAGTTCATTTAACAATAGATTTTAAAATCAGTTTCGAAAATCGCTATTAATGTAATTAATTTACAATTGTAACTGTTCTTCATAACCAGTTACTTCAGTTCAGATGCCAGTTTTGATTGTTTAATGCTTCAGCTTCTTGAACTCAAAATAAGTCCATTCCTCCTTAGTTGGTTCGCTGCAGCCCTCTTCCAACGGAAAGTAGTTTTTAGATGTGGCAGTTGGACTTCGGAACCAACAACAATATTTCCTGGCCTACCACAGGGATCACCATTATCTCCAGTACTGTTCAACGCCTACACAGTGAGAATCACCAGCGAGCAGATCACTGGACCTGGTAGGATATTGTCATATGCCGATTTTGTTTTAGTGTATCTTCAGGGTAAGGATAGAGAGCAGGTTGCTGGGGAACTACAAACCGAACTAAATCGCATAAGTACTTGGTGTGATGAAGCTGGAGCAATGGTCAACCCAACAAAGGCAACAGTGACTTGGTTCTCGTTGAATAATCATATTGTCACCACTCCAACATCATCTGTAAAGCTGTGTTTGGAGACGGTGGAAAGAACGCAGGCAATGAATTACCTGGGGATACGGTTTGATCGAAGCCTTGCTTATAATGAGCACATAGACCAGGTGATAACGAAGGCCACGCGGGGTTTGGCTGCGATGCGGGTGATGGCGGCAGCAAACTGTGAGCAGCGCCATCTATGTCTTCTGTACGAGGGGCTGGTCATGTCTTTTTTTGAGTATGCAATGGCAATCCTGACTTTCAGCAGTAAGCAGATGGAAAGGATGGAAAGGATACAGAATGAAGCTATGCGCATTATTCTTGGATGTACAAGAGATACAGCATGCAGGGCAATGCGCTACCTTCTTGATTTTCCAACCATTGAAGACAGAATACAAGTTTGCAGAGCACGCGCCTACCTCAGAGTTAACGCAAACACACAACATCCACTGCATAGTGAAATTATGAAGGTGAAGGGCAGCAGGTTAAAAAGAGGGCGGTCGTGGATGGTCAAGCCGAAGACATTCTTCAACAGGTGTGTTCACTTGAGGATTTAGAACCTGGCGAGGAGTGGGTACAAGTGCCAACAGATTTCTGCACATCCTTTTCAGTTTGCATCTAACTAGATAGAAAATGCAGACAAGAAAATCCGGCTGCTGTGGAGGCTGAAGTACAAGCGTTGATTTTCGAGAATTCGCTAGACGGTGATGCAGTCATCTACACAGATGGGTCAGTCGTCCGACATGTGAGAAGCTCATGTGCCTTTACGGCTCGGGCCAGAGGGAGAATTGTGAAGGAGGACTCTGGTGCTTTCACTGAAACCACAAGTAGCCTGACTATGGAAGTCATGGCAGTAAGTAAAGCAATAACATGACTCGAGACACAGACATTGACTAGGGCATGTTTCCTTAGCGACTCAATGAACATGCTCAAGAGGATAGAGGTGGTGTGGATCCGAAGAGCATGGTTGCTGTCTCTGGAGCGGTCTCAGCTGGCAAAGATTAGTTTCATCTTTCTGCCAGGGCATGCGGGAGTACAAGGAATGAGCGGGCTGACAAGCTCAATGACGATGAACATTGTTGGCTAATTCTTCAAATCGCCTGGCCATAATATTATTAGACAAAGGAATCTGGCAAAATACCGGGGGTGGGGGGACCGGCAAAATAAAGGGGAGACAACACGGGCGGGAAAAATAAAGGAGAGATAACCGAGTGACCGAAATAGGGTGATAACCTGGAGGGAGAAAATAAAGGGGAGACAACTCCGGTATGGGAAATAAGGGACAGATAACTCCGGACGGGCAAGAGAAGGAGGACACGACTCTGGGTGTGCAAAATAAAGGGAGAGAAGTCCGGGCGGGCAAAATAATGGGGTGACAACCCGGGCGGGCAAAATAAGAGGAAGACAACCCCAGCTGGATAATAACCAATCAATCAATCAATGGGGTACCATCTCCGCAACGAAGGTTGGCTGCAATGGATCTCCAACACTGTCTGTCTCTCGCCCTGACTATACATTCTGTCAGGCTGATGTTCGTCCATCTCTTGGTGTTATCTTCCCACTTGTATCGTTGTCTACCTCATGCTCGCTTGCCCTCAACCTTGCCCTCCAGTATGGTTTTTTAAAATAATATATCTTTTAACGGGGCTGAAATATTTTACTTGCCTCCTTATTATTTCTTTAATCAACTATCTCTTCATTCCCAGTTTTTCTAGAACCTCTGCATTTGATTGATTTTGTTTCCATGAAATACGACACATTCGTCTGTATATCCACATATCCAGGGTCTCTATGCGACTTTCTAGTTGATTGTTCAATGACCAGCTTCCGCGCCATACAGTAGCGTTGAATAAATGTAGCATTTGACAATTCTCAGTTTTAATGTGTTGTTAATCTTTCTAGATGTTAATACTGATTTCATGCTGTTGAAAGCATTTTTGGCCATTCCTATTCTCTTTCTGATTTCTGTTTCACTTCTCCCATCATCTTTTATTATATGTCTAAGATAGGAGAAACTTCTTATAAGGGTCGTTCATTTGAAACCCGTTCCAATGGTTTTATTACAAAAGGATGAAAGAAACATTAACAGGTGTAGTAGAATTAAACAAAGCATTCATTTTGAATGAATTATGCACCATGGGTTGGTCAGAAGAAGTCGCCGTAGGCATTCAGGCAAGCATCCCATTGCTTAGATAGGCGGCGAATGACGTCCGCAAAAAAAGGATTGTGGTTGCTCACTGAACCAAGTGTTTACCGCGTTCATTACGTCTGCATCTGTGTGAAATCGTTGCCGCTTGAGAGCTTTTTTAAAGGTCCGAACAAATTAAAATCACATGGTGACAAATCAGGACTGTAGGCTGGATGTTGCAGAATTTCCCACTTCTTCCTTGCTAATGCTTCCTGCACAATCTTTGCAACATGCTCCAGCCTACAGTCCGGACGAGCATTATCGTGCAAGAAAATCACACCTTGAGAAAGCATGGCGGCTCATATATATGTTTATTTACAGAATTTCAGTACATTTTACAAGAATATTAATAAAAATCATAATGTCATTATACGAAATGGGTGGTGCAATATGAACTGGTGAATTGTACAGGCCTGGGGGACACACCTTTCTTATCACTCTACCGTTGCGTGAGATGTATCTTAGCCACACTTCATTCTCTAGGACATTGCAGTAGTAGTTGGGAAATTGAATTTCGGCCAGACCCACTTCGAAATGTTGACTCACCTCAATAGTCTGCGGTAACTTGACGAAATACTGACCTGGTGTGTTCTTGGGAAACATGTTCGGCGAAGCATTACTCGGTAATGTCACGGAGAAACTCATATTTTAGGGTGTGGTAGCATGTAGCCCAGACAGCTGCTTAGAAGAGCAATCCACAGTTTGCCCTCGGCTGCGTCGACGCTGTCTTGAGACAGATTGAATAGTGATACGCCAATGACGGTGCATATAACGACCAATTGACAGAAGAAAACAATTTCTAGTCGCGGCACTCGCCGACCACATATGCACTAGGACGAATTTCTTTCCCCTTCTAGGGTATTTTGTAAGTTAGTTTCTACATTGGTTTCTTCCATTAGTATCTGGTTAGATCTGAGATCCAGCTGTTGAATGACTTGGGATAACCGAACCTCTTGACTAAATACTCTTTACCACCACCTCGCCTGGGTCGTTCTTGTAAAATTGTTTCAACGCGATACACTTGCTTGTCTCCGACGAGTTGTATTTCTTCTCAGTAAAATGAGCCTTGGAGTTCCTCGCTGAATCATCCTTTAGCACATGCGTGAGCGGACTGATCTGGTTTATATGACTGACGGTAAACAGTTTTTCTGTCCACGAGGGCATATATCCCTTTTTAAAAGGTTGTTTGGGTTGAGCCAGTCGGACTCGATCGCCGGCTGTATTCCATGTCGTTCCAGCCTACCATAATATATGAAGAAATGTCTTGTCTCTTCAATTACATGCGTCTAGCACCATATATCCCTTTATTATACTAGTATTGTTAGGATAACTGTATGCCTCATTGGAGAATCACATCGAAAATGTGAAAGATTTAATAATAAGCCAGATTACCATTAGCGGCTTGCCACACGTTGATCTAGTTTTGCTGCTAACAGAGACCGGTACTTCTATACTACGAATGTTTGCCGTCTTATACACGCTATTTGCAGACGTAGAATGACTCAGCAGACTATTATGCACTGTCTGGTCATGTGACCGTATGCGACTTCATCTTGGACCGGTTGAGTCATCAGCCACATGTTCCATATGAATCGTTATGCATGTCACTGGATGAATCGCCATCTTTGACCGGTTGAGTCATTAGTCACGTGTTTCGGCTGTATCCCATTAGACACGTGACCGGATACAGCGCCATCTTTGAACGGCTTTAGCTACGTGTTTCGGTTGTATACCATTACTACGTGTGATCGGATGCGATGCCATCTTTGACCACTCGTAGCCAGTGAGCACATAGTCTGGTTGTAGCTATTACACATGCGACCGGAAGCAGTGTCATATTTGATCGGATGTGACCATCACCCAAGTGTGCTCGACTGCGACGCCATCTTTGATCGGGGTTAGTCAGTGAGCATGTATTCTGGTTGTAGCCATTGTCACTTGCGACCGGAAGCAGAGCCATATTTGACCACTCGTAGCCAGTGAACACGTGGTCTGGTTGTAGTAATTACACATGCGACCGGAAGCAGTGCCATATTTGATCCGATGTGGCCATTACCCAAGTGTCTCGGCTGTATCGTTATGCGGTAAGTACGTTCTGAGTCATTCTCCGGTTTTCCCCAAAGACATGTCTGAACATGTTCACGCACGTTCATTAATGGTATCGCTACGTGTTGAGTCACCCAGCAGGTCACCCTCAACTCAGCCAACTATGAGTTCATGATCCAGACTGTAATATGAGACTTAACCTCCGACTCTTATCAAGGAATGGACGTATTTATCTAGCCACCCCGCTACTTGACCACCCCCTTAATAATGATCAGATACAGCCACATAGCCTTTCTTCCACTCACCCACCCTTTACCAGCGTCCGAGAGTCTTTATCTAGCACCTCCTCCTGCTCTTAACAAGGGCCGGACGTAATTATGTAGTCACTCCGCCACTTGACCAACCTTTAGCAATGATCAGAAGCACCTACATAGCCATTCCTCCATTCACCCACCCCTTACCAACGAATTTAACTAAGCCATACTCGCTACATTCAATAATATCGGTCATTTTTACATTTTTAAGTTTTTTCATTTGTTACCCTATGATGATAGTGTATAGATCCCTACGACCCATCTACAGAGCACTAATAACCACTACCCACCCCTCACCAACGAATTTCACTAAGCTATACTTGCTACAATCATTATTATCGGCCATCTTTATCTTTTTACGGTTTTCATTTGTAACCCGTATGATGATAGTGTTTACACTACTACGACACTCTACAGACCATTAATAACTGCCACCCACCCCTTACCAACGAATTCCACTAAGATATACCCGCTAAAATCAATAATATCGGCCATTTTTACTTTTTAATGTTTTCATTTGTAACCCATATGATTATAGTGTTTACACCACTACGACCTCTACAGATCATATACCTGCCATATTTACATTCTTACTTATTAGGGTTTTCATGTGACACCCGTCACGACCCGAGGTTCAAACTGCTTAGCCTACCCCACACTGCGACACACGCGCCTCACCCCTTAGCTCCCACCCCACACCCGCTCGCCCCCTAGACCCCTCCGAGGAAATGCACTGTAACCTTAAGCCTTACACAGCACCAATGGAATGATTATAGTGTTTATGCCCGACCCAATACAGATAAAGAAAGACGATGAAAAAAGAGGAAGAAACCGAGGAGGAAGAGCACTGTAACCCTAACAGTATCAATCGTTGGATGATAGTGTCTAAGCATCACCCACTACAACTAATACTAACAGCAATTATTAAATTAACACAAAAAAAAATAATAAAATTCGCAACATAAAAATGAGATGTAATAGTGTAAGCCGACTTGCTTATTTATTCATGAGTTGCATCCCTTGTCAGGTCAAAGGTCACTTATGGTGCAGTTTTGTGACGTTTCGCTTGCGGTGGTAGAATTTTTATATAGTAAAAAATTATGGTGCTGCACCATAAATGATAATCAAATACAACATACATTACTAATGCTCAGTCGTTTGCCATTGTTTACGAGCGACCGGCTGCATACCCCGTAAGTTATCAACGCGGCGAGCGCCGCTACCGATACTCGCGCAAGTTACGTTGCTTACGAGAATATTCGGAATTACGGAGAAAGACGTTAAATTCTAGGCCAGGGAGACCGGCATTGTTTAGGAGTTCGTCGGGAGTTATCTCCCCTTATTTTCCAAGCTGGAAAATAAGCGGTTAACAACTCCTGGAGAGGGGGGGGGGGCGTGTAAATAAGGGTGAGACAACTCCGGGCCGGGAAAATAAGAGGTGACAACTCTGGGCCGGGAAAATAGCGGGGGGGGGGGACAATCCGGGCAGGGAAAATAAGGGGGAGACAACTCAGGGCCAAGAAAATAAGGAGGGGGACAATTCCTAGCAGGGAAATAAGATGGAGGCAACTCCGGTTAGATCCACCGTTCTATAAGCACCGACAAACATGTAAAGAAATTATTGTATTGTTATCTCTCACATAGGTTCAGTAGAAGAAACGTATTCAAACTGTGACGAAGTTGAGACCGAACAGCCTGAATGTCACTTCGCCACACAGGAAGCTCCGTCTTTGAACATAGAAAGTATTGCCACCATTCATCCTGACTGTTACAAGGATCTTCCACCAGAACCTTCACTCCGTAAAGGAGCACAGAAAAGCATTCATTGTATTATACTATAAACTAACACTGGCTCTTGTTTACTGACATATGTAATGGTGCTAACTATTTTTTGAATTTATCTTCCTCGTTGTCAAATGAAATATCACAAGTACAAAGATGTGCTTACATATAACCGATGCTGTTATATGAATGTGAAACGTTAACAGTAAGCAGATAAGCTGAGAAACGAACGTATAAAAGCAGTGGACACGTAGTTTCTGAGGACAATGCAAAGAATACTATAGATGGACAGAAAAACTAACGAGACAGTTCTTAAAGAAACAAATGAAAACGGTAAGTTGATTATAGAAAAGTCCTTTATTTTTTTAACAATATAAAATAACATACCGTAATGCCTCCCCCGATGGTGTTTCCACCTTGTCGTGGTGGGGGAGCTTGAGTTTCTCAATGACTCTGAGAGCTATGCCGGCGATAGCGTAGCTACCAGCAGGGCCTCACAAGCCGGACAGGTCAAAGGGTAGAGAACAGACAAAGAGAAACACCCTGGTCCTCCAGGTTGGGGGTTGAAGCGTGGGGTTAACATCCCCACCTTTGTAAAAACCTTTCTTTGTTACGAAACAAATACATGAGCCTCGATATCGGACTGACTTATCTGGACAACGACCTTGGAACGTTAAAGGACTTTTGAGATTTGGAACATGGAATGTACGGACACTATATCGAGCTGGAGCGGCCGAAGAACTAACCCGGGAGCTGATTGAATATCAAATGGATATAACAGCAATTCAAGAAATAAGGTGGCCAGGAGAGGGTACTTTAGAGCAAAATGGAATGATTATAATATATGGAGGAAACACCCAAAATAAACATGAATTAGGAACAGGATTGGTCATCAAAAAAGAGTTATGGGGGAACGTTTTAAACTTTAAAGCTTTTAATGACAGGATTAGTAAATTACAAATAAAAGGTAAATGGAAAAATATAACGATGATTAATGTACATGCACCTACTGAAGAGAAAGAAGATGATATTAAAGAAGACTTTTATAATGATCTGGAAGATGTCATAGAAGAAACCCCCAAACAGGACATCCTGATTGTGCTGGGAGACTTCAATGCAAAAATAGGTAGAGAGCAAACTAATAAAAAAGTGGCCGGTATGGAAAGCCTACATACAACTTCAAATGATAATGGATGGAGAGTCATCAACCTGGCAGAAGCCAAAGGACTGCAGGTTAGCAGTACCAGACTACAAAGAAAGGATATACACAAACAAACATGGAAATCATGTGACAAGAGAACCTATAATCAAATAGATCACATTTTAATTAACAACAGAAATGCATCAAACATACAGCAAGTCAGAAGTTATAGAGGAGCTGAGTGCCACAGTGACCACTTCCTCGTTGGAGCAAAATTTAAAATAAAACTTAAGAGAGCTTTCTATACTAAATTACAAAGATTACACCCAACATATAACAGAGAAAAACTGCAAGACATTACAGTCAAAGAGAAATTTACAGATGAAATAAAATGTAAACTTGAAACTCTGCAAAACCCTTTGGAGGAAAGCATTGACCAAACTTGGTTGAACATCAAGAATACAATTCAGTCTACCGCAGAAGAATGTCTCGGTGTGTTAACCACGCATAGAAAGAACAGATGGTTCAATCAAAAATGTGAAGAAGCAGTCATTAGGAAGAAGAATGCCAGACATGTATGGTTAAATGACATCAATAACATCCAAAAGGAAGAGCATTATAGAAATGAATGTAAAGAGGCTACAAAAATAGTCAGACAGCAGAAGCGAGAATATATGAGTAATATAATCAAAGATATGGAAACTAATCACCAGAAAAATGAATCCAGAAAATTTTTTAAAGAACTGAAGTCAATGAAACGAGGGCACCAACAAAACACATATGGTTTAAAAGACAAAAATGGGAATATGATAAATACCAATGAGGAAATGTGCAACACATGGAAAGAATATTTTATTGAATTACTAAATTGTGAAGCTCCAAGTAACATTTTCTCACAGGAAGAGGTTCTAACATGCGAACCACAAATTGAAGAACCTACATTTGAAGAAATCCTATATGTAATCACACGACTTAAAAACAATAAGGCAACTGGGACTGATGGAATTGCTGCTGAATTTATAAAGGCAGGTGGCCATGCATTACATCTAAAGCTATACGAACTAATAATAAAAATCTGGAGGACAGAAGAATTACCCCATGACTGGAAAGAGTCATTATTGATACCTATCTTTAAGAAAGGAGACAAGTTCCAATGTGGAAATTATAGAGGAATATCACTACTGTCCACAAGCTATAAGATACTATCCGCAGTATTACTAAATAGACTAAAACCATATTCAGAAGACATATTAGGTGACTACCAGGCGGGTTTTAGACAAAACAGATCAACAATAGATCAGATATTTATCTTACGACAAATAGCCGAGAAACATTGGGAATATAAAAGAGATCTCCATAACATTTTTGTGGATTTTAAAAAGGCTTATGATAGTGTCCATAGGAATAGTCTATGGAATGCTATGCAGGAATTTGGAATACCAAGGAAGTTAATCAACATGACCAGACTATGCATGGAAGATACTTATAATATAGTAACATATAAAGGCAGGAAATCAGACCCCTTCCAAATAACATCTGGCTTGAAACAGGGTGATGCACTATCGCCGCTACTCTTCAATCTGGCTCTAGAGAAAGTTGTAAGGAAGGTAAAGGAGGAATGTGATATTGGAGGAACATCCAAGCTGCTTGGTTATGCAGATGATATAGATATTATAGGGCAAAGTGAACAAAAGACATTGGAAATATTGACTCACTTAAAGGAAAAAGCCCAACAGATGGGGCTGGTTATCAACCAAGATAAGACAGAATATATGGTAATTTCAAGAGACGGAATGGCTAGAAACTCTGGCCACATACAAATAGATAATATGACCATTAAAAGAACGGAAACATACAAATACCTGGGTACGATCTTCAACTGCTCCAACATCATAAGGGAAGAAATACAAACTAGAATCAACTCTGGAAATAAGATATACTATGCACTACAACATCTACTAAAATCAAAGGCGCTATCTCGTAACACCAAAATCACAATATACAAAACACTGATCAGACCAGTTGTGCTGTATGGCTCTGAAACCTGGAGTACAACGAAAGGAGACGAAGCCTTGTTACAAACCTTTGAGAACAAAATTTTAAGACGCATCTTTGGACCCATTAGGGATACACAAAGTGGAGAGTGGAAAAGAAGAAGTAACAAAGACATTTATGATCTGTTTAAGTCCCCGCTAATCACTGGTATCATGAAGGCTAATAGACTACAATGGCTGGGGCATATAGAAAGAATGGAAGATAATAGGGAAACAAAACTCGCTTACACTCAGGAAATAAATGACCGTAGACCCCGAGGTAGACCAAGAAGGCGGTGGAGAGATAATACATGTACAGACCTACAAGCACTTGGAATCAACGACTAGCAAGAGAAGGTCCACCAGAGAGACGAATGGAGACGGATTGTATTTGCAGCAAAGAACCTCAATGGCTCGGAACGCTGAAGAAGAAGATACCGTAATGCAGCTTTACAGAACAGAATTACGACACATACAGGACGTTGCGGCGACTTGCCTTCATCAGCAAACAAATACATACAAACACAACACATAGTACAGGAGAAGATCCTCTGTTGTCAACATAAAGGCATAAGGGTGGGATGAGAAGAATAAAAAGATGGAAAAAAATGAGAGCAATGAAGAGAAAATGAAAATATGAAAAAAATGCTGTTACTTATCTCAGAGTCCCAGGCTGTACTGCTACCTTTATTTCTTAAGTATGTTAAGTGGAGAAATAAAGTTGGATATCTATATGTTGTTTGTCCATCAAGAATGATGATGACCATTCATTTCATCCAGTGGGGTTGAAGGTGTGGAGCCGTGGGTTCTAAGATGGCTGATAAGGCCTATTTTGGCTCGAAATGTTCTTTGACAATGTGGGCAAAGAATGCTTGACGTCTCTGGAGGAGGATTTCCTGCAGTGGTTTTTCTGTCCTGCCTTTTCTTCACAGCTCTTGCAGTCCTGGTTGCCTCACATATGACTGCACCTTTGCGCAATGATGCACGCCACGAATTTCGGTCTCTGGCTGCAGCCTCCCAGGTGTCATGACGAATTCCAAAAGCATTCAGTGAAATTTTCAGAGTGTCTTTAAAACGTTTCCTCTGGCCACCTTGGGAGCGTTTACCACAACGCAGTTCGCTGTAGAAAATTCGTGTAGGGAGCCTGTGATCTGGCATGCGGGTCAAGTGACCAGCCCAGCGAATCTGATTCTTCATCAGTAGAGTGTGGATACTGGGCATGGATGCTCTTTCTAGGACTTCAGTGTCTGGAATCTTGTCTTGCCATTTAATCTTCAGTAGCTTCCTTAGGCAGACTGTGTGGAAGTGGTTTAATTTCCTAGCGTGTCGCTGATAAACAGTCCAGGTTTCACAAGCATATAGCAGTGTGGATAATACAACTGCTTTGTAGACTTTTAGCTTTGTTTGCAGGCTTATTCCAGTTCTGTCCCATACATTCTTGTACAGTCTGCCAAAGGCTGCACTGGCCTTGGAGATTCTTGCATTCACTTCGTCATCGATTGTGGCAGCTTGTGACACAGTGCTGCCAAGATAGGTGAATTTGTCCACAACACTTAGTCTATGGTCATTCACTTTGATATTCGGCACAGTGTGATTATTCCCTGGAGCTGGCTGGTACATAACTACAGTCTTCTCCAAGTTGATATTGAGCCCAAAGTTGGCACAGGCATGTGAGAAAGCTGAAACATTATGTTGCATGTCCGCCTCTGAGTTGGCGTATAGAGCGCAATCATCAGCAAACAGGAGCTCTCTGACGGTGCCGCTGTCAATTTTGGTTTTAGCTTTCAGCCTTCTGAGATTGAATAACTTTCCATCCATATGGTAGTTGATGTCTATTCCAATGTCGTCGTTCTCGAAGGCATTCATCAACATGGCTGAAAACATGAGGCTGAACAGTGTTGGTGCCAGGACACATCCTTGCTTCACTCCATTGGTTACAGGAAAGGGTTCAGACAGTTCACCATTTTCCTGTACTCTTGCCTGCATGCCGTCATGAAATAGCCGCACTATTTGGACAAACTTTCGTGGACAGCCATATTTTGCCATAATCTTCCACAGTCCTTCTCTGCTGACTGTATCAAAAGCCTTGGTAAGGTCAATGAAAGTGGAGAACATTTCAGAGTTCTGTTCCTGACATTTCTCTTGCAGCTGCCTTGCAGCGAAAATCATGTCAACAGTTCCACGTTCTTTTCTGAAGCCACATTGACTCTCAGGAAGAAGACCTTGATCGAGATGGGCTGTGAGGCGATTGAGAAGAATTCTGGCGAGTATCTTCCCTGCAATTGAAAGCAAGGAGATGCCTCGGTGGTTGTCACAGGATTGGCGGTTTCCTTTACGTTTGTAAAGGTGGACTATTGACGCGTCCTTAAAATCTTGTGGCATGGTCTCGTTCATCCATATGTTTGTGAAGACTTGGTGAAGCTGCTCTGTTAGGACCGGCCCACCTGCCTTGTATATCTCTGCTGGGATGGAGTCAGGACCAGGTGCCTTGCCGCTGGAGAGTTGCTGGATGGCTTTGTTTATTTCCACTATGGTTGGCAGGTCACCAAGTGTCTCATTGGTGGGAACTTGAGGAAGGCAGTTGATGGTTTCATCATCAAGAAGGAAGTTGCATTTAAGATTTTGCTGAAATGCTCTGCCCAGCGTTGGAGGATTTCTTTCTTATCGGTGACCAATGTTCCCCCGTCTGCACTGAGGAGGGGAACTATGCCTGGTTATGAAGGACCATAGACCGCTTTCAGTGAGTCGTAGAAGTTTTTCATATCATGTCTGTCAGCAAAGCCCTGAATTTCATCAGCTTTGCTGCTCAGCCAGGAGTCCCGCATGTGCCGAAGTTTCTGCTGCACTACTCTCTGAATGTTCTTGAAAGCATCTTTTTTTGATGTTGACTTTGGGTCATTCAAATGTGCCTTGAGGAGAAGATGTTTCTCGGCCAGCAATTGGTTGATGTCTTCGGAATTTTCATCAAACCAGTCTTTATGCTTTCGGGTGGCTGGACCCAGGATTTCCATAGCAGTGCTGTTTCTGTATCCTGTTTAGCTTCAGCATTTGGCTTGAGGCGGTCTTCCAGCATATTTTCAAACGACTGCTGCATTTTCTTGCTGTTTAGGCTGTTCTTGCTGTTTATATCTATATATATAAAAGGCAATGTGTATCCATATGTATTTGATGCGGTCGATAACGGTCCATCCAATTGAGATGAAATTTTCTACACGTCTTCTTTTCATTCCCATGCAACCTACGGTCATAGTTTTTTAGTGTAACATCGGCTACTTACTTACTAAAATTTAATATTTCATTTTTCATTATCATTTCCATATAGCAAGGGGACTTAACATAACAAAAATTACTTCAAGGGGCATAACTTTTAATAACATTGCTATATACTTGATAGTCATATTGTTGCATCGTTTTCAAAGATGATTTATAAACTCTTTGTCTATAGTTATTTACAGGCATATGAGTTATAATAAATAATGATATAATCTTTACGGCATTTTCAAAGTTTTCATAAAAATAATGCATCTATTTAAATAGTGAACATTTTCTAACTCATCTTTTTATGTTTAAAGAAGTTATCTACAGTGATGTAGGTGATTAAAAGCAGTTTTCATTAAAAATAATGGATGGTGTGTGGAAGGACATTCTCAAGTTAATTTGTTTTGGTTATATGAATTTAATGAGACGCTCCACGCCAAGAGCTGGGCGAAGCCGCGCCGGGTCAGATAGATAGACAGACAGACAGACAGACAGATAGTCGGGAACAGGAGCTTATAAGACTACTTATATGAATTAAATGAGATGCTCCCCACCAGAGGCTGGGCGAAGCCGGGTCAGACAGACAGACAGACAGACAGATAGTCGGGAACGGGAGCTTATATGACTACTTATATGAATTAAATGAGATGCTCCCCACCAGGGACTGGGTGAAGCCGGGACGGGCCAGACAGACAAGCAGACAGACAGACAAGCAGACAGACAGACAGACAGATAGATATATCCCCGCCAGGGCCTGGGCGAAGCCGGGCCGGGTCAGCTAGTATTAATATAAATTGATGAGATGCATCTTATGTATCTGATGAGATGCAGCTAAATGTGCCAGGGCCACACTTGAGAACACATAGGCATTCAAGCGTAAGAGTTCAAACTTGGCCAGTTTGACTTCCTCATTGTGAATATAAATAATGAAGACACAAGCAATATTGTACCCGTGGGGATATGTGTGATATTTCAGCTGGAAGGATTAAATGTTTGCTTTGTTGTATGTTGAATAACTTCTGCAGGATGTATCTGATGAAATGCAGCCAAGTATGCCAGGCAATAAATTATGCAGCCTATTGTTCGTAATCTAAACTTGCATTTTACTTTGGTGCCATCTGGATATTATTCAATGTCCATTAACCCAATTTATTTGCTCAAAAATTCCTATTACGTTTTGAAACACCCCATACAACATGGATAAGAACTTTAGGACCATCTGCTTAAAATATGACAACAAGTCATAGTCAACCATGAATTGTTGCTATGTAGATAAATAAAGAAATAAGAAATAATTGTGTAAAGGCAAAAGAAAGTTGATTAAACGAGCAGTATACGAAAATTGAATTAAATTATGTTAAAGATACAAAAAACATGCACAGACAAATCAGTGAGCTCACAGGAAGAAATATAAGAATACATACAGGGTGTTCGAAATCAAAAACAGGAAAGATATTATTGGAGGAAGACGCTATAATGAAGAGGTAGAATTTGTATGTAAAGACTTATAAAATGGAGAAAGGGCAGAATTAATAGATTCAGTGCCAATATCTTCTTATTCTGCTCCTTATTCCCTATTGGGGCATAGGGTATCAAGAAACTCGCACCAATCCATCCTAAGTGCCAGTCTAACAACGTGAAACTATAACATGCAAGAAGCATACTTTTATAGACACATTGGGTCGCGTGATTTTATAGACACATTGGGCGTGAGGTAGTAGACGCTTGCTTTTATAAACACATTGGGCGTGTCATACTAGACGCATAATTTTATAGACACATTGGGCGTGAGGTAGTAGACGCATGATTTTATTGACACATTGGACATGTGGTACTAGACGCATGATTTTATAGAAACATTGGATATGTGGCACTTGAAGAATACTTTAACCGCACTGTCAGCACTCTGTTGTGGATGTGCATCATGTACATCTTCATGTGCTCTTTATCCTCCATTGGGGCATAGCCCATAAGTAGTAAGGGATGTTGTAATGGCACCTTAAATCTGGAACAATACGTCATAGATGACGTAATTTTTTACTATATGAAGGGTATGGCTCCAGATTGTTTTTCGACCACATTTTTGAAATTTTGGCGGGTATGTTCTTGGGCTACTTCTGGGTGACTACTTCTTGTTGAATTCCGGTGTCTCCCGGGGCACGCGCACACCGACCGCCCCGCCCACAGGTACCTCCGCCGGCCGCCTCGGCTTCCTCCGACCGCTTTCAAGACCATTCAAAGACAGCGAGGCAAGCCCGGCACCTGGGTTCGAGTTCCAGTCTATAGGAGTGTGTGTGTGGGCATGTGGAATACTTATATAGATAAGTATTGTCACTTCCTAATGATTACTTCCGATCCATGGGTACCCACACTCGCTAACCCCAGATGCCTCCACCGGCCGCCTCCGTTTCCCCTGGCCGCCCCCGAGACTATTCAAGCACAGCGAGGCAAGCCCCGGGCATGTGGAATACTTATATAGATAAGTAGACCGAATAGGCGCCGGGCATCTGGGTTCGAGTCCCAGTCTATAGGAGTGTGTGTGTGGGCATGTGGAATACTTATATAGATAAGTAGACCGAATAGACGCCGGGCACCTGGGTTTGAGTCCCAGTCTATAGGAGTGTGTGTGTGTGTGTATGTGTGTGTAGGGGTAGGCCGATGTGAGGGGCGCGAGGGAATAGGCCCCTACACCGATATTAGCCCCCAGAGAGAGGCCTTCATACTCACATCGAGATATGAAGAATAGTAAGTAACAAGGTCCTGGCCCAATCAAATGTAGTATATACTACTCTTTGATCTGCGCCAAAAGAACCATAGAAGATGTCACATTACCCCTTACCCGGTCAACCGCAAGAATATGGTTTAGTAGGGTCCATCATCGTCTCAGAATGATAGTCCTGTGACTAGACAACCACCGAAGCAGCTGAATATGATTTTACCCTCACAGTCTTATCAATCCGAAGGTGAATGTTGTCCACAAGGGGTAACGGACACCGTAGACAATGTCTATATGTAACTCTGGTATCTTCAACTTTATGAAAAAGTCTGAAGCCAGACTACGGATAATAATTCTGTATATGGGTATATTGCCACAATTAATAAACACGTAATGAAATATAGACAGTGATTAATTATAGAGAACATACCACTAGAGACCTGTCTCAATAGTATACATGTAATTAAATTAAGATAATCAGTGAAGTTTGCAAATTAATCAGTAAAACAATATTTTTTAAAGATAACGCTAGTTTCTTCCCTTGTGTATAGTTGTGTCCCGGATGTCTGCAGGAAACGGCAGTATTTTACACAACTGAGAAGGGGTAATAAAAATAGCGCGCTTTAGAATTAACGCCATATAATGAATTTTGGAATACAGAGGTTATAAATGACGATAAATCGATCGAGCACATGGCCGAAGTTGTAAACACATATTGGCAGGTACTTCGCTTGGGTGGTGAATATGTAAACAATACGAAAAAGACCGAAAATAGCAACTCTCATTTTAGCCAATATAGTACCTTGCGGTGTATGGCAGTTGGGTCTTTCAGCCTGAGGATTTAAAGCCGCCTGCCTAGTGTAGTTGCCGCCAACTATGCAGGTTAGGATGTTCTATTTTCTCCAGACAGAACCAGAAATGTGAACAGAAAATCAACTCAGAAATTGTACATATAAAAAACGAAAAAAAAAAAATCCGAGGAAAAAGTGTGTGCGTGCGCGTACATGTGTGAGTCTGCATGTATGTGTCTCCGCACGCATGCATGCGTGTGTGTGTGTGTGTGTGTGTGAGAGAGAGAGAGAGAGAGAGAGAGAGAGAGAGAGAGAGAGAGAGAGAGAGAGAGAGAGAGAGCGTGTGCGTATGTGTGTGTGTGTATGTGCCGTGTTATGTCACGACCAAATGTATGCTTCGTACTATAGCTATGTGTCTATCTTTTACATATTGCAGTCAAGCTTTAATGCATTGCATTTACAGGACATCGCAGTCAGCCCCAGCATTCTGTGGATGTACGTGCTTCCTGGGCAAGTTTGCAGTAGTCTTTCTGAACGGCCGGCACCCGTGATCTTCTGTAGTGTCTGTCATCAGGATTACCACATGACTCGTCTATCTAATACATACCGCCTCATTCCTAACACATAGAATTTACAAGTCGGTAAAGCGTCAATACATTTACACGACATCGCAGTCAACCCCAACATTCTTTTTGTGTTGTAAATTCTTCGCAAGATTGCCATACCTTTTCACAACAAGGCGGCCTGCTGCCAAATCGATATCAGTATTCTTTCTTCTCTGTGTCTGTGCTGACGAAAGCTTTCTAGCCGCAAGACTCAGTGGTCACATGTACACAAACTCTGCTGGCATATTCATGTGGCGACGTGGCTGAATGGTGACGACAGAGGTGGAAAACTGATTAGTGAGGAGGTCACTGTGGCTGAATGATCCTATCATACATGTAATTAAATACCATACCACGTGCTTAAAGTCCCAGGCATGTCTTTAGCTCTAAAATAAGGTACTATTACTGAATACCACTCATACATTAGATTACAAAACTGTGACAATAAAACTAGACGTTTCCATAATCTGACACTACTTCTAGAACCATTTACCGCCACAACATCTATGACCCGAACTCTCGGTTGACTCATCACAGGGCTATGTCAGCGTGAGTGACCGTACGTGAACGTGTTCAGACATGTCCTTGGGGAAATCCGGAGGATGATTCAGAGTATACCGACAGCGGTAAACCTGCTTGAACATGTTTAGACATGTTTTCTATTTTGCATCAGCCGCACAGTCTATATAAAAACGACCGCACAGCCGGATTATATACACTACGTTTGCAACAAAACCTATCGAAAACAGCTCACCGAAGAGACCACAGTGGTAAGTACGCTGTGTGTAGTATACATTCTCGTTACACACCGTCATGTCGGTATAGTGTTGTCGCTGATGTATATTGCAGGAAATAAGGTACATGATGATACATTCGGGTTTACACCTCGAGATATATCAGAGGCGCATGATATCAAAATACTGTCTGGTGTTTATGTCCCTTCACACTAGGTCAAAACTGGTCTGTATAAAGGTCATATGGCTGGTATCACACTGTGTAAAATTCAGTACGTGTAAATTTATCATATACATATGATGTCACTTGTTATATCACCACTAATTATTGTTCACAACTGCTCAGTAACGGTCCAGCAGGGCGTGTATTCGCCTGCTTTGTTCACTAGTATAGTACATAAAACAGCTCTATGTCGGTAACACACTATACAAAATGACACAAAGTAATACAGCTTTACAGAATTACGAAACATACGGGACTCGGATATCTTTTTTTGTTTTGTTTTGTTTTGTTTCTGTATGTACAATTTCTGAGTTGATTTTATGTTCACATTTCCGGTTCTGTCGGGGGCAAATAGAACATCCTAACCTGCATAGTTCGCGGTCACTGCACAACCTATTACTGTAGTAATTTAGTACTGCACTGCTTATTATCCCTTTTCAGTTATGTAAAATACTGCCGTTTCCTGCAGACATCCAGGGCCACAACTATTTCCAAAATACCCAAGGGAAGTAACTAGCGTTATCTTTAAAAAATATTGTTTTACTGATTAATTTGCAAACTTCACTGATTATCTTAATTTAATTACATGTATACTATTGAGACAGGTCTCTAGTGGTATGCTCTCTAGAATTAATCTCTGTCTATATTTCATTACGTGTTTATTAATTGTGGCAATATACCCATATATAGAATTATTAGTCGTAGTCTTGCTTCAGACTTTTTCATAAAGTTGAAGATACCAGAGTTACACATAGACATTGTCTACGGTGTCCATTACCCCTTGTGGACAACATTCACCTTCAGATTGATAAGACTGTGAGGGTAAAACCATATTCAGCTGCTTCGGTGGTTGTCTAGCCACAGGACTATCATTCTGAGACGATGATGGACCCTACTATACCTTCTCCTTGAGGTTGACCGGGTTAGGGGTAATGTGACATCATCTATGGTACTTTTGGCTCAGATCAAATAGTAGTATATACTACATTTGATAGGGCCAGGACCTTGTTACTTACTATTCTTCATATCTCGATGTGAGTATGAAGGCCTCTCTCTGGGGGGCAAAGGCTAATATCGGGGTAGGGGGCTATTCCCTCGCGCTCCTCACATCGGCCTACCCCTACACACACCCACACACACACTCCTATAGACTGGGACTCGAACTCAGGTTCCCGGCACCTATTCGGTCTACTTATCTATATAAGTATTCCACATGCCCACACACACACTCCTATAGACTGGGACTTGAACCCAGGTGCCCGGCGCCTATTCGGTCTACTTATCTATATAAGTATTCCAATGCCCGGGATTTGCCTCGCTCTCTTTGAATAGTCTCGGGGGCGGCCCGAGGAAGCGGAGGCGGCCGGTGGAGGCATCTGGGGGTACCAAGGGCGGGTACCCATGGATCGGAAGTAGTCATTAGGAAGTGACAATACTTATCTATATAAGTATTCCACATGCCCGGGGCTTGCCTCGCTTTCTTTGAATCGTCTCGAAAGCGGTCGGGGGAAGCCGAGGCGGCCGACGGAGGTACCTGTGGGCGGGGCTTTTGGTGGGCGCGTGCCCCGGGAGACACCGGAAGTCAACCAGAAGTAGTCACCCAGAAATATCCCAAGAAAATACCCGCCAGAATTTCAAAAAATGTCGCAAAACAATCTGGAGCCATACCCTTCATATAGTAAAACATGACGTCATCTATGACGTATTGCTCCAGATTTAAGGTGCCATTACAACATCCCTTACTACTCCCTTAACCAGTCCACACCAAGCTGTCCTATCTTTAGCAATCTCCTTCAGCTCTCTCCATGTTCTCCCAATATTATTCTTCTCTGTTTGTGGTTATCCTCTTCGTTTATTTCAGGCTTCCCTCTATTTCATTTGCTCCAGACAAGAGATTACCTAGTTATATTATCTTCATGTTATCTCTGTGTTTGTCCTAACTGGCGCCAGCGTCTTTTCCCCACCTATTGAGATTTGTCTAGTTCTCTCCATGAGCTCTACATTGGTGGTTCTTCTTCTTCTTCTTCTTCTTCTTCTTCTTCTTCTTCTTCTTCTTCTTCTTCTTCTTCTTCTTCTTCTTCTTCTTCTTCTTCTTCTTCTTCTTCTTCTTCCTCTTCTTCTTCTTCTTCTTCTTCTTCTGCGTTCATCCGGGGTTGTTTTTTTAACGGACGTGATTGCGTCAATAACATTAGATATGCAGATGATACAGTCTTGATTGCAGATAATGAACAGGACCTGCAAAATTTAGTAGATGCGGTTGTTACACACAGTGAACAACAAGGGTTAGAATTAAATTGTAAAAAGACACAGATTATGGTCGTCACTAGGAAGGACGAAATACCACAATGTAATATACAAGTAAATGGGAATATTCTTCAACAAGTGAATAGGTACAATTACCTCGGAACAGTAATAACATCTGATGGGAGATGCCTTGAAGAGATTAGAACAAGAATCGCCATGGCAAAAGTAGCCTTTAGCAAGATGAAAAACATACTGACCAATAAAAAGATGTCAATTGAAACGAGAAAAAGAGTGTTGAGATGCTACATAGAACCTGTACTTTTATATGGATGTGAAGCTTGGACAATGAGCAGCCAGGCTGAGAAACATCTGATGGCTGTAGAAATGTGGTTTCTGAGGAAAATGCAAAGAATACCATGGACAGCCAGAAAGACCAATGAACAAGTCCTTCAAGAAACAAATGAAGATCGTAAACTGATCAGAGACATTAGACGTAGACAGTCACAATTTTTTGGGCATGTTATGAGAAGAAATGATTTGGAGAACTTGGTGACAACTGGTAAGATCGAGGGGAACAGACCAAGGGAAAGACCTAGAAACAAGTATCTGGATGGCTTGGCCTTGTGGCATGGTCGAGACAAAAACACGGAACTGATCCACGACTCTGTTGATCGAGTGAGATGGCAGAACATGACCGCCCACGCTTACCGGCATGGCACATGATAGATGGATTGCGTTGTGCCTGTTTACAGCAGAACTGCGTTCTTGCGCTGTTAGGCCGACACATCCGACTTCTGTGGGCATTTAATGACCCGGTTAACCTTCCCGGGCATTGGTGGTTCTGATATATCATTTTATTCCCACTGTTCTGCGCAGGGGTCAGTTAGTGAATGTTTGTAGTTTTTTAAGTAATATTTCTAATTGTTCTCCACGTTTCTGACCAATATAGTAGTTCAAAACAATGTTTTCCCGTGATGAATTTGAATAACGAAGACAAAAACAATAGATTGCACGATTTATTGCCTGGCATATTTCGCTGCATCTCGTCAGGTACATACTGCAGAAATCACACAACTTACGTGTATTAACTAGATAAATCCTTCAAACTGAAATATACACACGTTCGCACAGTAATGTCGATTGTCTACCACGGTAATTTTAACCTGACTAACATGTCTTTCTGCTTGCACAAGGACGGCTTACGAAGGTTGATTATTATAGCTTCAGCAAACTTTAACAATCGACTACTTTGTGTGTTGAACAACACACGGAAGGCACTGTTTCAACTACGTGACCACTCTCGAGCACATGTCTCCCGACCGATGATGCCAGACTTTTCCGGTGTGTCGGCCTTCCTAGGATACCATCTTCTGTGTGTAGTATCTTGTCTAACCAATTCGGAATATGTTCCGAAACCCTGCAATGTAACTGTCGCTCAGTTCTACCTATGTAGATGGCCTCGCATCTGCATGTAAATTGGTAAATACAATTTGATTTGGCGTACAAGGCTACAGGTTCTTTTACTGCTGGGATGGGGATCGGTGTGTTTCGGTACCTGATGACTAGAGTTGCAGCACACAAAGTTCGCCCGACTGCTGTGGTGAGCCTGTCCCGCAGACGTTGCATTACGTCATCTCCTCGGAAGGTTAGCTGGATGAATACCTTGAGTTTAGGTACTGTAGTTACTTCAGGTTTCGGTTTGGGCTGTTGGCAGTGGCGCTTTATCAATAATGTGGAGTACCCATTCAGGTTTAAGGCATTCTTCAGAGTTTCAAATTCCGCTGTCAGTGTGTCCGGGGTGCATATCTTTCTAGCACGGTCAAACAGGGTCCGTACTAAGCCCCGTTTGTACTGGACAGGTGCGAAGCTCTGAAATTTTAAGTATTGGCCAGTCCATGTTTCTTTGCGGTACACCGATCTTTGAATTGTGCCGTCTGCTCTACGCCTCATTAGGATATCTAGAAACGGCAACGCTTCGTTGTGTTCGTGTTCCATAGATAGAGAGATGTTTTTATGTGTCTCGTTCATTGTGGCCTGAAACGGCGTTGCTTGTAGCTCGTCTGTGGTGATAATTAGTATATCGTCCACGTAACGACGGTAAAAGGCCAAGTTATTGATGTCTGAGGATCTCTTTTCTTCTAAGTGTGCCATGAAGATGTCCGCTAGAATAGGTCCAAGTGGGCTCCCCATGGCCACTCCGTCAATTTGGCGATATGACTTGTTTAGAAAGTTGAATTGTATGTTGGCGGTACATAATTTTAATAGCCTCTCTAGAATAGCTGATGGTATGCCTAGTTTTAGTTGTTTGTCTCTAATGCGTTCACTTATTATATTCACGGTCTCATCTAATGGAACGTTGGTGAATAAAGAGGCAATATCCATGGATACCATGTGTTTGTTGTTTATGTCCATAGTATCCAATAATTCCATCAGTTCGAATGTATCTTTGAGTGTTCTAGGATCGAAGGACTGTAGTACTGGCTTTAAAATTTCAGCTAGCCATCTCGCCATTCGGTGTTGTGCCGAGTTAACCATGTGTGTAAAATATCGGTACAGGAGTGTCGATTGAGATTTCTCGAGGAATGCCTAAAGACGGGAATATTCCCTCACCGGTATTTCAGATCTCTCAGGGCGGACAGAATATGTCCAACAAGGAAAAACCTGAGACGACTGACAAAAAACCAGATAGAAGAAACCCAGTCCAAGCTGGCCAACTTGAAGCGCACACACAGTTCTGCCTACTACGTCACCAAAGAATTGAGCTTGTACGGCTACTTGAAGTTCACCAAATTCTGTACAGTAACAGTGCACAAGGTGAAAATCGCAGAGAATGCTCGCCTCAACAAATCACTGAGCACTGAAAAGATAACAACGTCAGTACTAGACAACCCAGAGAAGTATGTGAGGAACTTATCGTCGTACGTACTCAACAACATTGAAACGGAGGCCCTTGCTTTCGGATTAAAATTCTGCATAAAGCCCAAACACATTAACCGTGTTGAGTCGCAAGCACAATTTGAAACGTTGTTTGATCAAGTCTCCAAGTTATCACCTACTTCTGCTGAGTCGGTCGGGTGGCTGAAGGCCAAACTGGTAGATTTAGAACACCAGTATCGCACAACACCCTCTAAACAGACATGTCCGCTGACCAACGAACACCTTAATGCCTTAAAAGCGTTAAAGGCCAACAAAACCCTCGTAATATTGAAACCTGACTGTAGCGAAACCCCAGTGGCCCATGTCCTCATACCTATCCGCCCAATTCCTTCGGAGTGGGATTCTCTGGGTTACTTTCATAACCCGAGCATTTGACACGAATACTTTGAAATCTATCTGTTCTTCGGGAAAACCCAATGGCACGCCTTGCACCAAATATGACCTAGGGTAATGGTTTGGGCGTGAAATGTCCGTTGTCAACCTTGTCGGTTGTGGTCGGCACAATGTATTGAAGTTTTAAAGAATTTTACAGATAACGTGCCGCATCCTACTGCTGGGGTATAAAAGGTAATTTTAGATTAATTGGTCCTGCCAGACCTGAGCATATTAAGCTTGGTCGTCTCAAATAATGAGACGAATTGGTGAAACGGCAGTCTTGCCAATATGGCTAAGCGTCTAGATCTGGGCATGGCGGGGGAACAAATCGGGGCAATATCTTTTCCCAGATGATGTCGCTTATTCTTGGCGGCGGGTAGACGGGGGGGGGGGGGGGGGGGGGCTATCTTTCTTCCTATGGCTTTACCTCTGTTTAGTGTCATCTTTCATTTGAATATAAACATTCTATAGCTATGGCATGTCGAGGGGAAGGGCTCCGTGGGGACCGGTTCCACCCATCTGAGTTATATCTTCTTGAGCCAGAAGAGGCGATCCACTGTGCTATCTCTTTCGTCTTTCGGCTGATGGGGGGGGGGGGGCAAGTGGACCGGGTGGTTCCTGGTCGATAGGAGGATGTTGGGAGTCTAAATGGACTTCCCTGTCTCCCTGAGAGAACCTGAACTCATCTGAATATATGGGTTATGTGAGACACGGCCGATACATTGCGGTGACAGCTCAGACAAGAGCGGCGACCGGACAGGGTAGTTTCCTCTTTCCTGTTCTTGCTAGGGATGGGGGAGGGAGATGCACTGCGGTCCATACAGACCCACTATTATGATATTAGTTAAGAGTAGGAAACATACATAATTACGCACACTACTCCACAATAGCTTTGTCGTGAGAAAGGCAAGGTTTGCAAGTGAGAGTGAAGCCTGAGAAGGTATGTGCCCAATATTAATAAAGGCATGGTATGAGTGTGGAGAGGAGTGTGGTATGAAGACAATTGAATACTAGGTAATTGTATGGATTTTATGTATGGCAACCGACATGCTGAGACCATTGGAATCTCCATGCCGGCTGTATCTGAAGTTTACACCAGAGGCTCTCAAAATTGTTTTAACTTTACAGGATCCTTCTTTTGACGGCGAATATAGCCGGAAGTTTCGACAGAGCATCGACATAGAACATTATGTTTACTATGAAGTCCCTGCTGCTGTTGGGCTATACCAGATAGAACCACGGCGGGCCCGAACGAATACTTTCAGACACCTCGGCAGGCGTTTCGTTGAGCTGGGATCGAGTATGTTTGCATTTTGGGCTAGATCCCGCCTAAGTCACTGACACACCCGTACATATATCCTATTTATTCTCCTTGAGTATTTCCCCACCAAAATTGTGCCACGTGATCCCAGGGCACTTTCCCTAACCATTGGACACACTACATTCGTGTAGGCCACGGAAACTTGGAATCCTGGATTTATGGAACCCTGTTATTCGAACAACCTACGCGGGAAATAAAGACCAGAGAACTTGCCATGAGGTGGTTGTGAATTCATGGGACAATATGGAAAACGATGATCTAGGATATTTATATTTGTGTTGATATTGTATGGACTAGTTTTCTCTCTAGATTGTGTGTAGATGTTTATGAGTTAATCGTCAGATATTTTTTTCTGTGCTGTTATGTATTGAGTTATTAAATTTACAATTACAAAGATGTTGAAGAACGCCATGTTGTATGCGTGTCAGACAGAACGACCCTGCAGGAAATAGGTCCTGAGGTCGAAAGAGAGAGTGACAGTGAGTCCGGGGGAAACGGAGGAGGGTTGGCAGGGAAAGACCTATTTAAAGCCAGGGCTATGAAATATACATGATAAAATTGAGACATAGTTATTAGGGACCCTCCACTTAGCTTGTTACAATTTCTGGGGGCACGTCGCGGGATATTTTAAATCCTGGTGGAGCTCTGGCTGATATAGGGATAGGGGCAGGGAAAGACCTATTTAAAGCCTGGACTATGAAATATACATGAGAAAATTGAGACATAGTTATTAGGGACCCTCCACTTAGCTTGTTACACTGACAAAGCGAGTGGTGCAGTACTTATGGACATGTCAGACTACCAGAGAAAATGGATGAAATATTATCAGACGCATCTAAATTCAGAGTAGAGCAGATAGTCAACAAGTCGGAGGACCTGGATGCAAAAATGAGGAAAGAGATCCAGTCACTTGTGGATGCAGGACTCATCAGTGAGGCCACTGCAAAAACGCTCACACCGCGTGGCTCCCAAACTCCTCAGATTTACGGTCTACCCAAGCTTCACAAGCCCGGCATCCCACTAAGACCGATCCTTTCCATGGTTAACTCGGCACAACACCGAATGGCGAGATGGCTAGCTGAAATTTTAAAGCCAGTACGACAGTCCTTCGATCCAAGAACACTCAAAGATACATTCGAACTGGTGGAATTATTGGATACTATGGACCAAGAAGGCGGTGGAGAGATAATACATGTACAGACCTACAAGCACTTGGAATCAACGACTGGCAAGAGAAGGTCCACCAGAGAGACGAATGGAGACGGATTGTATTTGCAGCAAAGAACCTTAATGGCTCGGAACGCTGAAGAAGAAGAAGATGGACATAAACAACAAACACATGGCATGCATGGATATTGCCTCTTTATTCACCAACGTTCCATTAGATGAGACCGTGAATATAATAAGTGAACGTATTAGAGACAAACAACTAAAACTAGGCATACCATCAGCTATTCTAGAGAGGCTATTAAATTATGTACTGCCAACACACAATTCAACTTTCTAAACAAGTCATATCGCCAAATTGACGGAGTGGCCATGGGGAGCCCACTTGGACCTATTCTAGCGGACATCTTCATGGCACACTTAGAAGAAAAGAGATCCTCAAACATCAATAACTTGGCCTTTTACCGTCGTTACGTGGACGGTATACTAATTATCACCACAGACGAGCTACAAGCAACGCCGTTTCAGGCCACAATGAACGAGACATATAAAAACATCTCTCTATCTATGGAACACGAACACAACGAAGCGTTGCCGTTTCTAGATATCCTAATGAGACGTAGAGCAGACGGCACAATTCAAAGATCGGTGTACAGCAAAGAAACATGGACTGGCCAATACTTAAATTTTCAGAGCTTCGCACCTGTCCAGTACAAACGGGGCTTAGTACGGACCCTGTTTGACCGTGCTAGAAAGATATGCACCCCGGACACACTGACAGAGGAATTTGGAACTCTGAAGAATGCCTTAAACCTGAATGGGTACTCCACAGGATTTATAAAGCGCCACTGCCAACAGTCCAAACCGAAACCTGAAGTAACTACAGTACCTAAACTCAAGGTATTCATCCAGCTAACCTTCCGAGGAGATGACGTAATGCAACGTCTGCGGGACAGGCTCACCACAGCAGTCGGGCGAACTTTCTGTGCTGCAACTCTAGTCATCAGGTACCGAAACACACCGATCCCCATCTCAGCAGTAAAAGAATCTGTAGCCTTGTACGCCAAATCAAATTGTATTTACCAATTTACATGCAGATTCGAGGCCATCTACATAGGTAGAACTGAGCGACAGTTACATTGCAGGGTTTCGGAACATATTCCGAATTGGTTGGACAAGATACTACACACAGAAGATGGTAGCCTAGGCAGGCCGACACACCGGAAAAGTCTGGCTTCATCGGTCGGGAGACATGTGCTCGAGAGTGGTCACGTGGTTGAAAGAAACAGTGCCTTCCGTGTGTTGTTCAACACACAAAGTAGTCGATTGTTAAAGTTTGCTGAAGCTATAATAATCAACCTTCGTAAGCCGTCCTTGTGCAAGCAGAAAGACATGTTAGTCAGTTTAAAATTACCGTGGTAGACAATCGACATTACTGTGCGAACATGTGTATATTTCAGTTTGAAGGATTTATCTAGTTAATTCACGTAAGTTGTGTGATTTCTACAGTATGTACCTGACGAGATGCAGCGAAATATGCCAGGCAATAAATCGTGCAATCTATTGTTTGTGTCTTCGTTATTCAATATAGTAGTACCGATTTAACACTGGGGTAAGAATTCCAAGTTCTGGGCTAAGTTTAACATCTGATGATTTCCACAAATTTCATAGAATTCAGAACTATGAAAATAGTTGTTAGACAACGAGGTATTATATTAATCTTTTCAATAGTTCAGTAGTTACAGCAAGACAATCTTCAGGCATCAGGCAAAGAATAAAGGGTAAAATTTAATTTGTATGCTAATAATCTCATCTCAACCAATCCTATCTTGTTCATCTTGTACCTTGCGGTGTCGAGGTGAAGCGTCAACAGCGGGAAAGTGTCCGTTTATGATCATCATGTATCGAGATTCCCATGGACTATGCTATTCCCTCTGTCCGAATATGTATGGGATAAGATAATAAAAGAATAAATTAATCGGTTTTAAAAAAATATATGATAAATATGAAACCAAATAATTAATCGAAAAACAGAATAAATCGAGTAAGATAATAGTGTAAATAGGATGAGACAATAAATATGAGAATAATAAGATAATAT
This sequence comes from Cepaea hortensis, assembly GCA_963921405.1. Taxonomy (NCBI): domain Eukaryota; kingdom Metazoa; phylum Mollusca; class Gastropoda; order Stylommatophora; family Helicidae; genus Cepaea; species Cepaea hortensis. The sequence goes on along the minus strand of OY992876.1, from coordinate 126,380,565 downwards.
GTCATATATTAAGAGAATGAGAGAAATTTTCGGGTACAGTGGAAAAACATTTATGGGCAAATCCCGGGATAAGTTTTGGGAAATCCCGGGAAAAGTTTAAGGTAAATAATTTGCTGTCTTCTGATCAAATCTAGCGCTGCTATAACCCACATTTTAGTCCTGATTTCTACATTTATGATTTTCTCTCTTCGATGGGTTATGTTAGAAATCCCTGGGGGAATCCCGGGGAAAGGGGGAAGTACCGAGGGAAAAGGAGAAATCCCGGGGGAACACTTGACAATCTGGTACTGGGAGGGGAAAAACACGGATAATTGGAGACAAATGGGTACTGTTATTCTAGAACTCTATTCACACTCTTTTAGTGCTTTATCTGCCTATCTGTAGATAGCATTGCGGCAACTTCTTCGTGAGTGTCGTGTTCTTCCGTATGTACTTGAGAAAGGTACCATTTTTCCTGTGTTTAGAAGCTTTTTGTCTTCTCCCTATCCCTTCGATCTCGTATCGCAGAATCCCAAAATGTTAATCTAATAATTGCTCAATTTCCTCCATCTCCCGTGCTGCCTTTCCCAATCCATACATAGTTGTAACATTTCAGGTGCCAGTTCTGGAGATTTTAATAGTTGTAAGTAAGGAGGTAAGGTAAGTTTGTCACCCAGCCCCTTTACGATTTACTCCGCATCGCGTCATGCTCTTCGAGGGGAAGACCCTCCATTCATCTTGGTTGACGAGTTATTTTACTTTCCTTTTCTTTAGACATCACCACGGTTGGTTGGATTTCACTTGAGCACAAAAAGCGTAAACAGTACTTGTCACCGCGTCCATTAACCATATATTACCTAACAGCATAAGGATAAAGTACAGGTGAACTAACGGATGGTGGCATCCAATACAATGCTGCATTCAAAGAAGAAGTAATTTTATTCAATTAGCAATAAATGAAAGCTGTTATTAATGACACATTAAGTGTCAGACTTCTTTCTTATGTAGCGCCTATGCTTAATTATAAAGTGATTATTTCATTTAGGAAACCACATTAGTCTTTTCAAAATAATTAACAAGAGGATACTCAGAGAAGAATAGCTAGACAAAAGACCAACCCGCTTCGCTTATTTTTCAAGCTGTTAAGTTTCAATGAGTGTGAACCAAAGTGAATGCTGTTATTGTATACAGTGAGCAGCTAGGATTAGAATTAAATTGTTAGAAAATATAAATTGTGGTCGTCTCCAAGATGACAGAAGCACCAAAATGTAACACTCAAGTAAATGGAAATATTTTAAATAGGTGAACTGGTACAGTTACTTTGGCAAGTCATGCCGTCTTCTTTTTCTCCCCCCCCCCCCCACCTCCTCCTCCTCCTAGCCTTCCTCCTCATTCTTATACTTCTCAGACTTTTAGTGAAGCATAGGTCCACAGCAACGCATGTAGGCCAGTTCATATTTAGTTAATTGTTGGTTGGATTGGTTTTTCTACGGTGGTGTGAGATAGTCGATCTCGTACCAACCCTCTTTAGTCGCCTTTTACGATATGAACATGGAGTCTTACTATTCTTTGCCTCCCAATTTGCGGTTCTTGTAACATACGATCAGTATGTTCGTTGTACACAGTGAGCAGCTGGGGTTGGAATTAAATTGTAAGAAGACACAGGTTATGGTCGTCACTAGGAAGAACGAAATACAACAATGTAATATACAAGTAAATGGGAATATTCTTCAACAAGTGAATCGGTACAATTATCTCGGAACAGTCATAGCATCTGATGGGAGATGCCTTGAAGAGATTAGAACAAGAATCGCCATGGCGAAAGTAGCCTTTAGCAAGATGAAAAACATTCTGACCAATAAAAAGATGTCAAACGAGAAAAAGAGTGTTTAGGGGATACATAGAGCCTATTCTTTTGTATGGATGTGAAACTTGGACAATGTGCAGTCAAGCTGAAAAACATCTGATGGCTGCAGAAATGTTGTTTCTGAGGAAAATGCAAAGAATACCATGGACATACAGAAAAACCAATGACCAAGTACTACAGGAGACAAATGAAAATCGTAAATTGATTAGAGAAATTAGACGTAGACAGTCAAAAAATTTTCGACGTGTTATGAGTGTCACAAAAATAAAACACCGCGTTTAACCAGTTGATTACTATAGAGACTTTCTTATTAACCGGCCTATCTGCAAAGCCAAAACTATTTTAACTAACAGAAAAAACATATTGGATGTCAAAATCCCCAGGACGGTCAAAAGTTGCAGCTGCACGTGTTTACATGGGGTCGACAAAATGGGAACATTTGGAAGTGAGTGAGATGAATCTATACACCACTTTGACAGTTCATAAACAGGTCGGATTTAAGCGGAAGTACTCAGCTCGGGAGAAAACAGTCCGTCTGTCATTGAGAGTTTCCGGACATCAAGCGAAATGACGGCTGTAGTTGTCACCACTCAACAGAAGATTGGCGGTTTGTTGTGGAAACCCGTTGTTGGGAGCATACAGGAACTCGCTAGCTTGTTGTGGGGGTCAAAACAAGTGATGACACCTCTGACATTGATTGAGCCAGGGAGGATAGATTCTTGACAATGGATGATATGCCCAAATAACACCTGTGTGGACATAAAGAACACCGTCACGTGACAAATTTTAGGCTGTTTGAAAAACCAGATTTGGGGACAAGGAGTGTTGACCAAAATCGGGGATTAGGATGGACGTGTTTGTGGGAGAGCTCTACATTGTTAGATTAATTTAAAATTAACTAGCATGTGTCGTTATGGCAAAGCGTAGCAGCCATCCCGGAATGAGGCGGTTTTGCATAAGGTAGTCAATATAGTCTATTTAGGCCTAATTAATATAGGCAGTAGTCTTGTTAAAACTAGAGCGTGATGATTAGCACTGTTAGTTGAAAACTAGTTAGAGTAGTGAAGTGATAATTGGCTCTGCTAGGATGAATAGGATAGTGGGGGGATCTTTCAATGGTTTGCCCACTGAGGTTGTGCACTCTGTTTATGGGTCTTTCCTTGTCATCGCCTGATTCGGACGTAGGTGAGGAACTAATATGCTCTATGACAGAGTTTAGTTAGCTGTAAAATAACTGAGCAAGGCAATAGGCTTACACTCAGCCGGTAGGATCAGTGACTAGTACTATCACAAGATATGTTGTTTCTCTCACAGGTTCCATACCAGTTACGAGGAAGTTCAACACTGGGTTTGATGAAGTGCAACTTCAATTAGACATAACACCAGTTGGACACTCACATGTAACTTACTAAAAAGGAATAACGTCCGAGAAGAAAGATGGTATTATGTTTACGCTGGACTCATAATCAGGGGGGTTCACCATAACATGACTCAGAAGAGCCAACCAATATGACGATTCCTGCGTGTTAAGGTTCACCTAGGATGGGTGATGATTGCTGATGCATCACACAGTATAAGAACATTAGTACCTAAACAAGAACATTAAAATATAATAGTCACATGGTGTGATATATTCTAGTGAAATAGTTCAAAAGACATGATACCTGAACCTAGATAGACACTAGTTAGGTTCAAGTATATTACAATAACAGTGATACCTAAATACTCACTACAAAGGATTTGTGCATACTTTAAGAACGATAGGAAATTATGTGCATTGGGCAACCGGTCCATGATCAGCTGTAATTTACAAACAGTATCTATTTCGGATGATCAGGAAGATGTATTACCAGGTAGCTACAGATGACAGTCGGTGTCCGGCAGGAGAGATACAGTACCGGGTGAGATGGACTTGTTCTGACTTAACGTGCTGTGGTGTGTCCTTGCAAGGATGAATTGACTATGCTATTATCTGAGAGTCCGATCCTACACACATTATAGAACACATCACACATTTTCTTCGCATACACGTCTCACGTACATTACACTTTTCTTTTAATAAATTAATCTGTATTAATTTTTAGAAGCAAGAGTTGTTTAATATGTTGCGTTGGGGAAGTATGAGAGGGGGCATAGTTCGACAGTGAGAGAGTGATAGGAAAAGGTGTCCACGGGCTGATGGAGTATGTTGGACGGAAGCTGGTGGATTCTCCAGGATATTGATAGGGAAGAAAAATTATAATGTGGGTGTTGACTCCCCTCACTCCAGGGACGACACTTTAAAGGAAGACACGACAATGAGAAGAAATGGATTGGAGAACTTAGTGACAGCTGGCAAGATCGAAGGGAACAGACCAAGAGGAAGACCGAGAGGAAAATACCTGGATGGCTTGGCCACATGGCATGGACGAGACAGGAACACTGAGCTGATCCACGACGCTGGTGATCGAGTGAAATGACGAGTCATGACCGCCCACGCTTTCCGGCATAGCACATGATTGATTGATATTTATTGCAATCCCGAAGAAATCAGGAGCCCTGGAAAGTGATTAATATCGAACAATTAATATAATGAGCCACATCACAAAGATTTTGCTCAGAATTACCATGCAAAGAGTTAGGAAGAAAATACAACCCGAAATAGGACAAGAACAATGTGGTTATGTAGAAGGAAAGGGTACAGTAAATGATGTGTATATGCTGAGAACATTAATCAAATGTTCTATAGATGTAAACAAAGACCTACATATTTGCTTTATTGACTACACAAAGGCTTTTGATAATGTAAGACATGTCAACATGATGGAAATGCTTGCGGATCTGCATATTGATGGGAAAGACCTTAGGCTCATAAAAACCATATATTGGAAACAACAAGCTGCCATAAAGATTGGTAATGAAGTAGGTCAATATCAGCCTATTAAGAGAGGTGTGAGACAGGGATGTGTAATGTCTTCAGATTTTTCCCCTATACAGTGAAAGTATTTTCAGATATGTTGACGATATGAAAGGGAGCATCATCGGGGGACATAACATTAATAACATTAGATATGCGGGTGATATAGTATTGATTGCAGACAATGAGCAGATTATGCAACATTTAGTAGATGCGATTGTTGCACACAGTGAACAACTTGGGTTAGACTTAAATTGAAAGAAGGCCCAGATTATGGTCGTCACTAAGAAGAAGGAAATACCCCAATGTAATATACAAGTAAATGGGAATATTCTTAAACAAGTGTATCAGTACAATTATTTCTGAACAGTCATAACATCTGATGGCAGATGCCTTGAAGAGATCAGAACATGAATCGCCATGGCGAAAGCAGCCTTTTGCAAGATGAAAAACATACTGCCCAATAAAAAGATGTCATTTGCAAGGAGAAAAGGAGTGTTTAGGTGCTACATAGGACCTGTGCTTTAGGATTGATGTGAAACTTGGACTATGAGCACTCAAGCTGAAAAACATTTGATGGCCGTTGAAATGTGGTTTCTGAGGAGAATGCAATGAATACCATGGATAGAGAAATACCAATGAACAAGTTTTACAAGAAACAAATGAAAACCGTAAACTGATTAGGGAAATTAGACGTAGACAGTCACAATGTTTTGATCACGTTATGAGAAGAAATAAATTGGAGTACTTGGTGACAACTGGCAAGATCAAGGGGAAGAGAACAAGGGGAGGGCATAGAAGTAAATACCTGTATGGATTGACCACTTTGTATGTTTGAGACAAGAACACTGCGCTGATCCACGATTCTGGTGATCGAGTGAGATGGCAAAACATGACCGCCCACGCTTACCGGCATTGCACATGATGATGATGATGATGACTTGAGACTATCGGGACAATTAAAGATCTGTGGGGAAAGAGGAGGTTCAAGAGAAATGATGCTGGTTGTACTGAGGTGGTGGCATGGAGGAATATCATTAGCGGAGTTAATCCAGGGCACCAAGGACCGAGATCTGTGAAAAGACATGAACTCCTACGTCAGCTGACTAGGCGCATGATGGTGACTTTGCAATATTCATCTCAGACCCCTGTGGGGTTATTAATGAAAGACATAGCGGATGACGGCCCTAATTCTACACAGCCAACTGTATAAGAAACTTGAAATGGCTCATTAAGACTTTCTAGGGGTATAGACTAATTATAAAGTGCTGTTTCCTAACAGAGGCTAATAGAGCACTGGAAATTTACAGAACCTTCGAGAGGATAGCACTCACTCTTTGCAAACCGAGGGTTCGTGTGATTATCCATCCCACACTCAGTTCCAAAATAATGTTACCCCTTGACTAATATTATAAATGAGAACACACATAAAAAGAATCAAACACCAAATACCAAGTAAATAAACAACTCTAAAATACAACAGATAAAATTATATTGGGATAACCTGGGAAAAGGGGAAAGTAAGTGCATGTTCATGTAACATGGCATAATGATGCTCAACCATAATTTAAAGGACAATAACATTTCAATAAAAGATATTTCAATAATATTTAATTAATTAATTAACTGTCCAGATGTTGTCTTGAAGAAGGAATTAAATCAACACCTTCCTAGCTCCATTGTTTGAACTACACAGATAAATGTCCATTGTTTCATCTACACAGATAAATGTCCATTGTTTCATCTACGAAGATAAATGTCCATTGTTCAATAGGAGTCACACATGGAATTACTGGGTTCAGAATCCTGCCGATGTTGGCACGGGGAAAACATGAAATAGTACTAAGAGAGGCCTGGTGGCGTTTATCATGCTGGGGTTGATGTTTTGACAATGGAGAGGCCATTGATGATTAATGGTGAATCTCTCTTCCTGCACTGGAAAGGCATTCTCCTCCTCCTGCCCTGAGGACTATGACCCCCCTGTTGTCATTCATCATCATTTCTGAGAATACTCCATCTTTATACCAAATAAAGAAATGTTCAGCCCAATTAAGAAACCACCGCTCCGTGTAGACAATATGTGCCAAACACTATAGTCATACCCATAGAAACAAGTGTACAAGAAAAGACAACAATCGCCAAACAATAACAACACCAAAGAAGAGAGAGAGAGAGAGAGAGAGAGAGAGAGAGAGAGAGAGAGAGAGAGAGAGAGAGAGAGAGAGAGAAGGTGAAAGGATGATTGCATAAGGACATTTCCCTGTTGGATCTCATCTCTTCAAGATCTGGTGCAGTCCTTCCTCTTTTATCTCGACATGATATGTCTCTCTCACTCCTGCCTGATGAAGGTGAATCATTCGCGTTCTTTCAAGGCTCTAGTGCCGATAATATCTGGTGGACATCAGCAAGAGTGATGCCATGCCTCCGTCTTGGCAGTGCTTCTCTTTCCCGTATAAAGTTATAGGTATCCTCCCATTTATGTATACATTTATAAATAAATTCACTATTACTTTTCCGTACATGAATACGCATATAAAGAAACATAGTCTCCTCCGAATATAGAGACAAAGACATTAAAAGAGATTTCCAGAAAAGTGTCATCCATAAAAACTACAGGTGATATTATGGAACAGCCTCATGATAGTTCCGAGGAAAACACAATCACACATGGGAACTCTGTATTATACTAGAGGAAGTGAAGTTCATCTCTCATTTATCGTATGAACAGAATCAGAATAAAGTTCAGTCACTATCTCCCTAAGTCAAAGAAATAATCACCCATTCTCTTCCTAAGATTACTCTATAACTTCATAAAGAAACTCTACTTTAAATTCAGATGTACCAGTTCTTGAGATAACTGGTTTCCAACTTACCAAAATACATATTGAATTTTTTAACAAAATTCCCATATATCACAATAACAGCAGCCGACTGGCCAACACGTTTTGTTTCGTCAGTTCATTCTTGGAGACTGCCAGCCAATATTGTACTATTTTGCAAACATCCCCGGGACTCCCTTCTTCTTCTTCTTCTTCAGCGTTCCGAGCCATTGAGGTTCTTTGCTGCAAATACAATCCGCCTCCATTCGTCTCTCTGGTGGACCTTCTCTTGCCAGTCGTTGATTCCAAGTGCTTGTAGGTCTGTACATGTATTATCTCTCCACCGCCTTCTTGGTCTACCTCGGGGTCTACGGTCATTTATGTCCTGAGTGTAAGCGAGTTTTGTTTCCCTATTATCTTCCATTCTTTCTATATGCCCCAGCCATTGTAGTCTATTAGCCTTCATGATACCAGTGATTAGCGGGGACTTAAACAGATCATAAATGTCTTTGTTACTTCTTCTTTTCCACTCTCCACTTTGTGTATCCCTAATGGGTCCAAAGATGCGTCTTAAAATTTTGTTCTCAAAGGTTTGTAACAAGGCTTCGTCTCCTTTCGTTGTACTCCAGGTTTCAGAGCCATACAGCACAACTGGTCTGATCAGTGTTTTGTATATTGTGATTTTGGTGTTACGAGATAGCGCCTTTGATTTTAGTAGATGTTGTAGTGCATAGTATATCTTATTTCCAGAGTTGATTCTAGTTTGTATTTCTTCCCTTATGATGTTGGAGCAGTTGAAGATTGTACCCAGGTATTTGTATGTTTCCGTTCTTTTAATGGTCATATTATCTATTTGTATGTGGCCAGAGTTTCTAGCCATTCCGTCTCTTGAAATTACCATATATTCTGTCTTATCTTGGTTGATAACCAGCCCCATCTGTTGGGCTTTTCCCTTTAAGTGAGTCAATATTTCCAATGTCTTTTGTTCACTTTGCCCTATAATATCTATATCATCTGCATAACCAAGCAGCTTGGATGTTCCGATGCTCTCTCTCTCTCTCCCGGGACTCCCTTATCAACATAAATTATGTTAATAGGTAGTTCCTGTGCCGCCTCCAATGGCAGGCCACAATTTCCGCGCGAACTTGATGTCACTCTGCGTGGGTGTTATTGATATTCTTGTAATTGTGTAACAAGGGAGATAATTTGAAATAAGGGGAATAATTTTCCCGGTTTTCGCCATTGTCTCTTGCCAAGCGTTAATTCTCAATGACAATGATTTTGACAAGCATATTCTCAGATGGGTTCATTCCGCCATCTCGCCTGTAATCAAACGCCAGATGTTCACATATTCTTAGCTTGTTTACAACTCCAGTCGTTGACAATTTTCTACAAGGTGAGGGGGGGGGGGTGGACGAATGTTAAAGTTAAAAATCACAGGTCTTTCTGTCTGGGTACCCTCTAACACTGAAGTATTTGTCTCTCTGTATCTTTGTTGTGTTTCGGGATTTATCAGGGCTGAACAAGAAATGTTACAACCCTATATATATGCAATTTAGTTGTTATGATTTGTTGCTTACTTTCCTTGCAGGTCTCTAGTGTCATCTGTCATTAACTTGTTTTTCCATTGTCATGTCCTTATTGCAGTGCCTCATCTATTCTGTTAGTGACATCCCTGCAAGTTCACGTTTCTTAGGCCCCCCCCCTCCCCCCCCCCCCTTTCCAACAAACAATGCTATATATTATTATGTTTCTGGCATCCCACACAGGTGCCTTCTTTTATTGTAAAATAAACTTAACCAAGTTGTCAAATCGGTAATTTTTTTTTATTCTAAGGAATTTTAAATTCAAAGGTTGCCTAGCATGTTCTCGTTGGCGCATTTAACAATCTGTATGCATGACTTCCCTTCAAGCTTTGATCCCACATGTTTGTCCATGTTTCCCAGGAGAAGTGTGCATTGTACCTGTTTGCTAGTTTGTCATCTGCATCAAGGTCACCACAAAGAGGATGCATATTACCAACTCAACCGAAAAGAACACGTTACAATCTTCAGATTTTGAACAGGACATGAAAGGCTGAATTATCACATGTTTAATTAATTAAAGATAGGAGATACTGAAGAATGTTAACTGTGAAACTGGTAAAGTGACAGCTAAACTTGTGTTGCAGGAGTGTCCAGCATATGCAGCATAGAGTATTTTGGTCTACACCAGGTTCCATTTGAGGACAAACTATATGGGGATGTCAAAAAACTCAAGTTGACTGCTGCATTCTTTGCATTTATTCATAATGACACCTAAAGGTGAACGAAGAAGAAGAAGAATCCGTCCCTTGTTGACGTGGGTGTCTTAAAATCCGTTTTACTTAACTAACAAGGCATCATTCGTAGAGAAGCCGGGTATTTAGAAACAGAAGGGAAAGAAGAATAATAAGAAGAAAGAAGGATAAGCAGAGAAATACAAATGAAGGGGAATTGTAGCGGAGAGCAGAAGACAATGGAGAAAAGAGAGATGAAGAAGAGAAGGGGCTGACAACGATGATATTGATGACCATGATGTATAGAAGGAGGTGGTGTACATTTGTGTGGTGTCGTTACCGTAACACATCGAACAGGGGCGATAATAAACAGTGTAAGGAATCTCCAGGTATTCTCTTCGCATGCTCTACTGAGGACCCGCTTATGTGCCGCCTGGACTCGCGTGACTTCTTCAGGCACCACGATCTTGTAAACACGCGTTATTCCTTTCCCACCTGGCGGGATAAACATGCCATTCAGAACTATCCGGGCATGACTTTCGGGTGTAGGAATACGTTTGACAACATTGTATAGTGACTACTCCTAGGTTGGTTGGTTGGTAAATTAGTTAGTTGGTTGGTTGGTTGGTTGGTTGGTTAGTTTGTTGGTTGGTTGGGTAGTTAGTTAGTTGGTGGGTTAGTTAGTTCGTTGGTTAGTTAGTTCGTTACTTCGTTGCTCAGTTGGTTGGTTAGTTAGTTGGTTGGTTAGTTCGTGGTTGGTTAGCTAGTTAGTTAGAAGGTTGCTTTTTTGGTTAGTTGTTTCGTTGGTTGGTTAGTTAGTTCGTTGGTTTGTTGCTTTGTTGAGTAGTTAGTTAGTTGGTTTAATGGTTAGTTGTTTCGTTGGTTGGTTGCTCGATTGGTTAGTTCGTTGGTTCGTTGGTTGATTAATTCGTTGGTTTGTTGGGTAGTTAGTTCGTTGCTGGTTGCTTGGTTGTTGAAGCTACATTGTGGCTAATTTATGTATGTACATGAATACATCCAAACGGACAACTATACACACACATACACACAAACACACAAACACACCCGTGTATTACATGGGTCCATTAGGAAAGCAGAGAGTAACAACACTGGACCCCACCGTGCATATCGTAAGAGGTGACTAACGAGAGTGGTATGTGACTGACTGCACTACCACGTAGACAAATGTAGCGACAACGTCCAGCCAGCCATCAACAAATCTGCGGAAAGTTTGTAGTCAGCTGATTAAGCCTCTATGCTTCAGTAGAAGATGAAAGGCAGAAGAAGTGTATTATATATCTCCATATCTGCCTTGTAAAATATAGCCTTTAACTTGATGACCTTAGATTGCCAATATTTTCTTTTATGCGTTGAGTGAATTATATGAGCCATTTCAACGCCTCGGGGCATGCTTGTTGTATGGGCCTCATCATCAGCATCGTGAATCTTGATGCAAGAGGTCGAGGCGGGTTCTGTACGCTGTGGACTGAATCGCTGCCGAGGTCTGCTGTTCCTACCTTCATCTTTGTTCCGGGACATGCGGAGTTATGGGAATTAAACGAGCTGATAAATTTGTTGGAGTTGCATCCCCTGCAGATGGCCAGTCCATGGATCGCGTCGATGTTATTAATGCCTTCAGAGAGATGTGGAGAGCGGAGGACTTTAATACCCGTGGATCCACATTGCTGTCTAGAATGAGAGACCTGGGACTAAATATGGGCACGGCCAGACACGAGAGGCAGGCACATCGGGAGTATAAAGGGCTTCGTCAACCAGCACACAACATGTACAATTAGCCGCCGGACGTTGAGCATATGTTTGTGTGTGCGCGCGCGTGTGTGTGTGTGTGTGTGTGTTGGGGAGAGGGGTAATTTGAATACCTATGGTCTGTTATATTTGGAGTGCAATAATGACACCTGAACAGATAGTGTGCCTTGCCAGCTGGCGCAGACGTCCATGTCTTTCCACAGCTCTCGGTTCGTGGTGCTCTGAATATTTCTCCATACTACCGTCTCAGTCCACCCAGCTTAATTTCTCTTGGCCTACCTCGCCTTTCTTCCCACTGTTCTTTCCAGTTGTCACGATATTCTCCAATGCCTCTCCTTTCATTACATACCAACGAATGCTATTTGGTGCTAGCCTCATATTTGTATAGGCCAATCGGCTTTCGAAGAGTGATGCGATTATCCCATTGGCCGCCTTTATAGGCCAATCTTCTCTCGAAGAGTGATGTGGTGATTATCCCATTGGCCGCCTTTATAGGCCAATCTTCTCTCGAAGAGTGATGTGGTGATTATCCCATTGGCCGCCTTTATAGGCCAATCTTCTCTCGAAGAGTGATGTGGTGATTATCCCATTGGCCGCCTTTATAGGCCAATCTTCTCTCGAAGAGTGATGTGGTGATTATCCCATTGGCCGCCTTTATAGGCCAATCTTCTCTCGAAGAGTGATGTGGTGATTATCCCATTGGCCGCCTTTACTTCACATGGCATTTCCTGGTACCCATCATAGGCTGGGAGCCCAGGTCAATTTTAATCATCTCTCTTAGTAGGGATTTGAACATATGCCCGCCGGGACGGCTGGCAAGCACAGAGCTACCACGATGTCTTCACTTACACGTGCTGTCCTGTACCTAGGGAGTTTCGTTCTTGTCATATATTGTTTAACCAGCGTCTGTGTCCTGGGGGATGGTGAACCGCTCAGTTTCAATGTTGCAGACATACCGAGTCCAGATTTCCACATCAGCTGCCGGAGATTTGGAAGCAGACCGCTTTGCGATGATTTCTATGTCGCGAGACGTTTGCCGTTCAGAAAGCAGTGACAAACTACTGAATTAAAATTGCCTAGTAGATCACAAACAGCCAGTAAATTATGTGTTTGATTGTAACGTCGTGTAAAGGACTTCTAATATACTGCTTAACCCCATGTGTAGTTGTTTCATGTGATCAGGTCAATGAGCCCGAAGACTGGTGTTGAAGTCTCCTGATTGTGTCCCCCAGCTGTCTCCTGTTCTCAGCAACTCTCTTCAGCTCGGCCTAAGTCAGAGCTCCGGCGCCCTTTACTGCCCGTATAGAGTAGTTTTCCTAGAATGGCCTCTTTTTCCCGGGCCCCCAATCTTCGCCTTCTGTTGCCCTGTATTTCCTAATGGGACATGGGCCTTCAACCAACTCACTCCAAGTTGTACCATCTGTTGCTATGTCGTGCTGATCCACCTATATCTTCCTCATATTATGTATTTGTGTCTAATCTTTCATTCTGGTGTTCTGTGATCTTCCTACATTTGGTTGTTAGGTCTTCCTTTTTTTCTCGTTTGCCCTGTTTCTAGGACTTTCTAGTTAAACTTTCCTCACCTATTCTCAGTGTGTGTGCTATCCTGTGTCAGCATCTTTGCCTCACCTCCTGAATCATTTAAAGTTGATGAGTTCTCTCCATGAGCACTACATGGATCTTGCCGTCCAGTATTTCTAGTGATAGACCTCTAAGACCATGGTTGCTTGGGTGGATTGGTCGGTGAATCCTCTTAACTCTAGACTGCGAAACATTTGTGTTTAGGAGGCCCCAGTCCTTGGAGTAAATTCCGCCTATTACGGTCAGGTTAGTATAGAAGCTTTTCTCCCACCGTATTATGCAATATTATGCCTTATCCATGTGCGAGGAAATGCAGCCTAAAGGCTGCAGGGCAGACCTGGCCCAAAACCTTGGTCGGCAACTGGTCTTAGGATCGAAGCTCCGACAGGTGGACAGTTAGAGCATTGCTTTGCTGATCCGGCAGCTTCTGCAACTTGTTTTATTCCAGATGTATTGGTGTAGAGAACAGAGAACAGACAAAGAGAAACACCCTGGTCCTCCAGATTGGGGGTTGAAGCGTGGGGTTAACATCCCCACCTTTGTAAAAACCTTTCTTTGTTACGAAACAAATACATGAGCCTCGATATCGGATATTGGAGGAACATCCAAGCTGCTTGGTTATGCAGATGATATAGATATTATAGGGCAAAGTGAACAAAAGACATTGGAAATATTGACTCACTTAAAGGAAAAAGCCCAACAGATGGGGCTGGTTATCAACCAAGATAAGACAGAATATATGGTAATTTCAAGAGACGGAATGGCTAAAAACTCTGGCCACATACAAATAGATAATATGACCATTAAAAGAACGGAAACATACAAATACCTGGGTACAATCTTCAACTGCTCCAACATCATAAGGGAAGAAATACAAACTAGAATCAACTCTGGAAATAAGATATACTATGCACTACAACATCTACTAAAATCAAAGGTGCTATCTCGTAACACCAAAATCACAATATACAAAACACTGATCAGACCAGTTGTGCTGTATGGCTCTGAAACCTGGAGTACAACGAAAGGAGACGAAGCCTTGTTACAAACCTTTGAGAACAAAATTTTAAGACGCATCTTTGGACCCATTAGGGATACACAAAGTGGAGAGTGGAAAAGAAGAAGTAACAAAGACATTTATGATCTGTTTAAGTCCCCGCTAATCACTGGTATCATGAAGGCTAATAGACTACAATGGCTGGGGCATATAGAAAGAATGGAAGATAATAGGGAAACAAAACTCGCTTACACTCAGGAAATAAATGACCGTAGACCCCGAGGTAGACCAAAAAGACGGTGGAGAGATAATACATGTACAGACCTACAAGCACTTGGAATCAACGACTGGCAAGAGAAGGTCCACCAGAGAGACGAATGGAGACGGATTGTATTTGCAGCAAAGAACCTCAATGGCTCGGAAAGCTGAAGAAGAAGAAGAAGTATTGGTGTCACCTTTCCTCTTGAGTAAACTGTGCAGGCCAAGAGCGAGAGATCATGCTGTGTGGGCAACACATGGTCTCTACAATTCAGCCCAGGCTTTGTGCTATGGAGAGATATAACTCTGTCCCAGGTCCCCCTCCATGGGTTGTAGTTATTATGTCCTTTTTAAAGCACAATGTAACAAACTATCGTCTGACAAGACGGCAAGGTGCCAGTGATTACGCTATGAGCTAGTAAATGTGAAGGCCTAATATTTCACAGCCCTACAGCAGCATGTACATTGAGATTGTTGATAACTTTAATACACATCTCCATCGTGAAGTGTTCAAATCTGCCTCATGCTTAGACAGGCCTGCTTTCATTTTTCGGACTCCGTCGATCGGTTCCTGATTGCAATTTTTTTTTAAATTTTTTTATTTCGGATTTCCATGGGTTTGAGCCACGGAGTTGATGCTGTGTGCGAAGCTTTCAGCAAGCAGTTAGCTGCTGTGAGGCGAGAGGCTGAGCGAAGCATTCAGCAAGCAGTTAGCTGCTATGAGGCGAGAGAGGCTGAGCGAAGCATTCAGCAAGCAGTTAGCTGCTATGAGGCGAGAGAGGCTGAGCGAAGCATTCAGCAAGCAGTTAGCTGCTATGAGGCGAGAGAGGCTGAGCGAAGCATTCAGCAAGCAGTTAGCTGCTGTGAGGCGAGAGAGGCTGAGCGAAGCATTCAGCAAGCAGTTAGCTGCTGTGAGGCGAGAGAGATTGAGCGAAGCATTCAGCAAGCAGTTAGCTGCTATGAGGCGAGAGAGGCTGAGCGAAGCATTCAGCAAGCAGTTAGCTGCTGTGAGGCGAGAGAGATTGAGCGAAGCATTCAGCAAGCAGTTAGCTGCTATGAGGCGAGAGAGATTGAGCGAAGCATTCAGCAAGCAGTTAGCTGCTATGAGGCGAGAGAGATTGAGCGAAGCATTCAGCAAGCAGTTAGCTGCTGTGAGGCGAGAGAGATTGAGCGAAGCATTCAGCAAGCAGTTAGCTGCTATGAGGCGAGAGAGGCTGAGCGAAGCATTCAGCAAGCAGTTAGCTGCTGTGAGGCGAGAGAGGCTGAGCGAAGCATTCAGCAAGCAGTTAGCTGCTATGAGGCGAGAGAGGCTGAGCGAAGCATTCAGCAAGCAGTTAGCTGCTATGGGGCGAGAGAGATTGAGCGAAGCATTCAGCAAGCAGTTAGCTGCTGTGAGGCGAGAGAGATTGAGCGAAGCATTCAGCAAGCAGTTAGCTGCTATGAGGCGAGAGAGATTGAGCGAAGCATTCAGCAAGCAGTTAGCTGCTATGAGGCGAGAGAGATTGAGCGAAGCATTCAGCAAGCAGTTAGCTGCTGTGAGGCGAGAGAGACTGAGCGAAGCATTCAGCAAGCAGTTAGCTGCTATGAGGCGAGAGAGGCTGAGCGAAGCATTCAGCAAGCAGTTAGCTGCTAGGAGGCGAGAGAGATTGAGCGAAGCATTCGGCAAGCAGTTAGCTGCTGTGAGGCGAGAGAGACTGAGCGAAGCATTCAGCAAGCAGTTAGCTGCTATGAGGCGAGAGAGGCTGAGCGAAGCATTCAGCAAGCAGTTAGCTGCTATGAGGCGAGAGAGACTGAGCGAAGCATTCAGCAAGCAGTTAGCTGCTATGAGGCGAGAGAGGCTGAGCGAAGCATTCAGCAAGCAGTTAGCTGCTATGAGGCGAGAGAGGCTGAGCGAAGCATTCAGCAAGCAGTTAGCTGCTATGAGGCGAGAGAGGCTGAGCGAAGCATTCAGCAAGCAGTTAGCTGCTATGAGGCGAGAGAGGCTGAGCGAAGCATTCAGCAAGCAGTTAGCTGCTATGAGGCGAGAGAGGCTGGGCGAAGCATTCAGCAAGCAGTTAGCTGCTATGAGGCGAGAGAGGCTGAGCGAAGCATTCAGCAAGCAGTTAGCTGCTGTGAGGCGAGAGAGACTGAGCGAAGCATTCAGCAAGCAGTTAGCTGCTATGAGGCGAGAGAGGCTGAGCGAAGCATTCAGCAAGCAGTTAGCTGCTATGAGGCGAGAGAGGCTGAGCGAAGCATTCAGCAAGCAGTTAGCTGCTGTGAGGCGAGAGAGACTGAGCGAAGCATTCAGCAAGCAGTTAGCTGCTATGAGGCGAGAGAGGCTGAGCGAAGCATTCAGCAAGCAGTTAGCTGCTATGAGGCGAGAGAGACTGAGCGAAGCATTCAGCAAGCAGTTAGCTGCTATGAGGCGGGAGAGGCTGAGCGAAGCATTCAGCAAGCAGTTAGCTGCTATGAGGCGAGAGAGATTGAGCGAAGCATTCAGCAAGCAGTTAGCTGCTGTGAGGCGAGAGAGATTGAGCGAAGCATTCAGCAAGCAGTTAGCTGCTGTGAGGCGAGAGAGACTGAGCGAAGCATTCAGCAAGCAGTTAGCTGCTGTGAGGCGAGAGAGACTGAGCGAAGCATTCAGCAAGCAGTTAGCTGCTGTGAGGCGAGAGAGACTGAGCGAAGCATTCAGCAAGCATTTAGCTGCTATGAGGCGAGAGAGATTGAGCTGGGTGGATTAAAACCCCGGTGCAATGAAGTCAATCCTCTTGCCTTGTCAACACCCCACCCCAGCCTTTAGTACACGTCAGCGCTGTAAACCCCCCCCCCCCACGCTCTCTGCTCCACCAAACATTCCTGCTGTGGGATCTAATTTACTTTTCGTCCTCTCAGCTGGGTTACGCCTGCACTCCTTTACACTACTTTTAAGTTCACCTGTACGCAGGTATCACGAAAGAACCAGGTATGCAATTTCTCACAGGTAACCTGCTTGAAAATATTTTTATACATCAGTCTACACGCATCAACGGGGGCTCTCCTTCTGTGATCAAGGCCGTCTCCATAATGTCAGGTCACAATCAATTAGAAAGATTTCTGGTCTGTCCACAAAGGCTTGCCATTGCTCTTAGACTTCACGCTGGCGGATCTGGATGTTCGAGAACTTTCTTATCAATTCAACCGTGACACGCATTAATCTGCGTCAAGCCAAGACAATCCTTACCATTATACTGACTACAATAAGCAGGATTATAATAAATCAACGTACAGGGGTAGTTCAGCTTCCGTTTTTATTTTCGAGTGGCGAAAATAGTTCAAACTTTAACCCCTGCCGAAACTTTGCATTTGATCAGAATTTATGAGAAAAGTGTTTGCACTAAATAATGTTGCAGCGAGCGAGCCGACCGGATGGAGAACACGGCGATGATCGAGTTGTGAACAGAAATGGATGAGCCAAACATCATCAGCTCCGTAAGAGGCGCTGTACGAACAGATAACACTTGGGAATCTACTTCCTTGTCCAGAGAGAGATGGGAGTGAAGCGGGGAGCCGCCACACATTAACAATTTGTCAAGAGCACAAGACTAATTAACACAAAACGGTACGATAAGTCGATCGACGCTGGCAGAGATGTTAAGGAGGGGATCGGGGCACATATGGACCTGTCCGGAGTGCGGTGATGACGATCCTCCCTAACCACTAATATTGTCATTAAAATGTGCTCATAACCAACCTCATGTCCCGGACACTGAAATACGTTGACCATATCAGACTTCATATGGGCTTAGACAGAACAGTAGTAGAAGACATGGTGCTTGAAGAAGAGGCAGTGGTCGGCCAGCTCGAAGCTAGACTCAGGAGACATCTTGGATCTGACAATGAGCGATGAAGAAGAACTGACTAAAGATCGACACTCCAATCAACTGTGATGAGAGCCACGTCCTGTTAAGGACCTGCTACATGATGATATATATGTACAGTTGGAGGGGAGAGGGCGGGGGGGGGGGGCCTGGAGAGAAGATGCTAGATTGATTAACAACGTGGCGTAGAGAAATATATGTGTAACGATTGACAACACATGAGTCGACAATCAACGCCATGCGGTATCGACTCCAAGAAGAGAGACAGGAGGAAGTGGACAAACAAGACTAACAACGATGTACGACATGGACTAAAAGAATAGAGACAGGAGGCTCTGAACAAACAAGACGACTTACGCCAGATGGCTTGGACTGTAAGAAGAGGGACGGGAGGCTGTGAGCTAACATAACGACCAGCACCATAAGGCATGGACTAAAGAAGATAGACGGGAGGCTGTGAACAGACATTACCACCAATGCCATAAGGCATGGAATGAAAAAGAGAGACAGAAGGCTGTGGACACACATGAAGACATGCCATAAGGCATCGATTTTAAGAAGAGAGTCAGTCGGCTACGGGACATCATGGCGAGCAGCGTTATATGGCATGGACTATAAGAGACATGAGGCTGTGGGAATAGCATTACGGCAACACCATACGATGTTTTTAAATCCATTTAGGCGTAAAGGGGTGGCGGGGTAGGGGTATCCCCTTTCAAAGGAGAAGTAAGGTGCCTCTGCTAAGAAGGAAAGCAATGGCAAACTACCTTCTTTACAGATGCCAAGAAAATTATGTTGTGTGTTCTCATAAAAAATCAGAGAAACAGCGTAAATGGGTGCTCCATTGGAGCAGTGGTTCTCAACCGCTGGGGAATTCCCCCCTAGGGGGGAATTTTAGGGTTTCCGGAGGGGGGGGGGGGAATTAAGATTATTTCAAGATCGCGTTAATACAAGAACCGATTACTTGATATTGTTTTTCCCTTCATATTTTACGATTCTGTACGTCGCACCCTTCTAATATTAATTTTATAAAGTAAGTAGACCCACAAATCACGGGGGGGGGGGGGGGGGGGGGGGTTAGGTAGGAAATACGAAAAAGGATAGGGGGAATGACGTTCTGAAAATATGGTGAAGGGGGGCACGGGCCAAATTTTAGGTAGGGAATATGAAAGGGGGTGAATGACGTTCTGAAAATATGGTGAAGGGGGGCACGGGCCAAAAAAGGTTGAGAACCACTGTGTTAAAGGATACTGGGCCGTGTCAGACAGAGTTTTATGAGTAAAATTAAACGGAAGACCTTTTAAAATAAATGTCATTCAAGTATACCCTCCAACAAGTGAATGCAGTGAAGAAAGTATAGAGGAATTTTATAATGTTTTGAAGAACTGTTAAAAAAAAATCAGAAATAAATATTATGATGGGTGATTTCAACGCAAAAGTAGGAAACCAAGGCGATGGGTGCAGTGTAGACAATCATGGTTTGGGAGAGCGAAACGAAAGAGAATACAAACTTGTAGAATGGGCAAAAAGAACAAGAAATAGTTGTAGGAAACACCTGGTTTAAACAGCATTCCTAGAAGATTATGAACATGGAGGAGTCCAGACAGCAGGATTAAAAACCATATAAATTACATCCTGATTAGCAGAAGGTTTCGGAATGCGTTAACAGTCGTAAAAACAGTCCCCAATGCAGACTGTTACAGTGATCACAGATTAATTACAGGCACATTGAGGGTAAAGTGAAAGAAAGTCAAGTATACAACAGGAAACCCTAAATATGATTTGTGCACATTGAAAACTGACAAAGAAATACAAGATAATTTTAACATTGAAGTAGAGAACAAATTTGATATATTGTCTTATCTAGAGATCCTATTTTAAGTTGTGGATGAACAATGGGAATTGTTGAAGAATTCAATCAGTTGTGCTGCAGAAAAAAAAAAACTATTCCAAAATTAAAGAAAATCGGTCGTAAGACATGGGTGACTGAAGAAATTTTACAGTTTAGTTTAGTTCAGTTTAGTTTAGTTTAGTTGATGGATCAACATCGCGGCACACAAAGGTAACCCATAAATGCTCCGTTCTTCTCCTAACTCAAACCTGAGTCTGGAGAAATTCAGCTCAGTTCACGAACTCCGTACCACCGGTGAGGATCCTGTAATACTTTGGGTAGATTTTAACTCGAAATTTTGCCCGGGCAGCGCCGTTAGGCTACTCTTTTTCGATTTCCAACTGCCAAGGAATTTTTTACGTGCGCAACAATACGCACGGGCGTCCGATCTCACTACACAGAGACCAGGGGAAATTTTATTACTAGAAGTCCACGTGAAAAAAATCTCGGACCTCACTGGTGCTTAAACCGGGGACCTCCAGCACTCGAGGCGGACACCATACCTCGAGACCACGCAGCCCCCTAGAAATTTTACAACTAATGGAAACAAGAAGACAGGACAAACATAATCCTGCCAAATATGAAGACATTCACAGAAAAGTCAGAATATTATGTAAGGAGGCAAAAGAAGCATGGCTCGATAAAAACTGCATAGAAATTGAAAAAACAACACAACAGTAAAAATACCAAGCTAATGCACACAGAAATTCAGGAGCTTGCTAATCAAAGAACACATACATCAGCAGGCTGCCTAAAGACAACAGATAGAAAATTAATAATAGAAAAAGATCAGATTTTACATGTATGGTCAGATTATGTGATCAACCTTAATGATGATAACAGAGAAGAACAGTATAATATTCAAAATAATAATGAAGGACCATGTCAAGGTCCTATAGGGGATAGAAAAGAGGATAGACGATAGAGATAAGGACATGGGGTGAGTACGGAGGAAAGAGAATAGCCTAGATGCTGAAGACCAGACTGTACCCGTGAAAGACAGTGTCACCTTGAATAGAAGTATGCAATACGCTTAGCCTTAACCAGGCGTATGTGAGACACCTGACTTCCCACGGGCTGCACGAGGGGTAGATACCTCGTGACCACCGGGCAGTCGAGGGGAAGCCAGACGGGCTTTGGACTTGACAGAGAGAGAGGATGCGTGCTTGAGAGTGTGACAGGATAGACTAGACCTGGAACTTCAGGATTTGAATAGCTCAGCCGTGTGGCTTGTGCTTGTGGGTGTGGCTGTGATACGAGAGCGTAGTGGCTTTATCGTAACGTATTGCTGAAATATCGCCACATTGTGATATGTTATGAATGTGTGCGAGAAAGAACGCTGATGAGACATTATTGTTATTGTGATTATATCCTAACGTAATAAATTATATCTTATTGACTCATGCGTTTATGTCTCATCTATGCTCGCACTACCTGTCTTGAACCCTTCACTTTCAAAAACCTCTAGACGTTGACAGACCATCAGTTTTGAATATGGAGGTTCAGAATGCTCTTAACCACGTGAAATCTGGCAAGAACCCTGGTACAGAAAGCATCACAACAGAAATGATTAATGCTTTAGAAGAATATAGAATAGATAAAGTTACCAGACTGCTGAATACAATATACGATACTGGAAATATACCTCATGAATTATGTAACTCTGTATGTATTGCAATTCCAAAGAAATCAGGAGCCTTGGAATGTGATCAACATCGAACAATTAGTATAATGAGTCACATGATGATTATCATGCAAAGAGTTAGGAAGAAAATACAACCTGAAATAGGAGAAGAATAATGTGGGTTTGTAGAAGGCAAGGGAGTATATGCTGTGTATATAATGAGAACAGTAATTGAACGTTATCTAGAAGTAAACAAAGATCTACACCTTTGCTTTATTGACTACACACAGGCTTTCGATAAAGTGAGACATGCCGACATGATAAGGATGCTTGAAGATCTACAAATTAATGGAAAATACCTTAGACTTGTGAAAAACATGTACTGGAAATAGCAAGCTGCCATGCGAATTGATAATGAAGTAGGTCAAAATCAGCCTATACAGAGAGATGTGAGACAAGGATGTGTAATGTCTCCCTATACAATGAAAATATTTTCAGAAATTTAGAAGATATGGAAGAAATCAACATTGTGGGGGGGGGGGGGGCGATTCATCAATAATATTAGATATGCAGATGATACAGTCTTGATTGCAGACAAAACATTTAGTAGATGCGATTGTTGCACACAGTGAACAACTAGGGTTAGAATTGAATTGTAAGAAGACATCGATTATGGTCGTCACTGGGAAGTAGTAAATATCACAATGTAATATACAAGTAAATGGGCATATTCTTAAACAAATGAATCGGTACATTATCTCGGAACAGTCATAACATCCGATAGGAGATGCCTTGAAGAAATTAGAACAAGAATTGCCATGGCGAAGGTAGCCTTTTGCAATATGAACAACATACTGACGAACAAAAAGATATCAATTTAAACGAGAAAAAGAGTGTTGAAGTGCCACATAGAACCTGTACTTTTGTATGGATGTGAAGCGTGGACAATGAGCAGACAAGGTGAAAAACATCTGATGACTGTGGAAATGTGGTTTCTGAGGAAAATGCAAAGCATACCATGGACAGACAGAAAAACAAATGAACAAGTCCTTCAAGAAACAAATGAAGATCGTAAACTGATTAAAGACATTAGACGTAGACAGTCAAAATTTTTTTTTTGGGGGGGGGGGGGGGGGGGGTTGGGCTTGTTATGAGAAGAAATGAATTGGAGAACTTGGTAACAACTGGCAAGTTCGAAGGAAAGAGACCAAGGGGAAGACCAAAAAGTAAATACCTGGATGGCTTGGCCACGTGGCATGGTCGAGACAGAAACACAGAGCTGATCCACGACTCTGGTGATCGAGTGAGATGGCAAAACATGACCGCCCACGCTTATCGGCATGACACATGATGGGTGGATGGATTTAACCGTGTGTTTTACTATTCAGTTTTCTAACTGCCGTTTCATTCTGCTTTTTCATTTACGTTGACATTGATATATGCAGTTAACTTTGTCATACAGAAGTACAGTTCTAGTTTTTCACTGATGGGGTTGATACACAAGTGGTTTGTATCTCAGGCCTGGAACCGCGGTATAGTTCGTTAGATCAACTGTTGTTCTGTTGCACCACGTCATCCCCAGGAAAAGCTAATTGAATAAATACTTGGAGGTTGTGGGCCGATATTTCGTTAGATGGTGATTTGGGTGGACTGAAGTGGCGCTTAATGGTTTCGTCAGGGTTACCACTTAATTGTAAGGTGTTCATTATGGTTTCAAAGTCTTCTGTCAATATATTTTACGAACAATCACTCCTGACACAATTAAACATGGTCCTTATTAGGTCACGTTTGCACTGGCCAGGTGCTAAACTGGACATGTAGGTACTGGCCTCTCCGTGTTTCTGTCCGGTGCACATATCTTTGGATGCTGCCATCCACTCTATATCTGATTTATTTTTTTTAATTTTTTTTTGCATATCCTTTACAGGTCATTGCAGTCAACACCAGCATTTCGCAGCTGCTGTTGATGTCTTGGCAAGTATTACGTTCACTTGTTTGCCATTGCTGTCTGAACGACCGGCTCACATATCCTCCGTAAGTAACCAACGCGACGCGATCCACTGCCGAATCTCGCGCAACTGTGTTTCGTACGAGAGCATACGGGATTACGAACAACGCTCTTAACTCCTGCGCCAGGGAGACCGGCCTATATCTGATTAGTGTAATGAAAAGAGGTAGAGCATCACTATATTCATGTTCGAAGTCAGGGAGATGTTCTTATGACCCAGGTTATAGCGTCATGGCGCGATCGATATAACTTGTTGTTTGCTAGTGGTGCTGATAATTATATAATCTACATGCCAGAGATAGAAATGGCTGGGGCATATAGAAAGAATGGAAGATAATAGGGAAACAAAACTCGCTTACAGTCAGGAAATAAATGACCGTAGACCCCGAGGTAGACCAAGAAGACGGTGGAGAGATAATATATATATATATATATATATATATATAGACCTACAAGCACTTGGAATCAATGACTGGCAAGAGAAGGTCAACCAGAGAGACGAATGAAGACTGATTGTATCTGCAGCAAAGAACCTCAAAGGCTCGGAACGCTGAAGAAGAAGAAGAAGAAGAAGAAGAAGAAGAAGAAGAAGAAGAAGAAGAAGAAGAAGAAGAAGAAGAAGAAGAAGAAGAAGAAGAAGAAGAAGAAGAAGAAGAAGAAGAAGAAGAAGAAGAAGAAGAAGAAGAAGCAAGAAGAAGAAGAAGCAGAAGAAGAAGAAGAAGAAGAAGAAGAAGAAGAAGAAGAAGAAGAAGAAGAAGAAGAAGAAGAAGAAGAAGAAGAAGAAGAAGAAGAAGAAGAAGAAGAAGAAGAAGAAGAAAGAAGAAGAAGAAGAAGACGAAGAAGAATTAGAAGAAGAAGAAGAAGAAGAAGAAGAAGAAGAAGAAGAAGAAGAAGAAGAAGAAGAAGAAGAAGAAGAAGAAGAAGAAGAAGAAGAAGAAGAAGAAGAAGAAGAAGAAGAAGAAGAAGAAGATGAAGAAGAAGAAGAAGATGAAGAAGAAGAAGAAGAAGAAGAAGAAGAAGAAGAAGAAGAAGAAGAGATAGAAAGCTGTCTTTAGTACTTGACAGTTTTCTTCCATAAAGTGTGTCATAAAGATGCCAGAATGGGAGCTAGATAACTACCATTGTCCCTCCGCTAATTTGAATGTAGGATTGTTTGAATAAATTAAATGCCATGCTGACCGTGCAAAACACTTGTAGTCTCTCCAGTATTGGTGTCGGAATGTCTACATATAATATTTGCTGTTTCTTTAAGGGGAACATTTGTGAACGGAGATGCTATATTCATAAATGACATGTGGTGGTGTTATAGGTTCATGTCGTCCAAACTCTATAAGTTCAAATGTGTCTTGAAGTGTTTGGGGATGAAAGGAACGTGGCACTGGATTCAGCATTTCCGCTAGCCATTTGGCCAGCCGGTGTTGGGCAGAGCTGACCATGGATAGAATAGTGGTACTCCGGGTGTATGTAGTTGGGAAAACCATATGAGATGAGGAGTTTGTGAACAACGCAGAATGAGCATTTTTGCGGTAGAATCGTTGATGAGTTTATCATAAAGAAGTGTCTGGATTTTTTTCCACGTCGTGTCACCTACGCCTTTTCACTTGTATACTTGTGGCTCCGGTTGGAATTTGAATAGATTTTGACCTGGTAGTCAGACCTGATTGCCATTGTCACTTTACAGCCTCATTTGTCTGGTTTGGGTATTACCAACTGTTAGTTGGCCCTACACATCATTGGCGCTGTACTTGACAACCCGGAGAAATATGTAAGAAATGTACTGTGGTATACAATCAATACAACTGAAATTGGGGCCATTGCTTACGGACTGAAATGTTGCATGAAACATAAACATGAAAAGATGATTGAGTCAGAAACCCAGTTTGAAAGGCTGTTTGAATATATCTCAGCGTTAAAAGCTACGTCTGCTGAGTCGGTTGGATGGTTGAAGGTAAAAATAATGTATCTAGAGCGCCAGTACGGTACACCGCCTTCAAAACAGTCATGCCCTCTTTAACAGACGCACACATGTCTGCATAGATCTAAATGGCCACCGAACAACTGCTGGTAACACTATAACCTGACAAAGGAACGATTGCCGCGAGAGAAATGCGTACTCTAATATGAAACATTACGTACATTTAGATGTATAACGTTTTACAAACAAGCTCACACAATCACAGCAGCATAAACAACTGATGTTATCAAACTTCGCGAATGTTCCGAATAACACGAAAACCTTCTAGCACTAACCCGCGCAGATATGTGGTGCCATTACCTGGGGGACAACCCCCGAGAGTGCCGCACCAATGAGTTTAAAGAAAGGAAGCTATTGACAAAAATACTGAACCAATGAAACTGAGCTTCACAAGTAGCCCGACCGTTTGTGTTTTTAGATCTGTCGTTTGTACATGCAAAACTGGAGTGTTTTCGAGAGCTTTACGACATAATATGGGCTTACATCGTTGTTGGAGTTTACATCATAATTACCCACTTGATGTCCCATAAAAACATTAAGAGTTGTCGCGTCAGCATCATGTGCCGTGCCAATAAGCGTGGGTGGTCACGGTTGGCCATCTGACACGATCACCAGTCTTAGATCATGTCAGGGTTCTGGTCGCGATTGTACGATATGGCCAAGCTGGTCGGGTATTTTTTCTCTGTCTTCCCATTACTCTTTCCCATCGAGCTTTGCCTGTAACAGGTGGATACATGTGGTCAAGGATGCATTTATTTTTAGTGACCTGGTTTTAGGCCCGGAGCCAAGTGTTCGAATCTCTTTCGAGGCATATTTAACCAGAAATTATTTTAAATTCCCTGGTCGGCCCAACCTAAAATGAATAACATGAATTGTCCTGGAAAATAAAGGGCTTGCATCCACGGAAGCGGGACTGAAGTTGAGGCTTTTCACCCGACGCGGTACTGTAGCACTGTCTTCATGGGGACTGTTGCAGAGCTCTCTTTCCCCGCTCCAGGCTCAGAATACAGCAGGATGTGTGGGAGTGGAACTTCACATCTGCGGCCAGGCATATTAGGATGTAGCCAGGCAATACTTCAGCGCAGCATATTTAGACTTTAGACTCGCTGGGATTAAGGCGTGGGGTGGTAATGTATCACCCATTGGTTTTAGTTATTTCGTTGCCAACAGAGATGTCCCGGAAGTTTCTCTAAGGGGCTAACGGTGACTGGAAGCATGCTGATCAGCCTGCCTATATGATTCCTTCAAAGAAGTCGCTTAAAAGTCGACACGGTCGACTTCATTGCACTGGGTTTATATATTGAAACATAAAACACCATATTCTCTTACTGTGAACTGCATGTTGAGAAAAATGGCGGGCGGCAGTTTGCTGAACTAGCTGGTTTTGCCTTAAGCAGTAATAATAATAACAATAACATCAATAACATTAGATATGCAGATGATACAGTCTTGATTGCAGACAATGAACAGGACCTGCAAAATTTAGTAGATGCGGTTGTTACACACAGTGAACAACTAGGGTTAGAATTAAATTGTAAAAAGACACAGATTATGGTCGTCACTAGGAAGAACGAAATACCACAATGTAATATAAAAGTAAATGGGAATATTCTTCAACAAGTGAAAAGGTACAATTATCTCGGAACAGTAATAACATCTGATGGGAGATGCCTTGAAGAGATTAGAACAAGAATCGTCATGGCAAAAGTAGCCTTTAGCAAGATGAAAAACATACTGACCAATAAAAAGATGTCAATTGAAACGAGAAAAAGAGTGTTGAGATGCTACATAGAACCTGTACTTTTATATGGATGTGAAGCTTGGACAATGAGCAGTCTGGCTGAAAAACATCTGATGGCTGTAGAAATGTGGTTTCTGGGGAAAATGCAAAGAATACCATGGACAGCCAGAAAGACCAATGAACAAGTCCTTAAAGAAACAAATGAAGATCTTAAACTGATTAGAGACATTAGACGTAGACAGTCACAATTTTTTGGGTATGTTATAAGAAGAAATGATTTGGAGAACTTGGTGACAACTGGTAAGATCGAGGGGAACAGACCAAGGGGAAGACCTAGAAACAAGTACCTGGATGGCTTGGCCTTGTGGCATGGTCGAGACAGAAACACGGAGCTGATCCACGATTCTGGTGATCGAGTGAGATGGCAGAACATGACCGCCCACGCTTACCGGCATGGCACATGATGGATGGATGGAGTAATGTGTGTGAAACTGCTGTTTTCTAGTGACTGCCGCTTCCTTAGACGATGAACTATAATTTTAGTGGCGGACTGTTGTGTTCGCATTCTGGCAGCAGCTTTATGCATGTGCTTGCTGTTGGTTTGTCGAGACTGCTGTTTGTTCCACTTTTCACAAGGGACAGTGAGGAGCATTTTGTATGTTATTCACTAGCACAGAAATTGAGCATTATGTGGTGACAATTTGCCGTGAACTTGGAACCGCGAATAACGACTAATACCATATTCTCACTATCCCTTTGTGTTTTGAGCATGGGGCATATTAAGCGACGAATTCAAACCATGTGAGGCCTTAAGTACTTGAAAGATCTTGGTGTCTCTCGCTATATATAGAACACATGGGAACATTTTTTGTTCGTTCACTGGCTTTGACCACGTGCGTAGTCCACACATCCCATGCTGCTGCTGCTGCTGCTGCTGCTGCTGTTACTGCTACTACTACCAGCAGTTCCTACTACTACAACTGAGTGCACTAGACTGATTTTTGAGTGTGGTTTAGCTTTCGCTATAAACAGTTTCCCCCCAAATCAGGCGAACCCACTCTGATTTTTGAAGTACACGTACTTGTAGTTTACGTTCCCAAGTCAAGGTCTTGTCAATATTTAAGTCCAAATGACGCTGTGCGAACAATTTAATTACTAGATGACATCTGAAACTTGGGATTTCGTTCTATTCTTACATTGTTACAAATGTGTTGATGGGACGCCAGACTTTTTTGTTGTGAGAGTCCCTTTTTGTGGACCCTGGTTCAGCCGAACCACTTGCAGTTTTGCACTACTATGTTGAATCTTGCAATCTCAGTCGAAAATGTATATGGTGCTCACTTCCCCTTGATGTCCTACGCACGTGCTTATTTGCTTGATGGTAAATTCAGCCTTGAATATTACCACCAGCATCATGTATCTTATAAAATGGCATAAGCGTTCATGTCGCTCCCCAGATCTCGGTCCTTGGTGCCCTGCATCAGTTCTATGATGTTTCTGATGATATTCCCCCATGCCACCGTCTTACGATATTTAGCATCGTTTCTCTCGGCCTGCCTCTGCCCCCTTGCCCACTGACCTTGTGTGACATCTAATGTTCTATTTCAATTGGTCTCGTCCAGACAATCATTGTTACTCTGGCAGTCCAAGATATTCATCTTAGGTATCACATCTCAGTGACCGCATCTCAAGTACCACATCTCAGTGACCACATCTCAAATTCCACATCTCAGTGACAACATCTCAGTGACCACATCTCCAGTTCCACATCTCAGTGACTACATCTCAGTGACCACATCTCAAGTACCACATCTCAGTGACCACATCTCAAATTCCACATCTCAGTGACAACATCTCAGTGACCACATCTCCAGTTCCACATCTCAGTGACTACATCTCAGTGACTACATCTCAGTGCCTACATCTCAGATACTACATCTCAGTGACCACATCTCAGTGACCACACCTCAGTGACCACATCTCAGTGACTACATCTCAGTGACCACATCTCCAGTTCTACGTCTCAGTGACTACATCTCATTGACTACATCTCAGTGACTACATCTCAGTGACTACATCTCAGTGACTACATCTCAGTGACCACATCTCAGTGACCACATCTCAGTGACTACATCTCAGTGACCACATCTCCAGATCCACATCTCAGTGACTACATCTCAGTGACCACATCTACATCTCAGTGACCACATCTCCAGTTCCACATCTCAGTGACTACATCTCAGTGACTACATCTCAGTGACTACATCTCAGTGACCACATCTCAGTGACCACATCTCAGTGACCACATCTCAGTGACTACATCTCAGTGACCACATCTCCAGTTCCACATCTCAGTGACTACATCTCAGTGACCACATCTCAGTGACTACATCTCAGTGACTACATCTCAGTGACTACATCTCAGTGACCACATCTCAGTGACTACATCTCAGTGACCACATCTCCAGTTCCAAATCTCAGTGACTACATCTCAGTGACCACATCTCAGTGACTACATCTCAGTGACCACATCTCAAATTCCACATCTCAGTGACAACATCTCAGTGACCACATCTCCAGTTCCACATCTCAGTGACTACATCTCAGTGACTACATCTCAGTGCCTACATCTCAGATACTACATCTCAGTGACCACATCTCAGTGACCACACCTCAGTGACCACATCTCAGTGACTACATCTCAGTGACCACATCTCCAGTTCTACGTCTCAGTGACTACATCTCATTGACTACATCTCAGTGTCTACATCTCAGTGACTACATCTCAGTGACCACATCTCAGTGACAACATCTCAGTGACTACATCTCAGTGACCACATCTCCAGATCCACATCTCAGTGACTACATCTCAGTGACCACATCTCCAGTTTCACATCTCAGTGACTACATCTCAGTGACCACATCTCAGTGACCACATCTCAGTGACTACATCTCAGTGACTACATCTCAGTGACTACATCTCAGTGACCACATCTCAGTGACTACATCTCAGTGACCACATCTCCAGTTCCAAATCTCAGTGACTACATCTCAGTGACCACATCTCAGTGACTACATCTCAGTGACCACATTACAGTGACTACATCTCAGTGACCACATCTCCAGTTCCACATCTCAGTGACTACATCTCAGTGACCACATCTCCAGTTCCACATCTCAGTGAACACATCTCAGTGACCACATCTCAGTGACTACATCTCAGTGACCACATCTCCAGTTCCACATCTCAGTGACTACATCTCAGTGACCACATCTCAGTGACCACATCTCAGTGACCACATCTCAGTGACTACATCTCAGTGACCACATATCAGTGACTACATCTCAGTGACTACATCTCAGTGACCACATCTCAGTGACTACATCTCAGTGACCACATCTCAGTGACTACATCTCAGAAACTACATCTCAGTGACTACATCTCAGTGACCACATCTCAGTGACTACATCTCAGTGACTACATCTCAGTGACCACATCTCAGTGACCACATCTCAGTGACCACATCTCCAGTTCCACATCTCAGTGACCACATCTCAGTGACTACATCTCAGTGACTACATCTCAGTGCCTACATCTCAAGTACCACACTCAGTTATCACATCTAAAGTTCCACATCTTAGTGACCATATCTCAGTGACCACATCTCATATTCCACATCTCAGTGACCACATCTCAGTGACCACATCTCAGTGACCACATTGCAAATTCCACATCTCAGTGACTACATCTCAGAGACCACATCTCAGTGACCACATCTCAGTGACAACATCGCTGTGACCATATCTCAGTGACCACATCTCAGTGACAACATCTCAAATACCACTTCTAAGTGACCAGATCTTAAATTCCACATCTCAGTGCCCACATCTCAGTGACCACATCTCAAATACAAGATCTCAGTGACCACATCTCAGTGACCACATCTCAGTGACCACATCTCATAAACCACATCTCAGTGACTACATCTCAAATACCACATCTCAAATACCACATCTCAGTGACCACATCTCAGTGACAACATCTCAAATTCCACAACTCAGTGACAACATCTCAAATTTAACAACTCAGTGACAACATCTCAAATTCCACATCTCAGTGACCACATCTCAAATTCCACATCTCAAATTCCACATCTCAGTGACCACATCTCAAATACCACATCTCAGTGACCACATCTCAAATTCCACATCTCAGTGACCACATCTCAAATACCACATCTCAGTGACCACATCTCAAGTACCACATCTCAGTGACCACATCTCAAATTCCACATCTCAATGACAACATCTCAAATTCCATATCTCTGTGGCCACATCTCAGTGACCACATCTCAAATTCCACATCTCGGTGACCACATCTCAAATACCACATCTCAGTGACCACATCTCAAATTCCACATCTCAGTGACCACATCTCAAATACCACATCTCAGTGACCACATCTCAAATTCCACATCTCAGTGACCACATCTCAAATACCACATCTCAGTTACCACATCTCAACTTCCACATCTCAGTGACCACATCTCAAATACCACATCTCAGTGACCACATCTCAGTGACCACATCTCAGTGACTACATCTCAGTGTCCACATCTCAGTGACCACATCTCAGTGACTACATCTCAGTGACCACATCTCCAGTTCCACATCTCAGTGACTACATCTCAGTGACTACATCTCAGTGACTACATCTCAGTGACCACATCTCAGTGACCACATCTCAGTGATCACATCTCAGTGACTACATCTCAGTGACCACATCTCCAGTTCCACATCTCAGTGACTACATCTCAGTGACCACATCTCAGTGACTACATCTCAGTGACTACATCTCAGTGACTACATCTCAGTGACCACATCTCAGTGACTACATCTCAGTGACCACATTTCCAGTTCCAAATCTCAGTGACTACATCTCAGTGACCACATCTCAGTGACTACATCTCAGTGACCACATTACAGTGACTACATCTCAGTGACCACATCTCCAGTTCCACATCTCAGTGACTACATCTCAGTGACCACATCTCCAGTTCCACATCTCAGTGAACACATCTCAGGGACCACATCTCAGTGACTACATCTCAGTGACAACATCTCCAGTTCCACATCTCTGTGACTACATCTCAGTGACCACATCTCAGTGACCACATCTCAGTGACCACATCTCAGTGACTACATCTCAGTGACCACATATCAGTGACTACATCTCAGTGACTACATCTCAGTGACCACATCTCAGTGACTACATCTCAGTGACCACATCTCAGTGACTACATCTCAGAAACTACATCTCAGTGACTACATCTCAGTGACCACATCTCAGTGACTACATCTCAGTGACCACATCTCAGTGACCACATCTCAGTGACCACATCTCCAGTTCCACATCTCAGTGACCACATCTCAGTGACTACATCTCAGTGACTACATCTCAGTGACTACATCTCAGTGACCAAATCTCAAGTACCACACTCAGTTATCACATCTAAAGTTCCACATCTCAGTGACCATATCTCAGTGACCACATCTCAGTGACCACATCTCAGTGACCACATTTCAGTGACCACATCTCAGTGACCACATCTCAAATACCACATCTCAGTGACCACATCTCAGTGACCACATCTCAGTGACCACATCTCAGTGGCCACATCTCAGTGACCACATTGCAAATTCCACATCTCAGTGACTACATCTCAGAGACCACATCTCAGTGACCATATCTCAGTGACCACATCTCAGTGACTACATCTCAGAGACCACATCTCAAATACCAGATCTCAGTGACCACATCTCAGTGACCACATCTCAGAGACCACATCTCAGTGACTACATCTCAAATACCACATCTCAAATACCACATCTCAGTGACCACATCTCAGTGACAACATCTCAAATTCCACAACTCAGTGACAACATCTCAAATTCCACAACTCAGTGACAACATCTCAAATTCCACATCTCAGTGACCACATCTCAAATTCCACATCTCAAATTCCACATCTCAGTGACCACATCTCAAATACCACATCTCAGTGACCACATCTCAAATTCCACATCTCAGTGACCACATCTCAAATACCACATCTCAGTGACCACATCTAAAGTACCACATCTCAGTGACAACATCTCAAATTCCACATCTCAATGACAACATCTCAAATTCCACATCTCAAATTCCACATCTCAGTGACCACATCTCAAATACCACATCTCAGTGACCACATCTCAAATTCCACATCTCAGTGACCACATCTCAAATACCACATCTCAGTGACCACATCTCAAGTACCACATCTCAGTGACCACATCTCAAATTCCACATCTCAATGACAACATCTCAAATTCCATATCTCTGTGGCCACATCTCAGTGACCACATCTCAAATTCCACATCTCGGTGACCACATCTCAAATACCACATCTCAGTGACCACATCTCAAATTCCACATCTCAGTGACCACATCTCAAATACCACATCTCAGTGACCACATCTCAAATTCCACATCTCAGTGACCACATCTCAAATACCACATCTCAGTTACCACATCTCAACTTCCACATCTCAGTGACCACATCTCAAATACCACATCTCAGTGACCACATCTCAGTGACCACATCTCAGTGACTACATCTCAGTGTCCACATCTCAGTGACCACATCTCAGTGACTACATCTCAGTGACCACATCTCCAGTTCCACATCTCAGTGACTACATCTCAGTGACTACATCTCAGTGACTACATCTCAGTGACCACATCTCAGTGACCACATCTCAGTGACCACATCTCAGTGACTACATCTCAGTGACCACATCTCCAGTTCCACATCTCAGTGACTACATCTCAGTGACCACATCTCAGTGACTACATCTCAGTGACTACATCTCAGTGACTACATCTCAGTGACCACATCTCAGTGACTACATCTCAGTGACCACATCTCCAGTTCCAAATCTCAGTGACTACATCTCAGTGACCACATCTCAGTGACTACATCTCAGTGACCACATTACAGTGACTACATCTCAGTGACCACATCTCCAGTTCCACATCTCAGTGACTACATCTCAGTGACCACATCTCCAGTTCCACATCTCAGTGAACACATCTCAGGGACCACATCTCAGTGACTTTATCTCAGTGACAACATCTCCAGTTCCACATCTCTGTGACTACATCTCAGTGACCACATCTCAGTGACCACATCTCAGTGACCACATCTCAGTGACTACATCTCAGTGACCACATATCAGTGACTACATCTCAGTGACTACATCTCAGTGACCACATCTCAGTGACTACATCTCAGTGACCACATCTCAGTGACTACATCTCAGAAACTACATCTCAGTGACTACATCTCAGTGATCACATCTCAGTGACTACATCTCAGTGACCACATCTCAGTGACCACATCTCAGTGACCACATCTCCAGTTCCACATCTCAGTGACCACATCTCAGTGACTACATCTCAGTGACTACATCTCAGTGACTACATCTCAGTGACCAAATCTCAAGTACCACACTCAGTTATCACATCTAAAGTTCCACATCTCAGTGACCATATCTCAGTGACCACATCTCAGTGACCACATCTCAGTGACCACATTTCAGTGACCACATCTCAGTGACCACATCTCAAATACCACATCTCAGTGACCACATCTCAGTGACCACATCTCAGTGACCACATCTCAGTGGCCACATCTCAGTGACCACATCTCAGTGACCACATCTCAGTGACCACATTGCAAATTCCACATCTCAGTGACTACATCTCAGAGACCACATCTCAGTGACCATATCTCAGTGACCACATCTCAGTGACTACATCTCAGAGACCACATCTCAAATACCAGATCTCAGTGACCACATCTCAGTGACCACATCTCAGAGACCACATCTCAGTGACTACATCTCAAATACCACATCTCAAATACCACATCTCAGTGACCACATCTCAGTGACAACATCTCAAATTCCACAACTCAGTGACAACATCTCAAATTCCACAACTCAGTGACAACATCTCAAATTCCACATCTCAGTGACCACATCTCAAATTCCACATCTCAAATTCCACATCTCAGTGACCACATCTCAAATACCACATCTCAGTGACCACATCTCAAATTCCACATCTCAGTGACCACATCTCAAATACCACATCTCAGTGACCACATCTAAAGTACCACATCTCAGTGACAACATCTCAAATTCCACATCTCAATGACAACATCTCAAATTCTATATCTCAGTGACCACATCTCAGTGACCACATCTCAAATTCCACATCTCGGTGACCACATCTCAAATACCACATCTCAGTGACCACATCTCAAATTCCACATCTCAGTGACCACATCTCAAATACCACATCTCAGTGACAACATTTCAAATTCCACATCTCAGTGACCACATCTCAAATACCACATCTCAGTTACCACATCTCAAATTCCGCATCTCAGTGACCACATCTCAAATACCACATCTCAGTGACCACATCTCAGTGACCACATCTCAGTGACCACATCTCAAATTCCACATCTCAGTGACCACATCTCAGTGACCACATCTCAAGTACCACATCTCAGTGACCACATCTCAAATACCACATCTCAGTGACCACATCTCAATGGCCACATCACAAGTACCACATCTCAGTGACCACATCTCAAATACCACATCTCAGTGACCACATCTCAGTGACCACATCTCAAGTACCACATCTCAGTGACCACATTTCAAATACAACATCTCAGTGACCACATGTCAAATTCCACATCTCAGTGACATCTCAAGTTCCACATCTCAGTGACAATATCTCAGTGACCACATCTCAGTGCCAACATCTCAAATTCCACATCTCAGTGACAACATCTCAAATACCACATCTTACTGACCACATCTCAAATTCAACATCTCAGTGACAACATCTCAAATACCACATCTCAGTGACCACATCTCAAATTCCACATCTCAATGACAACATCTCAAATTCCATATCTCTGTGGCCACATCTCAGTGACCACATCTCAAATTCCACATCTCGGTGACCACATCTCAAATACCACATCTCAGTGACCACATCTCAAATTCCACATCTCAGTGACCACATCTCAAATACCACATCTCAGTGACCACATCTCAAATTCCACATCTCAGTGACCACATCTCAAATACCACATCTCAGTTACCACATCTCAACTTCCACATCTCAGTGACCACATCTCAAATACCACATCTCAGTGACCACATCTCAGTGACCACATCTCAGTGACTACATCTCAGTGTCCACATCTCAGTGACCACATCTCAGTGACTACATCTCAGTGACCACATCTCCAGTTCCACATCTCAGTGACTACATCTCAGTGACTACATCTCAGTGACTACATCTCAGTGACCACATCTCAGTGACCACATCTCAGTGACCACATCTCAGTGACTACATCTCAGTGACCACATCTCCAGTTCCACATCTCAGTGACTACATCTCAGTGACCACATCTCAGTGACTACATCTCAGTGACTACATCTCAGTGACTACATCTCAGTGACCACATCTCAGTGACTACATCTCAGTGACCACATCTCCAGTTCCAAATCTCAGTGACTACATCTCAGTGACCACATCTCAGTGACTACAACTCAGTGACCACATTACAGTGACTACATCTCAGTGACCACATCTCCAGTTCCACATCTCAGTGACTACATCTCAGTGACCACATCTCCAGTTCCACATCTCAGTGAACACATCTCAGGGACCACATCTCAGTGACTACATCTCAGTGACAACATCTCCAGTTCCACATCTCTGTGACTACATCTCAGTGACCACATCTCAGTGACCACATCTCAGTGACCACATCTCAGTGACTACATCTCAGTGACCACATATCAGTGACTACATCTCAGTGACTACATCTCAGTGACTACATCTCCGTGACCACATCTCAGTGACTACATCTCAGAAACTACATCTCAGTGACTACATCTCAGTGACCACATCTCAGTGACTACATCTCAGTGACCACATCTCAGTGACCACATCTCAGTGACCACATCTCCAGTTCCACATCTCAGTGACCACATCTCAGTGACTACATCTCAGTGACTACATCTCAGTGACTACATCTCAGTGACCAAATCTCAAGTACCACACTCAGTTATCACATCTAAAGTTCCACATCTCAGTGACCATATCTCAGTGACCACATCTCAGTGACCACATCTCAGTGACCACATTTTAGTGACCACATCTCAGTGACCACATCTCAAATACCACATCTCAGTGACCACATCTCAGTGACCACATCTCAGTGACCACATCTCAGTGGCCACATCTCAGTGACCACATCTCAGTGACCACATCTCAGTGACCACTATGCAAATTCCACATCTCAGTGACTACATCTCAGAGACCACATCTCAGTGACCATATCTCAGTGACCACATCTCAGTGACTACATCTCAGAGACCACATCTCAAATACCAGATCTCAGTGACCACATCTCAGTGACCACATCTCAGAGACCACATCTCAGTGACTACATCTCAAATACCACATCTCAAATACCACATCTCAGTGACCACATCTCAGTGACAACATCTCAAATTCCACAACTCAGTGACAACATCTCAAATTCCACAACTCAGTGACAACATCTCAAATTCCACATCTCAGTGACCACATCTCAAATTCCACATCTCAAATTCCACATCTCAGTGACCACATCTCAAATACCACATCTCAGTGACCACATCTCAAATTCCACATCTCAGTGACCACATCTCAAATACCACATCTCAGTGACCACATCTAAAGTACCACATCTCAGTGACAACATCTCAAATTCCACATCTCAATGACAACATCTCAAATTCTATATCTCAGTGACCACATCTCAGTGACCACATCTCAAATTCCACATCTCGGTGACCACATCTCAAATACCACATCTCAGTGACCACATCTCAAATTCCACATCTCAGTGACCACATCACAAATACCACATCTCAGTGACAACATTTCAAATTCCACATCTCAGTGACCACATCTCAAATACCACATCTCAGTTACCACATCTCAAATTCCACATCTCAGTGACCACATCTCAAATACCACATCTCAGTGACCACATCTCAGTGACCACATCTCAGTGACCACATCTCAAATTCCACATCTCAGTGACCACATCTCAGTGACCACATCTCAAGTACCACATCTCAGTGACCACATCTCAAATACCACATCTCAGTGACCACATCTCAATGGCCACATCACAAGTACCACATCTCAGTGACCACATCTCAAATACCACATCTCAGTGACCACATCTCAGTGACCACATCTCAAGTACCACATCTCAGTGACCACATTTCAAATACAACATCTCAGTGACCACATGTCAAATTCCACATCTCAGTGACATCTCAGTGTCCACATCTCAGTGACCACATCTCAGTGACTACATCTCAGTGACCACATCTCCAGTTCCACATCTCAGTGACTACATCTCAGTGACTACATCTCAGTGACTACATCTCAGTGACCACATCTCAGTGACCACATCTCAGTGACCACATCTCAGTGACTACATCTCAGTGACCACATCTCCAGTTCCACATCTCAGTGACTACATCTCAGTGACCACATCTCAGTGACTACATCTCAGTGACTACATCTCAGTGACTACATCTCAGTGACCACATCTCAGTGACTACATCTCAGTGACCACATCTCCAGTTCCAAATCTCAGTGACTACATCTCAGTGACCACATCTCAGTGACTACATCTCAGTGACCACATTACAGTGACTACATCTCAGTGACCACATCTCCAGTTCCACATCTCAGTGACTACATCTCAGTGACCACATCTCCAGTTCCACATCTCAGTGAACACATCTCAGGGACCACATCTCAGTGACTACATCTCAGTGACAACATCTCCAGTTCCACATCTCTGTGACTACATCTCAGTGACCACATCTCAGTGACCACATCTCAGTGACCACATCTCAGTGACTACATCTCAGTGACCACATATCAGTGACTACATCTCAGTGACTACATCTCAGTGACCACATCTCAGTGACTACATCTCAGTGACCACATCTCAGTGACTACATCTCAGAAACTACATCTCAGTGACTACATCTCAGTGACCACATCTCAGTGACTACATCTCAGTGACCACATCTCAGTGACCACATCTCAGTGACCACATCTCCAGTTCCACATCTCAGTGACCACATCTCAGTGACTACATCTCAGTGACTACATCTCAGTGACTACATCTCAGTGACCAAATCTCAAGTACCACACTCAGTTATCACATCTAAAGTTCCACATCTCAGTGACCATATCTCAGTGACCACATCTCAGTGACCACATCTCAGTGACCACATTTCAGTGACCACATCTCAGTGACCACATCTCAAATACCACATCTCAGTGACCACATCTCAGTGACCACATCTCAGTGACCACATCTCAGTGGCCACATCTCAGTGACCACATCTCAGTGACCACATCTCAGTGACAACATTGCAAATTCCACATCTCAGTGACTACATCTCAGAGACCACATCTCAGTGACCATATCTCAGTGACCACATCTCAGTGACTACATCTCAGAGACCACATCTCAAATACCAGATCTCAGTGACCACATCTCAGTGACCACATCTCAGAGACCACATCTCAGTGACTACATCTCAAATACCACATCTCAAATACCACATCTCAGTGACCACATCTCAGTGACAACATCTCAAATTCCACAACTCAGTGACAACATCTCAAATTCCACAACTCAGTGACAACATTTCAAATTCCACATCTCAGTGACCACATCTCAAATTCCACATCTCAAATTCCACATCTCAGTGACCACATCTCAAATACCACATCTCAGTGACCACATCTCAAATTCCACATCTCAGTGACCACATCTCAAATACCACATCTCAGTGACCACATCTAAAGTACCACATCTCAGTGACAACATCTCAAATTCCACATCTCAATGACAACATCTCAAATTCTATATCTCAGTGACCACATCTCAGTGACCACATCTCAAATTCCACATCTCGGTGACCACATCTCAAATACCACATCTCAGTGACCACATCTCAAATTCCACATCTCAGTGACCACATCTCAAATACCACATCTCAGTGACAACATTTCAAATTCCACATCTCAGTGACCACATCTCAAATACCACATCTCAGTTACCACATCTCAAATTCCACATCTCAGTGACCACATCTCAAATACCACATCTCAGTGACCACATCTCAGTGACCACATCTCAGTGACCACATCTCAAATTCCACATCTCAGTGACCACATCTCAAGTACCACATCTCAGTGACCACATCTCAAATACCACATCTCAGTGACCACATCTCAATGGCCACATCACAAGTACCACATCTCAGTGACCACATCTCAAATACCACATCTCAGTGACCACATCTCAGTGACCACATCTCAAGTACCACATCTCAGTGACCACATTTCAAATACAACATCTCAGTGACCACATGTCAAATTCCACATCTCAGTGACATCTCAAGTTCCACATCTCAGTGACAATATCTCAGTGACCACATCTCAGTGCCAACATCTCAAATTCCACATCTCAGTGACAACATCTCAAATACCACATCTTACTGACCACATCTCAAATTCCACATCTCAGTGACAACATCTCAAATACCACATCTCAGTGACCACGTTTCAAATTCCACATCTCAGTGACAACATCTCAAATACCACATCTCAGTGACCACATCTCAGTGACAACACCTCAGTGACCACAACTCAGTGACCACATCTCCAGTTCCACAACTCAGTGACTACATCTCAGTGACCACATCTCAAGTACCACTTCTCAGTGACCACATCTCAGTGACCACATCTCAAGTACCACATCTCAGTAACCACATCTCATATTCCACATCTCAGTGACCACATCTCAGTGACCACATCTCAGTGACCACATCTCAAGTACCACATCTCAGTGACCACATCTCAAGTACTATATCTCAGTTACCACATCTCAAGTTCCACAACTCAGTGACTACATCTCAGTGACACCATCTCAAATTCCACATCTCAGTGACCACATCTCAGTGACCACATCTCAGTGACCACATCTCAGTGACCAAATCTCAAATTCCACATCTCAGTGACCACATCTTAAATACCACATCTCAGTGACCACATCTCAAGTACCACATCTCAGTGACCACATCTCAAATACCACATCTCAGTGACCACATGTCAAATTGCACATCTCAGTGATCACATCTCAAATTCCACATCTCCGTGACAACATCTTAAATACCACATCTCAGTGACCACGTTACAAATTCCACATCTCAGTGACAACATCTCAAATACCACATCTCAGTGACCACATCTCAGTGACAACATCTCAGTGACCACATCTCATATTCCACATCTCAGTGACAACATCTCAGTGACCACATCTCCAGTTCCACAACTCAGTGACTACAACTCAGTGATCACATCTCAAGTACCACATCTCCAGTTTCATAACTCAGTGACTACATCTCAGTGACCAAATCTCAAGTACCACATCTCAGTGACCA
Source organism: Cepaea hortensis (assembly GCA_963921405.1). Lineage (NCBI taxonomy): Eukaryota > Metazoa > Mollusca > Gastropoda > Stylommatophora > Helicidae > Cepaea > Cepaea hortensis. The sequence goes on along the minus strand of OY992876.1, from coordinate 126,338,402 downwards.
CATCTCAGTGACCACATCTCAAGTACCACATTTCAATGACCACATCTCAGTGACCACATCTCAAGTACCACATCTCAGTGACTACATCTCAGTGACCACATCTCAAGTACCACATCTCAGTGACCACATCTCAGTGACCACATCTCAAGTACCACATCTAAGTGACTACATCTCAGTGACCACAACTCAAGTACCACATCTCAGTGACTACATCTCAAGTACCACATCTCAGTGACCACATCTCAAGTACCACATCTCAGTGACCACATCTCAGGTACCACATCTCAGTGGCCACATCTCAGTGACCACATCTCAAGTACCACATCTCAGTGACAACATCTCAAGTACCACATCTCAGTGACTACATCTCAAGTATCACATCTCAGTGATCACATCTCAAGTACCACATCTCAGTGACAACATCTCAAGTACCACATCTCAGTGACAACATCTCAAGTACCACATCTCAGTGACCACATCTCAAGTACCACATCTCAGTGACCACATCTCAAGTACCACATCTCCAGTTCCACAACTCAGTGACTACATCTCAGTGACCACATCTCAAGTACCACATCTCAGTGACGACATCTCAAGTACTACATCTCAGTTACCACTTCTCAAGTACCACATCTCCAGTTCCACAACTCAGTGACTACATCTCAAGTACCACATCTCAGTGACCACATCTCAAATACCACATCTCAGAGACCACATCTCAGTGACCACATCTCAAGTACCACATCTCTGTGACCACATCTCAAGTACCACATCTCAGTGACTACATCTCAGTGACCACATCTCAAGTACCACATCTCCAGTTCCACAACTCAGTGACTACATCTCAGTGACCACATCTCAAGTACCACATCTCAGTGACGACATCTCAAGTACTACATCTCAGTTACCACTTCTCAAGTACCACATCTCCAGTTCCACAACTCAGTGACTACATCTCAAGTACCACATCTCAGTGACCACATCTCAAATACCACATCTCAGAGACCACATCTCAGTGACCACATCTCAAGTACCACATCTCAAGTACCACATCTCAAGTACCACATCTCAGTGATAGACCAGAACAAGCGCCTCAGAACAGGGCACAATAGATTACGCAACCACATGTATACAAAATTCAAGATTGGTGAAACAGCCATGTGTACATGTGGATTGGCGTCGCAGACAGCAGAGCACATACTCCAAGACTGCCCAAAACATAACATATCTAGGGAAATTTTCTGGCCTAGAGAGACGACAGTGGAAGATAAACTCTATGGAGCTCTGTGTGAACTGAAAAAGACAGTTCAATTCATACAAGAGACAGCATTGCAGTTATAGACATATTTCAAGCGAACGAAAGAAGAAGAAGAAGTGACTACATCTCAGTGAACACATTTCAAGTACCACATCTCAGTGACCACATCTCAAGAACTACATCTCAAGTACCACATCTCAGTGACCACATCTCAGTAACCACATCTCAGTAACCACATCTCAAGTACCACATCACAGTGACCACATCTCAATGACCACATCTCAAGTACCACATCTCAAGTACCGCATCTCAAGTACCACATCTCAGTGATGGCATCAGAAGTACCACATCTCAAGTACCACATTTCAAGTACCACTTCTCAAGTACCACATCTCAGTGACCACTTCTCAAATACCACATCTAAGTGACCACATTTCAAGTACCACATCTGAAGTACCACATCTCAAGTATCACATCTCAAGTACCACATCTCAGTGACCACATATCAAGTACCACATCTCAAGTACCACATCTCAGTGACTACTTCTCATGTACCACATCTCAAGTACACATCTCAGTGACCACATATCAAGTACCACTTCTCAAGTACCACATCTCAGGTACCACATCTCAGTGACCACTTCTCAAATACCACATCTCAAGTACACATCTCAGTGACCACTTCTCAAGTACCACATCTCAAGTACCACATCTAAGTGACCACATCACAAGTGCCATATCTCAGTGACTATATCTCAAGTACCACATCTCAGTGACCACATCTCATGTACCACATCTCAGTGACCACATCTCAGTGACCACATCTCAAGTACCACATCTCATTGACTACATCTCAGTGACCTCATCTCAAGTACCACATTTCAGTGACCACATCTCAAGTACTACATCTCATTGACCACATCTCAGTGACCACATCTCAAGTACCACATCTCAGTGACCACATCTCAGTGACCACATCTCAAGTACCACATCTAAGTGACTACATCTCAGTGACCACAACTCAAGTACCACATCTCAGTGACTACATCTCAAGTACCACATCTCAGTGACCACATCTCAAGTACCACATCTCAGTGACCACATCTCAGGTACCACATCTCAGTGGCCACATCTCAGTGACCACATCTCAAGTACCACATCTCAGTGACAACATCTCAAGTACCACATCTCAGTGACTACATCTCAAGTATCACATCTCAGTGATCACATCTCAAGTACCACATCTCAGTGACAACATCTCAAGTACCACATCTCAGTGACAACATCTCAAGTACCACATCTCAGTGACCACATCTCAAGTACCACATCTCAGTGACCACATCTCAAGTACCACATCTCCAGTTCCACAACTCAGTGACTACATCTCAGTGACCACATCTCAAGTACCACATCTCAGTGACGACATCTCAAGTACTACATCTCAGTTACCACTTCTCAAGTACCACATCTCCAGTTCCACAACTCAGTGACTACATCTCAAGTACCACATCTCAGTGACCACATCTCAAATACCACATCTCAGAGACCACATCTCAGTGACCACATCTCAAGTACCACATCTCTGTGACCACATCTCAAGTACCACATCTCAGTGACTACATCTCAGTGACCACATCTCAAGTACCACATCTCCAGTTCCACAACTCAGTGACTACATCTCAGTGACCACATCTCAAGTACCACATCTCAGTGACGACATCTCAAGTACTACATCTCAGTTACCACTTCTCAAGTACCACATCTCCAGTTCCACAACTCAGTGACTACATCTCAAGTACCACATCTCAGTGACCACATCTCAAATACCACATCTCAGAGACCACATCTCAGTGACCACATCTCAAGTACCACATCTCAAGTACCACATCTCAAGTACCACATCTCAGTGATAGACCAGAACAAGCGCCTCAGAACAGGGCACAATAGATTACGCAACCACATGTATACAAAATTCAAGATTGGTGAAACAGCCATGTGTACATGTGGATTGGCGTCGCAGACAGCAGAGCACATACTCCAAGACTGCCCAAAACATAACATATCTAGGGAAATTTTCTGGCCTAGAGAGACGACAGTGGAAGATAAACTCTATGGAGCTCTGTGTGAACTGAAAAAGACAGTTCAATTCATACAAGAGACAGCATTGCAGTTATAGACATATTTCAAGCGAACGAAAGAAGAAGAAGAAGTGACTACATCTCAGTGAACACATTTCAAGTACCACATCTCAGTGACCACATCTCAAGAACTACATCTCAAGTACCACATCTCAGTGACCACATCTCAGTAACCACATCTCAGTAACCACATCTCAAGTACCACATCACAGTGACCACATCTCAATGACCACATCTCAAGTACCACATCTCAAGTACCGCATCTCAAGTACCACATCTCAGTGATGGCATCAGAAGTACCACATCTCAAGTACCACATTTCAAGTACCACTTCTCAAGTACCACATCTCAGTGACCACTTCTCAAATACCACATCTAAGTGACCACATTTCAAGTACCACATCTGAAGTACCACATCTCAAGTATCACATCTCAAGTACCACATCTCAGTGACCACATATCAAGTACCACATCTCAAGTACCACATCTCAGTGACTACTTCTCATGTACCACATCTCAAGTACACATCTCAGTGACCACATATCAAGTACCACTTCTCAAGTACCACATCTCAGGTACCACATCTCAGTGACCACTTCTCAAATACCACATCTCAAGTACACATCTCAGTGACCACTTCTCAAGTACCACATCTCAAGTACCACATCTAAGTGACCACATCACAAGTGCCATATCTCAGTGACTATATCTCAAGTACCACATCTCAGTGACCACATCTCATGTACCACATCTCAGTGACCACATCTCAGTGACCACATCTCAAGTACCACATCTCATTGACTACATCTCAGTGACCTCATCTCAAGTACCACATTTCAGTGACCACATCTCAAGTACTACATCTCATTGACCACATCTCAGTGACCACATCTCAGTGACTACACCTCAGTGACCACATCTCAAGTACTACATCTCAGTGACCACACCTCAAGTACCACATCTCAGTGACCACATCTCAAGTACTACATCTCAGTGACCACATCTCAAGTACTACATCTCAGTGACCACATCTCAAGTACTACATCTCAGTGACCACATCTCAAGTACCACATCTCAGTGACCACATCTCAAGTACCACATCTCGAGTACCACATCTCAGTGACCACATCTCAAGTACCACATCTCAGTGACCACATCTCAAATACCACATCTCAGTGACCACATCTTAAGTACCACATCTCATTGACCACATCTCAGTGACCACATCTCAAGTACCACATCTCAGTGACCACATCTCAAGTACTACATCTCAGTGACCACATCTCAAGTACAACATCTCAGTGACCACATCTAAAATACCGCATCTCAGTGACCACATCTCAAGTACCACATCTCATTGACCACATCTCAATGACCACAACTAACATTCCACATCTCAGTGACCACATCTCAGTGACCACATCTCAAATACCACATCTCAGTGACCACATCTCAGTGACCACATCTCAGTGACCACATCTCAGTGACCACATCTCAGTGGCCACATCTCAGTGACCACATCTCAGTGACCACATCTCAGTGACCACATCTCAGTGACCACATCTCAATGACCACAACTCAAATTCCACATCTCAGTGACCACATCTCAGTGACCACATCTCAGTGACCACATCTCAGTGACCACATCTCAGTGACCACATCTCAGTGGCCACATCTCAGTGGCCACATCTCAGTGACCACATCTCAGTGACCACATCTCAGTGACCACATCTCAGTGACCACATTGCAAATTCCACATCTCAGTGACTACATCTCAGAAACCACATCTCAGTGACCACATCTCAGTGACAACATCGCAGTGACCACATCTCAGTGACAACATCTCAAATACCACTTCTCAGTGACCACATCTTAAATTCCACATCACAGTGCCCACATCTCAGTGACCACATCTCAAATACCAGATCTCAGTGACCACATCTCAGTGACCACATCTCAGTGACCACATCTCAGAGACCACATCTCAGTGACTACATCTCAAATACCACATCTCAAATACCACAACTCAGTGACAACATCTCAAATTCCACATCTCAGTGACCACATCTCAAATTCCACATCTCAAATTCCACATCTCAGTGACCACATCTCAAATACCACATCTCAGTGACCACATATCAAATTCCACATCTCAGTGACCACATCTCAAATACCACATCTCAGTGACCACATCTCAAGTACCACATCTCAGTGACCACATCTCAAATTCCACATCTCAATGACAACATCTCAAATTCCACATCTCAGTGACCACATCTCAAATACCACATCTCAGTGACCACATCTCAGTGACCACATCTCAGTGACCACATCTCAAATTCCACATCTCAGTGACCACATCTCAAGTACCACATCTCAGTGACCACATATCAAATTCCACATCTCAGTGACCACATCTCAAATACCACATCTCAGTGACCACATCTCAAGTACCACATCTCAGTGACCACATCTCAAATTCCACATCTCAATGACAACATCTCAAATTCCATATCTCAGTGACCACATCTCAGTGACCACATCTCAAATACCACATCTCAGTGACCACATCTCAAATTCTAAATCTCAGTGACCACATCTCAAATACCACATCTCAGTTACCACATCTCAAATTCCACATCTCAGTGACCACATCTCAAATACCACATCTCAGTGACCACATCTCAGTGACCACATCTCAGTGACCACATCTCAAATTCCACATCTCAGTGACCACATCTCAAGTACCACATCTCAGTGACCACATCTCAAGTACTACATCTCAGTGACCACATCTCAAGTACTACATCTCAGTGACCACATCTCAAGTACTACATCTCAGTGACCACATCTCAAGTACCACATCTCAGTGACCACATCTCAAGTACCACATCTCGAGTACCACATCTCAGTGACCACATCTCAAGTACCACATCTCAGTGACCACATCTCAAATACCACATCTCAGTGACCACATCTTAAGTACCACATCTCATTGACCACATCTCAGTGACCACATCTCAAGTACCACATCTCAGTGACCACATCTCATGTACTACATCTCAGTGACCACATCTCAAGTACCACATCTCAGTGACCACATCTAAAATACCACATCTCAGTGACCACATCTCAAGTACCACATCTCAGTGACCACATCTCAAGTACTACATCTCAGTGACCACATCTCAAGTACTACATCTCAGTGACCACATCTCAAGTACTACATCTCAGTGACCACATCTCAAGTACCACATCTCAGTGACCACATCTCAAGTACCACATCTCAGTGACCACATCTCAAATACCACATCTCAGTGACCACATCTTAAGTACCACATCTCATTGACCACATCTCAGTGACCACATCTCAAGTACCACATCTCAGTGACCACATCTCAAGTACTACATCTCAGTGACCACATCTCAAGTACAACATCTCAGTGACCACATCTAAAATACCGCATCTCAGTGACCACATCTCAAGTACCACATCTCATTGACCACATCTCAATGACCACAACTAACATTCCACATCTCAGTGACCACATCTCAGTGACCACATCTCAAATACCACATCTCAGTGACCACATCTCAGTGACCACATCTCAGTGACCACATCTCAGTGCCCACATCTCAGTGGCCACATCTCAGTGACCACATCTCAGTGACCACATCTCAGTGACCACATCTCAGTGACCACATCTCAATGACCACAACTCAAATTCCACATCTCAGTGACCACATCTCAGTGACCACATCTCAGTGACCACATCTCAGTGACCACATCTCAGTGACCACATCTCAGTGGCCACATCTCAGTGGCCACATCTCAGTGACCACATCTCAGTGACCACATCTCAGTGACCACATCTCAGTGACCACATTGCAAATTCCACATCTCAGTGACTACATCTCAGAAACCACATCTCAGTGACCACATCTCAGTGACAACATCGCAGTGACCACATCTCAGTGACAACATCTCAAATACCACTTCTCAGTGACCACATCTTAAATTCCACATCACAGTGCCCACATCTCAGTGACCACATCTCAAATACCAGATCTCAGTGACCACATCTCAGTGACCACATCTCAGTGACCACATCTCAGAGACCACATCTCAGTGACTACATCTCAAATACCACATCTCAAATACCACAACTCAGTGACAACATCTCAAATTCCACATCTCAGTGACCACATCTCAAATTCCACATCTCAAATTCCACATCTCAGTGACCACATCTCAAATACCACATCTCAGTGACCACATATCAAATTCCACATCTCAGTGACCACATCTCAAATACCACATCTCAGTGACCACATCTCAAGTACCACATCTCAGTGACCACATCTCAAATTCCACATCTCAATGACAACATCTCAAATTCCACATCTCAGTGACCACATCTCAAATACCACATCTCAGTGACCACATCTCAGTGACCACATCTCAGTGACCACATCTCAAATTCCACATCTCAGTGACCACATCTCAAGTACCACATCTCAGTGACCACATATCAAATTCCACATCTCAGTGACCACATCTCAAATACCACATCTCAGTGACCACATCTCAAGTACCACATCTCAGTGACCACATCTCAAATTCCACATCTCAATGACAACATCTCAAATTCCATATCTCAGTGACCACATCTCAGTGACCACATCTCAAATACCACATCTCAGTGACCACATCTCAAATTCTAAATCTCAGTGACCACATCTCAAATACCACATCTCAGTTACCACATCTCAAATTTCACATCTCAGTGACCACATCTCAAATACCACATCTCAGTGACCACATCTCAGTGACCACATCTCAGTGACCACATCTCAAATTCCACATCTCAGTGACCACATCTCAAGTACCACATCTCAGTGACCACATCTCAAGTACTACATCTCAGTGACCACATCTCAAGTACTACATCTCAGTGACCACATCTCAAGTACTACATCTCAGTGACCACATCTCAAGTACCACATCTCAGTGACCACATCTCAAGTACCACATCTCGAGTACCACATCTCAGTGACCACATCTCAAGTACCACATCTCAGTGACCACATCTCAAATACCACATCTCAGTGACCACATCTTAAGTACCACATCTCATTGACCACATCTCAGTGACCACATCTCAAGTACCACATCTCAGTGACCACATCTCATGTACTACATCTCAGTGACCACATCTCAAGTACCACATCTCAGTGACCACATCTAAAATACCACATCTCAGTGACCACATCTCAAGTACCACATCTCAGTGACCACATCTCAATGACCACAACTCAAATTCCATATCTCAGTGACCACATCTCAGTGACCACATCTCAAATACCACATCTCAGTGACCACATCTCAGTGACCACATCTCAGTGACCACATCTCAGTGACCACATCTCAGTGGCCACATCTCAGTGACCACATCTCAGGGACCACATCTCAATGACCACAACTCAATGACCACAACTCAAATTCCACTTCTCATTGACCACATCTTAAATTCCACATCTCAATGCCCACATCTCAGTGACCACATCTCAAATACCAGATCTCAGTGACCACATCTCAGTGACCACATCTCAGTGACCACATCTCAGAGACCACATCTCAGTGACTACATCTCAAATACCACATCTCAAATACCACATCTCAGTGACCACATCTCAGTGACAAAATCTCAAATTCCACAACTCAGTGACATCTCAAATTCCACAACTCAGTGACAACATCTCAAATTTTACATCTCAGTGACCACATCTCAAATTCCACATCTCAAATTCCACATCTCAGTGACCACATCTCAAATACCACATCTCAGTGACCACATCTCAAATTCCACATCTCAGTGACCACATCTCAAATACCACATCTCAGTGACCACATCTCAAGTACCACATCTCAGTGACCACATCTCAAATTCCACATCTCAATGAAAACATCTCAAATTCCATATCTCAGTGACCACATCTCAGTGACCACATCTCAAATTCCACATCTCGGTGACCACATCTCAAATACCACATCTCAGTGACCACATCTCAAATTCCACATCTCAGTGACCACATCTCAAATACCACATCTCAGTGACCACATTTCAAATTCCACATCTCAGTGACCACATCTCAAATACCACATCTCAATTACCACATCTCAAATTCCACATCTCAGTGACCACATCTCAAATACCACATCTCAGTGACCACATCTCAGTGACCACATCTCAGTGACCACATCTCAAATTCCACATCTCAGTGACCACATCTCAGTGACCACATCTCAAGTACCACATCTCAGTGACCACATCTCAAATACCACATCTCAGTGACCACATCTCAATGGCCACATCACAAGTACCACATCTCAGTGACCACATCTCAAATACCACATCTCAGTGACCACATCTCAGTGACCACATCTCAAGTACCACATCTCCGTGACCACATTTCAAATACAACATCTCAGTGACCACATGTCAAATTCCACATCTCAGTGACATCTCAAGTTCCACATCTCAGTGACAATATCTCAGTGACCACATCTCAGTGCCAACATCTCAAATTCCACATCTCAGTGACAACATCTCAAATACCACATCTTAGTGACCACATCTCAAATTCCACATCTCAGTGACAACATCTCAAATACCACATCTCAGTGACCACGTTTCAAATTCCACATCTCAGTGACAACATCTCAAATACCACATCTAAGTGACCACATCTCAGTGACAACACCTCAGTGACCACATCTCAGTGACCACATCTCCAGTTCCACAACTCAGTGACTGCATCTCAGTGACCACATCTCAAGTACCACATCTCCAGTTTCACAACTCAGTGACTACATCTCAGTGACCACATCTCAAGTACCACTTCTCAGTGACCACATCTCAGTGACCACATCTCAAGTACCACATCTGAAGTACCACATCTCAAGTATCACATCTCAAGTACCTCATCTCAGTGACCACATATCAAGTACCACATCTCAAGTAGCACATCTCAGTGACCACTTCTCATGTACCACATCTCAAGTACACATCTCAGTGACCACATATCAAGTACCACTTCTCAAGTACCACATCTCAGGTACCACATCTCAGTGACCACTTCTCAAGTACCACATCTCAAGTACACATCTCAGTGACCACTTCTCAAGTACCACATCTCAAGTACCACATCTAAGTGACCACATCACAGGTGCCATATCTCTAGTGACTATATCTCAAGTACCACATCTCAGTGACCACATCTCAAGTATTACATCTCATTGACTACATCTCAGTGACCTCATCTCAAGTACCACATTTCAGTGACCACATCTCAAGTACCACATCTCAGTGACCACATCTCAAGTACCACATCTCAGTGACCACATCTCAAGTACTACATCTCATTGACCACATCTCAGTGACCACATCTCAGTGACTACATCTCAGTGACCACATCTCAAGTACTACATCTCAGTGACCACACCTCAAGTACCACATATCAGTGACCACATCTCAAGTACTACATCTCAGTGACCGAATCTCAAGTACTACATCTCAGTGACCACATCTCAAGTACTACATCTCAGTGACCACATCTCAAGTACCACATCTCAGTGACCACATCTCAAGTACCACATCTCGAGTACCACATCTCAGTGACCACATCTCAAGTACCACATCTCAGTGACCACATCTCAAATACCACATCTCAGTGACCACATCTTAAGTACCACATCTCATTGACCACATCTCAGTGACCACATCTCAAGTACCACATCTCAGTGACCACATCTCAAGTACTGCATCTCAGTGACCACATCTCAAGTACAACATCTCATTGACCACATCTAAAATACCACATCTCAGTGACCACATCTCAAGTACCACATCTCATTGACCACATCTCAATGACCACAACTAAAATTCCACAACTAAAATTCCACATCTCAGTGACCACATCTCAGTGACCACATCTCAAATACCACATCTCAGTGACCACATCTCAGTGACCACATCTCAGTGACCACATCTCAGTGACCACATCTCAGTGGCCACATCTCAGTGACCACATCTCAGTGACCACATCTCAGTGACCACAACTCAAATTCCACATCTCAGTGACCACATCTCAGTGATCACATCTCAAATACCACATCTCAAATTCCACATCTCAATGACAACATCTCAAATTCCATATCTCAGTGACCACATCTCAAATTCCACATCTCGGTGACCACATCTCAAATACCACATCTCAGTGACCACATCTCAAATTCCACATCTCAGTGACCACATCTCAAATACCACATCTCAGTGACCACATCTCAAATTCCACATCTCAGTGACCACATCTCAAATACCACATCTCAATTACCACATCTCAAATTCCACATCTCAGTGACCACATCTCAAATTCCACATCTCAGTGACCACATCTCAATGACCACATCTCAAGTACCACATCTCAGTGACCACATCTCAAATACCACATCTCAGTGACCACATCTCAAGTACCACATCTCAGTGACCACATCTTAAGTACTACATCTCATTGACCACATCTCAGTGACCACATCTCAAGTACCACATCTCAGTGACCACATCTCAGTGACCACATCTCAAGTACTACATTTCAGTGAACACATCTCAAGTACCACATCTCAGTGACCACATCTCAAGTACCATATCTCAGTGACCACATCTCAAGTACCACATCTCAGTGACCACATCTCAGTGACCACATCACAAGTGCCATATCTCAGTTACCACATCTCAAGTACCACATATCAGTGACCACATCTCAAGTACCATATGTCAGTGATCACATCTCAAGTGCCATATCTCAGTGACCACATCTCAGTGACCACATCTCAGTGACCACATCTCAGTGACCACATCTCAGTGACCACATCTCAAGTACCACATCTCAGTGACCACATCTCAGTGACCACATCACAAGTGCCATATCTCAGTGACCACATCTCAAGTACCATATCTCAGTGACCACATCTCAAGTACCACATCTCAGTGACCACATCACATGTGCCATATCTCAGTGACCACATCTCAAGTGCCACATCTCAGTGACCACATCGCAAATACTACATCTCAGTGACTACACCCAAGTGCCATATCTCAGTGACCACATCTCATTAACCACTTCTAGTTTACGTGACTTCCCAAAGTTTAGGTGAGAAATGCGCGCCACCTTATGTAGCTTTACGTACGTGACAAGTGAAACACATTGACCTGGAAGTGGTGGCTTTGATAATATAATCACAGGCTCGCCAGCAGCGGTCTGAGATTCAACACGTTTGTTGATTTGTGTTCCGCTGTCAGTACTTAATACACAGACTCAGAGTATCAAAGCGTGACGTCAGATGTTTGCGATAGCAACCATCTTTCATCGTCAGTAATTGATATAGTAGATGAGTGGGACAACTCGCAGTTGTTTTCTGGTTTTACTCAATGAAGTTTCGTTTCTGTCTGTTTCTGTCCATTGATGGGTTTATTCATCTATCTTCCCTTCTATATAACAACATGTCGATCTATCTAACTATATTTCTTTCTGTCTGTTTTCTGTCAGCTTTTCTCTCTGGCCTCTTTTTCTTCCGTCTGTCCGCCCATCGTTCTGTTTGTCCGTTCATCTGGCTGTATGCCTGGGCGTATGCTTTGATTCATCTATCGATCGATTTATTCATCTATCTATCTATCTATCTATCTATCTATCTATCTATCTATCTATCTATCTATCTATCTATCTATCTATCTATGTATCTATCTATCTATCTATCTATCTATATATCTATCTATCCTTCCGTCCATCCAACCATCCATCCATCTCTCTCTCTCTCTCTCTCTCTCTCTCTCTCTCTCTCTCTCTCTCTCTCTCTCTCTCTCTCTCTCTCTCTCTCTGAGTGGTCTCGAGGTGTGGTGTCCGCCTCGAGTGCTGGAGGTCCCGGATTCAAGCCCCGGCGAGGGCCTGGATTTTTTCACGTGGACTTCTAGTAACAAAATTTTTCCCTGGTCTTTGGGTAGTAAGATTGGACGCCCGTGTGTATCTTTGCGCACGTAAACTAATCCCTTGGCGGTTGGAAATCGAAAAAGAGTAGACTATCGGCGATGCCCGGGCAAAATTTCGAGTTAAAAATCCCCTACGTATTTCAGGATCCTCACTGGTGCAACGGAGTTCGTGCACTGAGCTGAGATTCTCCAAACTCCGGCTTGAGTTAGGAGTGGAACGGAGCATTTATGGGTTACACCCGTGTGTCATGATGTTGATCCGTCGACTAAACTAAACTGAACTAAACTATCTCTTTGTCTGTCTTTCTGTAGGTCGTTCTGTCTGTTTCTCGGTCCGTCTGTTGCTGCCTGCCCAGCTGTCTGCCTGGCTATCTTCATGATCCTTTGTGATTGACTATTGATTATTTAATTCCCATATAACGAATTATACACTAAACATTAGCTTCTTCCCTATTTTGTTGTTGCAGGGAAGTCGCGGTAGATCACTAGCCATCATGCTTTACTGTATGATCATGAGTTCGAATTCTGTCCACGCTTGCATTGTTTTTAAAAACATGACCTGGGTACTGGGTCCACCCAGCTAGCACACGCTACAGGATTTTTTTTTTCATATCCCTTACAGGACGTTGCAGTCAACATCAGCATTTTCAGCTCAAGATTGCGCTCAGTAGTTTGCCATTGCTTTCTGAGCGACCGGCTCACATACCCCGTAAGTTACCAACGCGGCGAGAACCGCTACCGATTCTCGTGCAGGTTACGTTACTCACGAGAATATACGCCGAAATGATATTGACCACATCTCGTTCCGATTGGTCTATAAAAATATGGGACTAGTACCATTTAGTAGATGCGGTTATTGCACACAATGAACAACTAGTGTTCGAATTACATTGTAAGAAGACAGATGTTATAGTCGCCACTATTAAGAAAGACATACACAATGTAATATATGTGTAAATGAGAATGTTCTTAAACAAGAGATTCGGTACCACTATCTCGGAACAGTCATAACATCTGATGGAAGGTACCTTGAAGAGATTAGAACAAGAATCGCTATGGTGAAGGTAGTCTGTAGCAAGATGTAAAACATTCTGACCAATAAAAAGATATCAATTGCAACGAGAAAAGGAGTGTTGAAATGCTACACCAGGATGTAAGACGTAGGCAATGAGCAGACAAGCTGGAACATATCTAATGGCAGTGGAAATGTGGTTTCTGATGAGCAGAAAAACCATTGGCAAGTCCTACAAGAAGCAGATGAAAACCGTAAACTTATTAGAGTAATTAGACGTTGACAGTCACAATTATGTGGACATGTTGTGAGAAGAGATAAACAATAGAACTTGGTGACAACTGGCATGATTGAGAGGAAAAGAACAAGGGGGAGGCAAAGAAGTAAATATCTAGATGGCTTGACCACGTGGCAAGGTCAAGATAAGAACACCGAGCTGATCCACGACTCTGGTGATAGCGTGAGTTGGCGAAACATGAATGCCCACGCTTATCAGCATGGCACATGGCAATGATGGACACCATATTCCTAACTTGCCTCTAGTGTGGAAAAGGGTCATGTGCACATGTGGTTTGGCGTCGCAGACAGCAGAGCACATACTCCATGATTGCCCAAACTACAACAAATCCAGGCGAACCTTCTGGCCTAGAGAGACATTACCATTGACACCTTGCCGTCTCGACAGACGATAGTTTGTGCTTTAAAAAGGCATAATAACTTTTACCTATGGCGGTAGCGAATGTGACTGATAAGGCCAATTTGCGCTGTAAATGTCCGTTCACAGTGGGTGCATGTGAACGCGTGGTCATTTCCACCATAATGCACCAACTTACGTCTCATACGCTCGGTGTGTGACTTATCTGCAATAATTTTCTCCTTTGTCTTTATTCCATTTCTATCTTTGCCCTCCATGCAACACGTTCAGCGGCGACTTGCTCCCACTGTGCATTATCAATGCCAGTATCAATCATGTCCCGCTTACACACATCTTTGTATCGTAGTAGAGGCCTACCCTGAGATCTCTTACCCATCTGTAATTCACCAAAAAAGATGTCCTTTGGTATTCTACCATCATCCATCCTCCTAAGATGTCCTATCCATCTAAGTCTATGAAGACTGAGCATGGAATAAACCGTCATACAACCTGATCTTTCCAGTACTTCAGTATTTGTGATTTTTTCTTGCCACTTAATACCAAGAATTCTTCGCAGACACCGCATATGAAAGCTGTTTAAACATTTCTCTTGGTGTGAGTAAGTTAGAGAGACAAAAATGGAAGATAAACTCTATGGACCGCTGAGTGAACTAAAAAAGACTGTTAGATTCATACAAGAGACAACATTGCAGTTATAAACATATTTCAGGCGAACGAAAGAAGAAGAAGAATTTGAAGTAAACGACAGAAGCTTAATAACGCACTGTAATTGAAAATGGCTAAATTCGGACTTCAGATAAACACAAATCTGGCAGACGTCTTTAAGCACCAATACATGTCTACTTCCTCATTTGAAAGGTAGAGACATGCAGCAATTTTAAATTACTGATTATTTATGTTCATGCGGCAATTATAAATCTTATATATAAAAAAGGAGCGTATCTCTGTATGTATTTATGTATCTCTGTATGTCCTTTATTTGTTCGCGAACGGCCCATCCGATTGAGATGAAATTTTCTACACGCCTTCCTTTCAGTCCAGAGCAGCCAACTGTGATATTTTGTTAGTGTGAAATCGCCTGCTTACTCAGTATTATTTCATTTTTCATTTTTCATCATAATGTCATATATTTCAGGGGATCTAACTCGTAAAAGTTATTTCAAGGGGCATAACTTTTCTGTATAACTTATAGTCATATTGTGGCATCGTTTTCAAAGATTTATAAACTCTTTGTCCATAGTTATGTACCGGCATATGAGTTATAATAAATAATGATACAATCTGTAAGGCATTTTCAAAGTTTTCATAAAAATGATGCACAATGCATAACATTGTAACTCATCTTTTTTTGCTTAAGAAGTTACTGTAGTCATGCAGGTGATTAGAAAGAGTTTTCATTAAAAATAATGGATGGTGTGTGGTAGAACGTTCTTTTAAGTTACATTTTTTTTGTTGTATGAATTTAATGAAGCCGGACAGGGTCAGGCAGACAGATAGACAGACAGACAGACAGATAGACAGTCGGGAACAGGAACTTATACGACTACTTATATAAATTAAATGAGATGCTTCACACCAGGAGCTGGGCGATGTCGGGCCGGGTCAGACAGACAGACAGACAGACAGTCGGGAACGGGAACTTATATGACTACTTATATGAATTAAATGAGATGCTCCACACCAGGAGCTGGGCAATGCCGGGCCGGGTCAGACAGACAGACAGACAGACAGACAGACAGACAGACAGACAGACAGACAGACAGACAGACAGACAGACAGACAGACAGACAGACAGACAGTCGGTAACGGGAACGAGAACTTATATGACTACTTATATGAATTAAATGAGATGCTCCCCACCAGGGTCTGGGCGAAGCCGGGCAGGGTCAGCTAGTTACTGATAAATTACGTCCGCGCAACAATTACGCTTTTGAGTGTTGAGGGCTTCTTTAGACAAATATTCATAGAAATATCTGACAGGTGCGCCATACTTTTGCGTGACGTAACCAGATGAAAAATGTGTGGCCGTAATGTGACATAGGACAGGGAGTGTCTATTTCAATGGGGGTGTCACATTTCATTATGTAAGTGGTTTTTGTATCCCCTTATTTTCCTTCTTCTTCTTCTTCATCTTCTTCTGTTATTGTTGCTACCACTACAGATTCTTCTTCTTCTTCTTCTTCTTCTTCTTCTTCTTCTTCTTCTTCTTCTTCTTCTTCTTCTTCTTCTTCTTCTTCTTCTTCTTCTTCTTCTTCTTCTGCTGATGCTGCTGCTGCTGCTGCTGCTGCTTCTACTATTACTACTACTCCGTCTTTTGTTTGCTGTAGCTGCTACTACTGCTAATTCTTCTGTCTGTGCGTGTGCTTATATCCACGCGCACGTGTGTATGTATGTGCGTCTATGTGTGTGACGTACTTATACCTCATAACATGTTTGATCCATAGTGATATATATTGTCAGCGGTCTTATTATTATGTTTACTGCTACGTGAATTGAAGGCTCATAATAATTAGTGATTAAAGTCAAGACTGGTAAACCACTTTGAGGAGTGTAGGGCATATGTTTAGTTAGTCACGGTTCCAACTTCAAAGCAATCGATCACTTATAATTGCTCCGTTCTTTTGCCCGCTAACGCCACACTAAATGCTCCCCACTTAGACAATTAAGGAGACAGCGATTTATGACTTGTTACTGAATGAGTTTACAGAAGAGAGAATCTTTGCGAGGAAATGTGCGAGAAAAAGACGCCAATGCATGTGGATGGGAAAGTGTCATGAGCCGGACTTGAAGAATTCTCTATGATTGCAACAAGAAGACACAGGACTGAGGTTGTTGGAGGTTCATGCGGCCGACCGTCACTGCTGAGATGGCATGTGATGATGACGATGATGATGATGATTGTCAGCTTTTTGTGTGCGTTTAAATGTGTCAATTTGTGCATTTGTATCAGCAAGAATGTGGCGAATGTTTACAAGTCACGGCCCCCTGGGTGTTAGGTGCACGCGATCCCGTACAAGGACGACCGAACTAGCGATCAGAGCAAGCGGCTTACAATAGCACCCAACAGTGCATTGAAAACATTCCGTGTATGATAGCTCTCACCTGGCTCTGCTCTGGTAGTCTTTTACTTCCGCCTATGTTCTTTTGTCGTTTCCCTGTGTTCTAATAACAGAGAGAGAGAGAGATAGATAGAGAGAGAGAGAGAGAGAGAGAGAGAGAGGGAGGGAGGGAGAGAGAGACAGGGGGAGATACAGAGAGAGAGAGTGAGAGATGAATAGAGAGACAGGGAGAGACACACTGATATACATAGAGAAACACATAGATATCAAGGGACAGAGTGGGATAGAGACAGAGATATAGAGACAGAGAGAGGCGCATAAAGACAGAGACAGAGAGACGCATAAAGACAGAGAGAGAGAAAGAGACAGACAGACAGACAGACAGATAGACAGACAGACAGACAGACAGACAGACAGACAGACAGACAGACAGACAGAAAGCGCATAGGGTCATCTTGACTTCATGAAAAGGATACAAAAGCTTTTCTTGAAATGACAGCCATCTACAGCGGGCGTCTGTGACGCAGAGGTCACAATTCCTCATACTTATACCGCAATCCCTCATATCGCAATCCTTCGTACCGCAATCCCTTGTACTGCAATCCCTCACACCGCAAATCCCCCGTACCGAAATCTCTCATACCGCAATCCCTCTTACCGCAATCCCTCAAACCGCGTTCGAAATCAGCAGCAGGCGATGTGGAACCAGTCCGCCTTGTGTTGATTTTTAACAATGGCATGCGTGTCTGCCGTTCGAAAAGCCATGGCAAACTGCTGAACGTAAACTTGCCAACTAAATCACAAACAACGAAAAAAAAAAACATACTGGTTTGTTTGCGACGTTCTGTCAACAACAAATAAACTATCATTTTACTGACACACATCACATATCTCAGTAACCAACTTGAGCCTGAGGAATTAAGGCCGCCTGGCTAGTACAGTCGCCGCGAACTGTGCAGGTAGGATTTTCTTTTGCCCCCGACATTAAAAAAAAAAAAAATCCACGCCTTACCGAGTATTCGAACCTGGGTCTCCCGAAGAAGAACCCGGCATTCTTAGCCATTGGGCCAGCCGCTCCATAAAACCAACATTTTATTACAAATGTAAAGGCCCCATAATTTGATCTGTTGAGGAGTTATGTTGGTTCATGATTTCAAGTCATCGTAACTCTGTTTCATTATCCAGCTTCCTCATTTCCAGTTCATGTTGTCGCCTTTCTCTTTCTGCTTGTCTATCCTTTTCCTTATTTTCTAATTCGGCTTGTAGTCGTCTTTCATCCATTTCCTTCACAGCTTGAAGCCGTCTTTCCTCCTTTTCCTTCTCAGCTTGCAGACGTTCGTGTTTCACGAACTCTTCGCTAACATACTGAGCTAACTCCTTACCTATTAGGTCGCACTGCTTATCAGTATCCATAAAAAGATTTCTTAGTATGGCGGTGTCTGCCATTCTTACCTTTTTCTTGTCTTCTCTGAAGGTGAATACGCCTGTATACCTGGAGAATAGACTTTAAGCAAAGCATGTATGTCTTATTAGAGTTATCTACCTAACTTTATCAATATCTAACGATATGATAACTTCTGACTATGTAAATGTTACTATTCCAACATGCTATATCCTACTTCCTGATTAAATAAATCCACGGACTTAAATCCCCCACTTAACGGATAAATAGTTGATGGCTCAAACTCAAAGAGATCAAGGATCCAGAGTTCCTTTTTCTCAATGTGATCCTGCCCGTTAAAATTAATTTAGCTGTTACTGGCTCAATGATTTGAGACCATTAAATAGAGTTTTGGAAAACCAAGGAATACCTCAAGGAAACAATGAAATTTTTACTGAGTATCCCAAATGTCCTGAGGAATGGTTCCTTGCCTCTCCTCTACCAACTAAATAATTAATCTAGGGTAATTGCTTACAACAATTTTACTATGACAAGAGAACTCTCAAAAGAGAAAATAACCCGTAATTTTCGTCATTTAATACACATATAAATGGATTTGTAGCTTATACATATAATATCATACAACAAGCAATACGGGACAATTACAATATTATGGGCATATTAGTCTCTTAACTAAGTATCTATCTCCTGGCTGTGCCACTGTGTCATACACGGTCCTCAGTGTTGCATACGTTCTTAAATATTGGGCCTCTTCTGCTGGCCTAATCTGTGGAAAGAAACTGGGTACACCCTGGTTGGTTTACCATCCAGTTATTGGAACTTGGTAACAGTCAGTGTAGAATATTCTTGAGTGTTCTTTATTGTTTTCCCCTGTGATTTATTATATTAGTATTGGCTCACTGGTGTTCTTCACATATACCTGGATAAAAGGATATGTGATACCTGTCCTGGAAAGGTGGTGAAAATTGGCAGGAAGTTGCTGTGGAATTGTATTTGGCCTCACTATCTCAGCTGCCTCACTCAGTTAAGTGGCTACTGCATTCAGGCAAGCTGCTACAACTGCTTTCACTAAGTGCTGCATTCACAAAGTCAGGTCTGGATAATGACCACTACCTTATTTATCACAATGACTTCAACATGTTGACACGTTTCATGATCTGAATGAGATGTAATTTCTCACAAGCGATGTAGTAGGCTGAGGATTATCTTTTCTCGTGTGATTTTGAAACTCTCTCACTCCTTCCGCTGTTTCAGGTCTTATGTCTCATGTTGGCGAATGAACGAACAGGCCATGTCGCTTTGCGTGCTGCTATTTATACGGTGCCTTTTCCGGTTCACGTTTTTCATTGCCAATGGGTATATTAAATCCTGGGTCTTACAATTGTGGAACAAACAATTCGGTTACGGTGAACTCCGATTTTGTCGTCCTGGAAATATTTAACGCGATGTTACGTTTGTGAAAATACAATATATCACATGGCTCCCCTCTCAGACTTTTGTTCGCCTGAAGAACAGTAGCTTTGAGCAAGCGTAACAAGCTTATATTTCCTTTAATCATTTCTTCTCTCATTATTTCTTTCCTCCTCTGATTCTTGTACAGAATCTTCAATAGGATGTCTGCTGAGAACGTCTTTCATGGAACATATTCTACTTGAAATGAATACGGTTGTAGAAGCAACGACCATGTCATTAGTGGAGCGTTTAAGTGTCTGGATGCTGCCAGGAACGTGAGAGGTTGATGATCGCACTGTATTGTGAAGTGGTTCCCATACAGGTACGCCTGGAACTTCTCTACTGCCCAAACTAAAGCTAAACATTCTTTTTCAATGGTAGAATAATTGCGTTCGGCCGAATTCAATTTTCTACTGGCATAGGCAACTGGAAAGAGCATTGATTGATCCTCATCCATTCCTTGTAATAAGGTGGCACCAATTCCTATGTTGCTTGCATCCGTCCTAAGTATCCATGGAAGCGTTAGATCTGGCAGATGAAGAACTGGTTTTGCTGTTTAAGCTTTCTTTAACACCGCATATGCTTTCTCGCAGTCAGCAGACCAAACGACATTCTCTGGTTCCCCTTTCCGAGTGAGATTTGTCAACGGAGATGCGAGGGAATTGAAGTTCGGTGTGTATCTTTGGTAAAATCCACAGAGAGATACAAAAGATCGAACATCCTTTTTGGTTCTGGGTTACGGTGCATTTCTTAGTTTCTCCACATTACCATCATGAGGTTGCATTTTGCCTTGAGATATTGTGTGTCCCAAAAAATCTTATTGCCTGAACCCAATCTGGCACTTCTTTGGTCTTGCAGTCAACCCCACTTCTTTCAGGCGGTTGAACAGTATCTTCAATGTCTGAAGATGTTCCTCGAATGTTTCTGTAGCAATCAGGATGTCATCCATGAAGTTGCTAAGACGTGGATTTTCCAATGGTCCTAAAAGTTTCCTCATCATGCGAGTGAAGACACTAGGCGCATTGCTTAATCCGAAAGAAGAACGTTAAATTCGTAGTGTCCATCATGAGTGCTGAAGGCTAACCACGGTCTTACTTCCTTTTTTCACTGGGATTTGATAATATCCTTTGCAGAGATCTATCTTTGTAAAGTATTTTGCTCTATTGAGGCTGGTGAAAAGTTGATTTTGATCTGGCTGTGGTTCTGGTTGGAATTCTGTCACCGCATTCAGCTGCCGATAATCAATGCATAATCTATGTTCACCACTGGGTTTCCTCAATAAAACTACACTTGCATTGTAAGGTGATTCAGAAGGTGATATTATCCCAGCTGAAAGCAATTGTTGAATTTCATCTTTAAGAGGTTTGGCTTTGGCGTATGGAACAGGGTAAGTTTTGACTCGCACAGGTGTTGTATCCTTCAACTTCATGTCAAATTCTTCAAGATTTGTTCATCCTGGCTTGTCTGTTAGTATCTCTGCATAATTCTCTAAGCACTCTCGAATCTGCTGCTGCTGATCCGTCATTAATGTTGACCTAATGTCCACATCTCGATAAGTCTCGTTGAACTGCAGCGGATACTCCACTCCCATTGAGTTTCCATGTTCAACTTCTGTTGCTACGGCCATTGCTATCAAATGTGCTGTCTCGGTTGTACTTCCGTAACAGGTTGAGATGAAAGATTTCCTCTTTCCCCTTTATAGCGATCTTGTAGTTCGTTCGGGAAATTTTCTCTTTTACTACACAAGGTCCTTTCCAAACGATCTGCAACTTGTTTTGACTTGTGGGAAGAAGAAATAACACTTTTTCTCCCACCGCTAACTCTCTATCTTTCGCTTTCTTGTTGAAATTTTGGGCCATTCTACGCCGTGCTTGTCGTAGATTGGTTGCGGCTAATTTCCAGACAAGTTGAAGTCGTTTTAACTCTTCCACATACGCGGATGCAGTCACAACAGTTTCATCAACTGAATCATCAGTCCATGTACGAAGTAAAGCTTCTAATGGTCCCTTGATTGGACGACCGAACAACAATGTTGCTGGTGCAATTCCCGTAGATTTGTGTCGTACTTCACGGTATGCAAAAAGTGCTGCCGGAATGTATGTATCCCACGCCTCTGATTTTTCTTGAGCTAGTTTCTTCAAGATGGTTATTAGGGTCTCATTAAATCTTTCCACAGCTCTATTTGAAGCAGGGTGATATGGAGAAGTACATATCTGCCTAGATTGGAACAATCTAAACACTTTACCCATCAACTTTCCTTTGAACTGTGATCCGTTGTCAATCATGATCCGGATTGGAAATCCTAATCTTGTAAATATTCCAAGTAGAGCTTCTGCTACATGCTTGGAATCACTCGAAGGCATCGGCACAGCTTCCGCCCACATCGAGCATGTGTCTACTAGTGTTAGTATGAATCGATTCCTCTTCTTTGTCTGGGTGAGAGGTCCGACTATGTCCACAGCCACTTTCTCGAATGGTGTGCCAGTGATGGGCATTTCCCCTAATGTCGCTGGTGGTGTCCAGTGCTTCGGGGTTACTCTCTGACATTCTGGGCATGATTTGACATATCGTTGAATGTCCGCGTTCATTCCCGGCCAGTAGTAGTGAGTTGAGATTCGTTGCATGATTGCGTTGATTCCCATATGTCCGCTAAACTGCATACTATGTCCCATCTCAAGTATTTGTGTTCTGTAAGTAGTTGGAACAACCAGTTGAGAATACTCTTGTCCTAACTTTCCTGCCTTTCTGTAAAGAATTCCATTCCTCATGTAGAAATCACCCTTCCTAGGAGATGTATGTGATTTTGGCAACTTACGGAAGTACGTCCCAAGTGAACTATCCGTTGCTTGGGCTTGTTTTACATCTTCGGGTCTAAGATTTGCTGGTGTCGTAGTCGTTGGAGTTTCCTTGGCCTGTTGGCGCGTAGTCACCGCTGATGCTATCATTGGCTGTACTGGTTCTCCTAAAAAAGACGTAGCGACATCCGAGCATTACAGGGTAGATTGGGTCTACCATGACCGCTGCTCTGATTTCTCCCGTAACATAGCGTGAAGTTATGCTGTGTCAGAGCCTAACATGGGATAGCTATGCAGCAACATCGTTACGACACCCGGCGGACAAGAATTGTCGGCTGGCAAGATTGTTACCTGACACGCGACCAGCGGTCAGGCTGACGACAAGACGCACGCATGCCACGTGACGCCACTAGAGGCGGTCAGCAAGTTGCGCGCTAGCGACAGACCGAGCTGGGACCTGAGACTGGAAGGACGTGTGCGGTGAAAGCAAGGCGTTTGTGTGGATCTCTGTGGTTGAAAGCCGAACGACTGTCATCTTGAGCGTCAGACTTGTGAGCTGTATTGTGGTTGTGAGCGTCGTGAGTTATATCTTGTATATTGTTGTAATCATCGTTCTGTATTTAATATGGCAATAAATCCATAGAACGTTGTGTCGTTGAGTCTTACGTCGAATCACGTTATACTTGTACTGTCTCACACGTGTTAGCTCAACGAGCCAATTCTAAGGTCCTGACATGTGTGGACGTGGGGGCTCGTCCTTGTTTAAGAACCTAATATATGTAGACGTGTGGTGCTCGTCTTTGTTTAAACCATACGTCATTAACGATTTAAAACTATAATTCTTGAACTTGTAAAATTTGTCAAGGTTATAGTTATGTAAATGTGATCGTAAAAGTCTCATTGTGATCCATTACTACATTGTTTAAATATGTGTAAAACCATTTGTAAACGTACAGTACATATTGTTTGATCCTGTAAGCGTGTAAAACATTTGTGATTTGTGAAACTTGTCACCGTTTGACCTTGTCGACATTGTGATTTTGTCGCCATTTTGACCTTGTCGCCATCTGGTAAACTTGATGTCTATGTCCTTACTGAATGTCATCGTGATGTAAGTGATGTGTCATCAATGTTATTGAGTGTTCAAATACAGATAAATTGTCTTTGTGCATTGAGTTTGTGGAACGCAAAGAGTTTTGGAAAAAGTGTAACTTCTGTTGAGAGAAACACTGTTGACGGACAAACTTACGACATACAATTATACTTGACGCCATCCAAACCTAATCAACACTTAGTGACTTGCAGGCACACACCAACAAATAGACGCTAACTTATTTTCTTCCAAAAACAAAGCAGGTTTTTTTCCGTACCATCCATAACCTTGCCGTAGAGGTCATTAGTGGTTCCGAAGTAACGACCCTACAGTTTCTAGCCCGATTGTCCAACCATTCTTCACCGTATCCAGGGCACTTGAGTATATTTTTCTATACTTTAACTTTACGTATGCAATAGTAGGCACGCATCGTATAGTAAAATAAATTGTAAATTGTTTACTACTAACCATTTATAACATATTTTGTGTGGCTGATTTTCATTGACGTATTTTCCCCATCATGTCGTCATTATTTGATTTCATCGATATGGGTATTAAATTGCATCTAACAGGTGATGAATTAACAAAATGGAGCGAGAACAAATACGCTGAATACCTGCTGGTACAGGAGAAAAATAATGAACGCGAAGAAAGAGCAGCGGAGAGAGCTCTAAAACAAGCAGAAATGGCTGCAAAGACAAAGCAAGCTGAGATAGACAGTGAACTTAAGAAAGCAGAAATAGCAGCTCAGAGTAAGACAGAAGAACTAGAGTTACAGTTGAAAATGAAACAACTTGACACTGAGACTGCGATGAATAAAGAGTCAAAGAAATCTGAAAGACTGGAAAAAGAAAACCAGTATAAGAAGTATCAAGGTATCGTACGTAACTATACCTCGGGTGACTGCATAGCAGCCTTTACCCAAAATTTTGAGACTTTAATGGAACATTACCAAGTTCCACTTTCTGAATGGAATATTCTATATATGAGGAGTCTATCTGGGGAACCTCTTAAGGTCATTGAAACCATCCCCAAAGACCTCAGAAAAGAGTACCATTATATTAAATCTAAGATAATAGCACATTTCATGTTAGACGAGGCAGGTTACAGAGAACAATTCAGTAAATTGAGTCCAAAATCAACTCAAACGTTCTCTGACTACCTCTGTTTAGTCCGAGATGTTTTCAGCAAATGGACTTCAGCAGCCAAAATTAACAAAAGTTATGATAGATTAGAAGATCTCATCATTCGAGATAAAATCATTTCTTCTATCCCATCATCGTTTTCTAAGTTCTTACAGGAGAATGAATGCACAAGTGTGGAAGAAATTGAAAGACGTGGGTCGGCCTATTACACGGCCAACAAACAGTGCTTTGCCACTGAAGCTACTGACAGTAACTGGGTAGCAGCGGCCAACTATGAGAAAAACTATAGTAGGCAAAAACCAAACAGGCCTACCTCTGAGAAATTTAGACATTGCATTCACTGTAAATTTTCTCACCATTTGAACGAGATGTGCGATAAAAACCCAGGGTACCAAACATACTTGCAAAATATGGTAAACAGACAAGACAAAGAGCGTAAATCGTTCAAAAATTTACGTAAATGTTTTCTCTGCAAGGCTTACGGGCACCATCGCATGGATTGTAGAGGCAGGCATATGACCAACAAAGCCAATGCCGCCTTGTTCGATAGCTCAGCGTCAGAAGACGAAAATCCAGAGAAACATCCTGTGAATGCAGCACAGGCTTGTGATGTATTTAGTGCTAACAAATGCACTGTCTGTAACACCTTCTATGAAGATGGTATCTTAACATGCGGGCACGCCATCCCTATTGCCAATGAGGAAGCTAACTTGGTAATAGACTCAAAAGGCAGATTAGACATCCATCACGGGTATGTTAATGGCAAGTTTGCTACAGTACTTCGCGACACCGGAAGTACACTTATTGGCCTGAAAACAACATTCATAACGCCTACAGACTATACAGGCAGGCACATTACATGTAGAACATTTTCAGGCAATATTGAGAAATATCCATTAGCATGGGCATACATTGAAACACCTTTCCTCACCGGGAAAGTAAAGTGCGCCGCACTTACGAACCCAGTGTGTGATATAATCATAGGAAACTTACCTGAGGTGAATGACAAACCTAATAACCATGACATAACATCACTATGTATTGATGATAACACGACATCACCACCAAATGTCATCATTGAAAATGTCATATCACCTATTGAATGTATGTTAGCTAATGCAGCACTAAGTTCTCATCACATCATTAACGATATCATTCCATCATCATCTGATGTCATTGAGTGTGTGAACGCAGTAACAAGAGCTACTGCTAGAGTGCAAGATGAAAGTAACCAAACTGAGGCTATACAAATGCTTAGCCCAGAATTACCACCTAGTGACTCTATGAAGGAAGCATTCATAACAGCTCAAAAAGCTGATCCTTCACTGTCAAAGTACTTTGACCTGATCGGCAAAAAGGCAAGAATAACCAAGAATGCGAAATGGCATTTTGCTTTACACAATGATATACTCACCAGGTATTACACCAGAGGTGACATTACAACGAAGCAAACTGTTTTGCCAACTACTTATCGCAAGCAAGCTTTACATCTTGCTCACGATATACCTTTTGCAGGTCATATGGCATATGTTAAAACCAGGTCAAGGTTATTGACACAGTTTCATTGGCCAAAATTTTGCAATGACATAAAAACATATTGCAGAAGTTGTGATACATGCCAGAAACTGGTAAAAAAAGGTAAACACCCACAGGCAAAGTTACAAGTCACTGACTTAGCCAGTCGACCCTTTGAAAAATTATCAGTTGACATTGTGGGCCCTCTTAGTCATACAACAACTAGAGGGAATAAATATATTCTAACTTTTATTGATCAATGTAGTCGCTGGCCAGAAGCGATTCCTCTAAAGAACATTACTGCCAACGACATCATGGAAGTGTTCTTCCATATCTTCTCCCGAATCGGGTTTCCAGATACTATCCAGTCTGATAGAGGCACTCAGTTTATTGCCGCATCGACCCAAGCTTTCACCAAAATGTTAGGAGTGAAGCAAGTCTTCAATAGCCCCTATCATCCTCACTCGAGCGGGATTATAGAAAAGCTTAACGGGGATCTGAAGCACATGCTTGCAAAAGTAACTCAAGATCACCCCAATAACTGGGATGTATACCTACCAGCTGTCCTTTTTGCTTATCGCGAGGTACCACATTCTAGTACCGGTTTCTCTCCTTTTGAACTAATTTATGGTGCCAAACCACGAGGCCCATTAACAATTTATCACCAAATGTTAACTGACTCTACTCCAGTACTTAAACCCATATCATCATTCTTATATGTAACATCGTTGCGTGAAAGGATTATTAAATCATGTGAAATTGCTAAAAATGCACTAAAACTATCTGGTGCTACTTACAGACAGTACGCAGACAAAGGTAACAGGACTATAACATTGACACCTGGACAGGACGTTCTACTACTACTACCTAGTGACAGACAGCTACTGACTGATTCTTGGCAGGGACCTTTTAAAGTGACAAGACAAATCTCACCTGTAGACTACGAAATCCTAATAAAAGACAAACACAAAATATTTCACATAAATATGCTAAGACCATACCACAACAGAGACAACGAACAAGACGATACGACAGCTTGCACCGTGATAATAGATCACGAAGATGACGATTCTAGCGACGAGATTCCAACACCTACATTAGACACGACAAACTGCTTGAATGAGATCAAGATCAATCCAAACTTAAGTCAAGCAGAGACAAACAGTTGCAAACAGTTGATACAACAGTACAACACCATCTTTTCCGACAACCCAGGACAAACAGAATTAGTACAGCATCACATCACACTCACATCAAACACACCCATAAGATGCAGACCATACACAATACCATTACATTACAAAGAACAATTACATCAAGAAATCATCAACTTAGAAAAAAACAACATCATCAGACGATCCTTATCAGACTTCTCTTCACCCATGGTCATTGTACGCAAAAAGGACAACACAATACGACTTTGCATCGACTACAGAAAACTGAACAAAATAACTGTTTTAGATCTTGAACCAATGGCAAACACTGACGATCTTCTGACAGAACTGACTGACGCTAAGTTCTTTACGACGCTTGACATGTCTAAAGGTTACTGGCAGATTGCTGTACATGAAGACAGCAGACATCTAACAGCTTTTGCCACGCCTTGGGGACTGTACGAATGGTGCAAACTTCCATTTGGGCTAGTCAATGCCCCAGCCACATTCGTACGCATGACACGACTCCTCCTAGCTGACATTCCTAATATTATTTGCTATATCGACGACATCTGTGTCCATACAGAGACAATGACGGAACATATAAAGACACTAGAACAGACACTAGAACGTATCAGACAGCACGGACTGACAGTGAAGCCTTCAAAGGTGAGCATGGCTTACCAAGAGATATCATTTTTGGGGTACAGAATATCCAATGGCTTTGTCATGACAGACAACAAAATTGTCTCCAAAATTCTAAAACTGTCACTCCCGACTAATAAGAAACAAGTCCGGAGTTTGTTGGGACTGATCAATTATTACAGGCAATTCATTCCTGATTTTTCAGAACTGACCGAGGTTTTTACTAATTTACTAACTAAGGATAAGCCTGAAAAAGTTGTACACGATGAATGCCTACGAAATGCATTTCATAAAGTTTTGGCATACTTTTCTGATAAGAATTCGAATAATCTCATCCTTAAATTGCCCAACATTCGTTTACCTTTCAGATTGAGAACAGATGCTAGCTCCGTTGCGATTGGGGCAGTCCTGTTGCAGGAATACAACAACACCCTGCATCCCGTTTGTTTTATATCAAGAAAACTAAGGCCTCGAGAGCGTGCATGGTCCATTCCACAATTAGAGGCACTTGCCTTAGTAGAAAGTGTGACGAAACTATCCAGATACCTTCTAGGACGTCACTTTATCATCGAAACTGAAAACAGTCCATTACGGTATATAAATGCCGGAGTACCATCCAACAATATGATTGCTCGCTGGTCCTTGAAGCTTCAAAATTACAGTTTCGAGGTTCGACATATTCCAGGCAGAATCAATACAATTGCCGATCTTTTGTCCCGTTGTCCAACCGACCCAGTAAGCAATGTCTGAGTGCAGAGTGTACTAATACACTCAGACCAACACAGCCACCAATGAGTGAATTTTGTTTCTATTCACCTACTGTGTAAGATCTATAATTGTAATTGTGATACGGTTAAAAACCGACATGTATAATATACTTATTTTAATTAAGTCTTGTAATGAGTGTAGTATAATTGTGTAGTGTGTGTTAGAAAGAGAACATTATTAACTG
The DNA here is from genome assembly GCA_963921405.1 of Cepaea hortensis. Taxonomy (NCBI): domain Eukaryota; kingdom Metazoa; phylum Mollusca; class Gastropoda; order Stylommatophora; family Helicidae; genus Cepaea; species Cepaea hortensis. Next base: position 126,308,081 of record OY992876.1, on the reverse strand, counting down.
TAAATATACAACAAGAACAGTGTCACAGACGCTTAACCACTTACCAGAAGCGAACTTTGCGGGTTAACAGTGACAGCTGTGTGTGGATTTCTTCACCGTGATATTTTAACGACGTGTGCAAATGTGGACTGAACAGTGACTTCTACAAGCGAACTTAATCCAAAAGGTTCGACACTCAAACATCAGAAATAAGAACAGTCGATCATTATCCATAAGTTGTGAACACATCGGAAATAAGAACATTCCATCATAATCCGAAAGTTGTGATACTATAACATTAGACACGAACTTTGAGAACATTTTACTATCCGTTATAAAATAAAACCTGAGCAGTTGTGTTCAGACAGTGTAACAGCAACTAAATTTTGAGTTTCGTGTGTACTTCCTGTGTAATTTAAAAAGTACACCAAAATTAGCAGACGATATACAAATATTCAAAAACTTATGACGATTGTAAAATCCTTTTGAATCTATAAAATATAATACACCAATTGGGTACTTATTTATTTTGATTAGTGTAATCTTAGAATCATATTTTGATTAATGTATTCATATTACCGACTTTTTCTCGTTAATATGAAGAAACGTCAAGCAATGACGCTAAGAAATTAAATAATTATTGTAATTTATTGTATTGCTTGAATGTCAAAATTACTTCCCTTGCATTTATGAATTACACCAAGGGCCATAATTTGAAACATATTCAATAATGTGTATTGTATAAATAGACATTTTGTTGCTCAAATGGCTAACACGCCGGGTAGGCGTCCACCAAGCATGGCAGAGAGCTGCCAACATTGCAAACCAACATAAGAGCTCCTGGCCAAATGAGGTCAGAGTTTGAGTGTTTAATACGACTCATATAAAGCCGTATTTCAGTCTGGCTAGATGGCTGTTGCAAAACAACCATATTATTACGTTTTTTTCAAATTGCTGCGAGGTAGATGCGAGAAGCTGGTACTACTGATCTGACTGGGTATTATTGCAATTGAGGTAACCAGCCATCAGGGGGATGAAACCTGATTTGTGTTAAAAGTTGAACTTCATTTGTCATTTCAATGCAACTTACATTTATCGTATATATTTCTATGCCATATATGTATTTTCATGCATAACACAGGGAAAGGGTAGACTCTGACATGAAGTTAACACTACCCCAGTATATACATACATCATGAATGAAAGATGGCATCTTTCATTGAGGTACCCGGGGAGGATGTCAGAGCCTAACATGGGATAGCTATGCAGCAACATCGTTACGACACCCGGCGGACAAGAATTGTCGGCTGGCAAGATTGTTACCTGACACGCGACCAGCGGTCAGGCTGACGACAAGACGCACGCATGCCACGTGACGCCACTAGAGGCGGTCAGCAAGTTGCGCGCTAGCGACAGACCGAGCTGGGACCTGAGACTGGAAGGACGTGTGCGGTGAAAGCAAGGCGTTTGTGTGGATCTCTGTGGTTGAAAGCCGAACGACTGTCATCTTGAGCGTCAGACTTGTGAGCTGTATTGTGGTTGTGAGCGTCGTGAGTTATATCTTGTATATTGTTGTAATCATCGTTCTGTATTTAATATGGCAATAAATCCATAGAACGTTGTGTCGTTGAGTCTTACGTCGAATCACGTTATACTTGTACTGTCTCACACGTGTTAGCTCAACGAGCCAATTCTAAGGTCCTGACAGCTGACCTTTTCAACAGGAAGTGTCATAGGTACGGAACTTTTTAGAAATCCCTGTATTTCGACGGTTTTATCTGTAACTTGCTCTGGGTTTACCAATGAGGCTTGTACAATTGCGTCGAAAAATAGACCTGTATCATAGAGATATTCCACTGTCCATCGGTTCAGGATGACAGATTCTATGACTGGCAGTTTGAAGTTGGTGTTCCGTTGCGTGTCCATACTGGAACGAGCATTACGGTTCCTTCTCGCTGCTTTAGGTTTTACCGCACAGGCTGAGTTAAGAGGTTGAGGCTTCTTTTTGCAATCCTTTGTGTTATGAGTATGAGTTTTACTATGGCTGCAGTAGGTCTTCTTCTCCCACTTCACCTGCTGGTTCTGATTTGTAGTGGTCTTATTTGATCCATTCGATCCATTTGGTTTGCTGGATTTCGGTTCTCCTTTATCTTTGGTCTTCTGAGGGAATTCGCGAGGAAGATTATTGGTAGTTCGTTGATTATCTCCCGCCTCTTTCTGCCTTATCTCTCTGCCAAAGTAATGATAAACTCCAATCTCTCACCTCTATTTTGTGCTAAAAATGCTCTCATGCCCTGAGACATTTTCTGTATGAGTTGATCTATTAGAAACATTTCTTCTAGATCTTGGTAGGTTTCCTCAAATCTAGACATGGTACGCCATTTGTTTAGGTAGGATTTCAGTCGTTCTAAGTATTGAGAAAAGTTCTCTCCGGCTTCTTTCCGAGCAATCGTGAACTGTTTCTTGTAGTTCTCTCCGTCTATTTCGAATCTGGCTAATAAGGCTTGTTTTAGGATGTTATAATTGCCCAACTCCTCCGGTCGTATCCTAGAGAATACTTTGTAAGAAATTCCGCGAAGGCCTTGTGACAATTTAACTGCTCATTTTACCTCCTCCAATCCGCACATCACACACATCCTCGTGAATCTTGATAAATAATTTTCGATGACGTCTGTTTGTTCGTTGAAAGAATCCAACGGAAAAGAAATGGCGTTCAATTGAACTGAAGCTGCTTCCCCTGGTGGTTCAGCTGAATATCTAATTTGATCTTTTGAAGAGTTATGTTGGTTCATGATTTCAAGTCGTCATAATTCTGTTTCATTATCCAGCTTCCTCATTTCCAGTTCATGTTGTCGCCTTTCTCTTTCTGCTTGTCTATCCTTTTCCTTATTTTCTAATTCGACTTGTAGTCGTCTTTCATCCATTTCCTTCACAGCTTGTAGCCGTCTTTCCCCCTTTTCCTTCTCAGCTTGCAGACGTTCGTGTTTCTCGAACTCTTCGCTAACATACTGAGCTAGCTCCTTACCTGTTAGGTCGCACTGCTTATCAGTCTCCATGAAAAGATTTCTTAGTATGGCGGTGTCTGCCATTCTTACCTTTTTCTTGTCTTCTCTGAAGGTGAATACGCCTGTATACCTGGAGAATAGACTTTAAGCAAAGCATGTATGTCTGATTAGAGTTATCTACCTAACTTTATCAATATCTAACGATATGATAACTTCTGACTATGCGAATGTTACTATTCCAACATCCTATATCCTACTTCCTGATTAAATAAATCCCCGGACTTAAATCCCCCACTTATAGGATAAATAGTTGATGGCTCAATCCCAAAGAGATCAAGGATCCAGAGTTCCTCTTTCTCAATGTGATCCTGCCCGTTAAAATTAATTTAGCTGTTACTGGCTCAATGATTTGAGACCATTAAATAGAGTTTTGGAGAACCAAGGAATACCTCAAGGAAAAAATGACATTTTTACTGAGTATCCCAAATGTCCTGAGGAATGGTTCTTTGCCTCTCCTCTACCAACTAAATAATTAATCTAGGGTAATTGCTTACAACAATTTTACTATGACAAGAGAACTCTCAAAAGAGAAAATAACCCGTAATTTTCATCATTTAATACACATATACATGGATTTGTGGCTTATACATATAATAGCACACAACAAACAATACGGGACAATTACAATATTATGGGCATATTAGTCTCTTAACTAAGTATCTATCTCCTGGATGTGCCATTGTGTCATACATGGTCCTCAGTGTTGCATACGTTCTTAAATATTGGGCCTCTTCTGCTGACCTAATCTGTGGAAAGAAACTGGGTACACCCTGGTTGGTTTACCATCCAGTTATTGGAACTTGGTAACAGTCAGTGTAGAATATTCTTGAGTGTTCTTTATTGTTTTCCCCTGTGATTTATTATATTAGTATTGGTTCACTGGTGTTCTTCACCTATACCTGGATAAAAGGATATGTGATATCTTTCTTGGAAAGGTGGTGAAAATTGGCAGGAAGTTGCTGTGGAATTGTATTTGGTCTCACTATCTCAGCTGCCTCACTCAGTTAAGTGGCTACTGCATTCAGTCAAGCTGCTACAACTACTTTCACTAAGTGCTGCATTCACAAAGTCAGGTCTGGATAATGACCACTACCTTATTTATCACAATGACTTCAACATGTTGACACGTTTCATGATCTGAATGAGATGTAATTTCTCACAAGCGATGTAGTAGGCTGAGGATTTTCTTTTCTCGTGTGATTTTGAAACTCTCTCACTCCTTCCGCTGTTTCAGGTCTTATGTCTCATGTTGGCGAATGAACGAACAGGTCATGTCGCTTTGCGTGCTGCTATTTATACGGTGCCTTTTCCGGTTCACGTTTTTCATTGCCAATGGGTATATTAAATCCTGGATCTTACAATTGTGGAACAAACAATTCGGTTGCGGTGAACTCCGATATTGTCGTCCTGGAAATATTTAACGCGATGTTACGTTTGTGAAAATACAATATATCACATGGCTCCCCTCTCAGACTGTTGTTCGCCTGAAGAACAGTAGCTTTGAGCAAGCGTAACAAGCTTAAATTTCCTCTAATCCTTTCTTTTCCCATTATTTCTTTCCTCCTCTGATTCTTGTACAGAATCTTCAATAGGATGTCTGCGGAGAACGTCTGCTCCTACATTCATCCTTCATGGAACAAATTCTATTTGAAATGAATACGGTTGTAGAAGTAACGACCATCTCATTAGTCGAGCGTTTAAGTTTTTGGATGCTGCCAGGAACGTGAGAGGTTGATGATCGCACTGTATTGTGAAGTGGTTCCCATACAGGTACGCCTGGAACTTCTCTACTGCCCAAACTAAAGCTAAACATTCTTTTTCAATGGTAGAATAATTGCGTTCGGCCGAATTCAATTTTCTACTGGCATAGACAACTGGAAAGAGCATTGATTGATCCTCATCCATTCCTTGTAATAAGGTGGCACCAATTCCTATGTTGCTTGCATCCGTCCTAAGTATCCATGGAAGCGTTAGATCTGGCAGATGAAGAACTGGTTTTGCTGTTTAAGCTTTCTTTAACTCCGCATATCCTTTCTCGCAGTCAGCAGACCAAACGACATTCTCTGGTTCCCCTTTCCGAGTGAGATTTGTCAACGGAGATGCGAGGGAATTGAAGTTCGGTGTGTATCTTTGGTAAAATCCACAGAGAGATACAAAAGATCGAACATCCTTTTTGGTTCTGGGTTACGGTGCATTTCTTAGTTTCTCCACATTACCATCATGAGGTTGCATTTTGCCTTGAGATATTGTGTGTCCCATGAAATCTAATTTCCTGAACCCAATCTGGCACTTCCTTGGTCTTGCAGTCAACCCCACTTCTTTCAGGCGGTTGAACAGTATCTTCAATGTCTGAAGATGTTCCTCGAATGTTTCTGTAGCAATCAGGATGTCATCCATGAAGTTGCTAAGACGTGGATTTTCCAGTGGTCCTAAAAGTTTCCTCATCATGCGAGTGAAGACACTAGGCGCATTGCTTAATCCGAAAGGAAGAACGTTAAATTCGTAGTGTCCATCAGGAGTGCTGAGGGCTAACCACGGTCTTAATTCCTTTTTCACTGGGATTTGATAATATCCTTTGCAGAGATCTATCTTTGTAAAGTATTTTGCTCTGTTGAGGCTGGTGAAAAGTTGATTTTGATCTGGCAGTGGTTCTGGTTGGAATTCTGTCACCGCATTCAGCTGCCGATAATCAATGCATAATCTATTTTCACCACTGGGTTTCCTAAATAAAACTACACTTGCATTGTAAGGTGATTCAGAAGGTGATATTATCCCAGCTGAAAGCAATTGTTGAATTTCATCTTTGAGAGGTTTGGCTTTGGCGTATGGAACAGGGTAAGTTTTGACTCGCACAGGTGTTGTATCCTTCAACTTCATGTCGAATTCTTCAAGATTTGTTCATCCTGGCTTGTCTGTTAGTATCTCTGCATAATTCTCTAAGCACTCTCGAATCTGCTGCTGCTGATACGTCGTTAATGTTGAACTAATGTCCACATCTCGATAAGTCTCGTTGAACTGCAGCGGATACTCCACTCCTATTGAGTTTCCATGTTCAACTTCTGTTGCTACGGCCATTGCTATCAAATGTGCTGTCTCGGTGGTGGGTCTCTCGTTGTACTTTCGTAACAGGTTGAGATGAAAGATTTTCTCTTTACCCTTTATAGCGATCTTGTAGTTCGTTCGGGAAATTTTCACCTTTACTACATAAGGTCCTTTCCAACCGATCTGCAACTTGTTTTGACTTGTGGGTAGAAGTAATAATACTTTTTCTCCCACCGCTTACTCTCTATCTTTCACTTTCTTGTTGAAATTTTGGGCCATTCTACGCCGTGCTTGTCGTAGATTGGTTGCGGCTAATTTCCAGCCACGTTGAAGTCGTTGTTTTAACTCTTCCGCATATGCGGATGCAGTCACAACAGTTTCATCAACTGAATCATCAGTCCATGTACGAAGTAAAGCTTCTAATGGTCCCTTGATTGGACGACCGAACAACAATGTTGCTGGTGCAATTCCCGTAGATTTGTGTGGTACTTCGCGGTACGCAAAAAGTGCTGCCGGAATGTATGTATCCCACGCCTCTGGTTTTTCTTGAGCTAGTTTCTTCAAGATGGTTATTAGGGTCCCATTAAATCTTTCCACAGCTCCATTTGAAGCAGGGTGATATGGAGAAGTACATATCTGCCTAGATTGGAACAATCTAAACACTTTACCCATCAACTTTCCTTTGAACTGTGATCCGTTGTCAATCATGATCCGGATTGGAAATCCTAATCTTGTAAATATTCCAAGTAGAGCTTCTGCTACATGCTTGGAATCACTCGAAGGCATCGGCACAGCTTCCGCCCACATCGAGCATGTGTCTACTAGTGTTAGTATGAATCGATTCCTCTTCTTTGTCTGGGTGAGAGGTCCGACTATGTCCACAACCACTTTCTCGAATGGTGTGCCAGTGATGGGCATTTCCCCTAATGTCGCTGGTGGTGTCCAGTGCTTCGGGGTTACTCTCTTACATTCTAGGCATGATTTGACATATCGTTGAATGTCCGCGTTCATTCCCGGCCAGTAGTAGTGAGTTGAGATTCGTTGCATGATTGCGTTGATTCCCATATGTCCGCTAAACTGCATACTATGTCCCATCTCAAATATTTGTGTTCTGTAAGTAGTTGGAACAACCAGTTGAGAATACTCTTGTCCTAACTTTCCTGCCTTTCTGTAAAGAATTCCATTCCTCATGTAGAAATCACCCTTCCTAGGAGGTGTATGTGATTTTGGCAACTTACGGAAGTACGTCCCAAGTGAACTATCCGTTGCATGGGCTTGTTTTAAATCTTCGGGTTGAAGATTTGCTGGTGTCGTAGTCGTTGGAGTTTCCTTGGCCTGTTGGCGCGTAGTCACCGCTGATGCTATCATTGGCTGTACTGGTTCTCCTAAAAAGACGTAGCGACATCCGAGCATGACAGGGTAGATTGGGTCTACCATGACCGCTGCTCTGATTTCTCCCGTAACATAGCGTGAAGTTATGCTGACCTTTTCAACAGGAAGTGTCATAGGTACGGAACTTTTTAGAAATCCCTGTATTTCGACGGTTTCATCTGTAACTTGCTCTGGGTTTACCAATGAGGCTTATACAATTGCGTCGAAAAATAAACCTGTATCATAGAGATATTCCACTGTCCATCCGTTCAGGTTGACAGATTCTATGACTGGCAGTTTGAAGTTGGTGTTCCGTTGCGTGTCCATAATGGAACGAGCAGTACGGTTCCTTCTCGCTGCTTTAGGCTTTATCGCACAGGCTCTTTTTGCAATCCTTTGTGTTATGAGCATGAGTTTTACAATGGCTGCAGTAGGTCTTCTTCTCCCACTTCACCTGCTGGTTCTGATTTGTAGTGGTCTTATTTGATCCATTCGATCCATTTGGTTTGCTGGATTTCGGTTCTCCTTTATCTTTGGTCTATGAGGGAATTCGCGAGGAAGATTATTGGTAGTTCGTTGATTATCTCCCGCCTCTTTCTGCCATATCTCTCTGCCAAAGTAATGATAAACTCCAATCTCTCAGCTCCATTTTGTGTTAAAAATGCTCTCATTCCCTGAGACATTTTCTGTATGAGTTGATCTATTAGAAACATTTCTTCTAGATCTTGGTAGGTTTCCTCAAATCTAGACATGGTACGCCATTTGTTTAGGTAGGATTTCAGTCGTTCTAAATATTGAGAAACGTTCTCTCCGGCTTCCTTCCGAGCAATCGTGAACTGTTTCTTGTAGTTCTCTCCGTCTATTTCGAATCTGGCTAATAAGGCTTGTTTTAGGATGTTATAATTGCCCAACTCCTCCGGTCGTATCCTAGAGAATACTTTGTAAGAAATTCTGCGAAGGCCTTGTGACAATTTAACTGCTCATTTTACCTCCTTCAATCCGCACATCACACACATCCTCTTGAATCTTGATAAATAGTTTTCGATGACGTCTGTTTGTTCGTTGAAAGAATCCAACGGAAAAAGAAATGGCGTTCAATTGAACTGAAGCTGCTTCCCCTGGTGGTTCAGCAGAATATCTAATTTGATCTTTTGAAGAGTTATGTTGGTTCATGATTTCAAGTCGTCGTAATTCTGTTTCATTATCCAGCTTCCTCATTTCCAGTTCATGTTGTCGCCTTTCTCTTTCTGCTTGTCTATCCTTTTCCTTATTTTCTAATTCGACTTGTAGTCGTCTTTCATCCATTTCCTTCACAGCTTGTAGCCGTCTTTCCTCCTTTTCCTTCTCAGCTTGCAGACGTTCGTGTTTCACGAACTCTTCGCTAACATACTGAGCTAACTCCTTACCTGTTAGGTCGCACTGCTTATCAGTCTCCATGAAAAGATTTCTTAGTATGGCGGTGTCTGCCATTCTTACCTTTTTCTTGTCTTCTCTGAAGGTGAATACGCCTGTATACCTGGAGAATAGACTTTAAGCAAAGCATGTATGTCTGATTAGAGTTGTCTACCTAACTTTATCAATATCTAACGATATGATAACTTCTGACTATGTGAATGTTACTATTCCAACATGCTATATCCTACTTCTTGATTAAATATATCCCCGGACTTAAATCCCCCACTTGTCGGATAAATAGTTGATGGCTCAAACCCAAAGAGATCAAGGATCCAGAGTTCCTCTTTCTCAATGTGATCCTGCCCATTAAAATTAATTTAGCTGTTACTGGCTCAATGATTTGAGACCATTAAATAGAGTTTTGGAAAACCAAGGCATACCTCAAGGAAAAAATGAAATTTTTACTGAGTATCCCAAATGTCCTGAGGAATGTTTCCTTGCCTCTCCTCTACCAACTAAATAATTAATCTTGGGTAATTGCTTACAAAAATTTTACTATGACAAGAAAACTCTCAAAAGAGAAAATAACCCGTAATTTTCATTATTTAATACACATATACATGGATTTGTAGCTTATACATATAATATCATACAACAAGCAATACGGGACAATTACAATATTATGGGCATATTAGTCTCTTAACTAAATATCTATCTCCTGGATGTGCCACTGTGTCATACATGGTCCTCAGTGTTGCATACGTTCTTAAATATTGGGCCTCTTATGCTGGCCTAATCTGTGGAAAGAAACTGGGTACACCCTGGTTTGTTTACCATCCAGATATTGGATCTTGGTAACAGTCAGTGTAGAATATTCTTGAGTGTTCTTTATTGTTTTTCCCGGTGATTTATTATATTAGTATTGGCTTACTGGTGTTTTTCACCTATATCTGGATAAAAGGATATGTGATACCTGTCCTGGAAAGGTGGTGAAAATTGGCAGGAAGTTGCTGTGGAATTGTATTTGGCCTCACTATCTCAGCTGCCTCACTCAGTTAAGTGGCTACTGCATTCAGTCAAGCTGCTACAACTACTTTCACTAAGTGCTGCATTCACAAAGTCAGGTCTGGATAATGACCACTACCTTATTTGTCACAATGACTTCAACATGTTGACACGTTTCATGATCTGAATGAGACGTAATTTCTCACAAGCGATGTCGTAGGCTGAGGATTTTCTTTTCTCGTGTGATTTTGAAACTCTCTCACTCCTTCCGCTGTTTCAGGTCTTATGTCTCATGTTGGCGAATGAACGAACAGGCCACGTCGCTTTGCGTGCTGCTATTTATACGGTGCCTTTTCCGGTTCACGTTATTCATTGCCAATGGGTATATTAAATCTTGGATCTTACAATTGTGGAACAACCAATTCGGTTGTGGTGAACTCCGATACTCCGATTTTGTCGTCCTGGAAATATTTAACGCGATATTACGTTTGTGAAAATACAATATATATATATATATATATATATATATATATATATATATATATATATATATATATATATATATATATATATATATATATATCACCGTTTCTGATGATCAGAGGCCGCCTGTTATGATTGCTGCACGGTGGAGTTTATACTGTGTGCTGCACGGTGGAGTTTATACTCTTTGCTACACGGTGGGGTTTATACAGCTTGTTGCACCGTGGAGTGTGTACTGTGTGCTACACGGTGGAGTTTATACTGTGTCGTCATTATCATTTGTCATGCCGGTAAGCGTGGGCGGTCATGTTTTGCAATCTCAATCGATCACCAGAGTCGTGGATCAGCTCAGTGTTCTTGTCTCGGCCATACAACATGGTCATGTCATCCATGTATTTAATTCTCTGCCTTCCCCTTGCTCTTTTTCCCTCGAGCTTGCCAGTTGTCACCAAGTTCTTCAATTTATGCCTTCTCATAACGTGACCAAAAAAATTGTGACTGTCTACGTCTAATTTCTCTAATAAGTTTACGGTTTTCATTTGTTTTGTTTTTTGTAGGACTTGGTCATTGGTTTTTCTGTCTGACCATCATATTCTTTGCATTTTCCTCAGAAATTGCCACACAGCGGCCACGCGCCACCAAATAGAAAGGGATATTCCCAGACAAGTCACAAAACTAGATGACCATATGAGAAACTAAGGCCGATGTGGACGACGTCATAACACGGCAACGGGAGACGCTTCGGGAGATGACATCAGGACAGCGGTGTTTTCTATGGGCTCCGTGTTGGAGAGGATAGGATCTGGTTTGTCGCAATCTTCTTAGTGAGCGAGGAAATCGTCTGTTGTCTCACATTCATACAGTGATGGGACCGGGACAGGAATAACCCTTAGACGAGTTAAACGCGGCTGGTAAATCCTTGGGAAAAGAGCGACCTTCCGGAAGCAATGGCAGAATTTGGGAACTGAGTCTGTATAACTGTATAATCACCCGTCCCCGTCTTCAGGGGCAGGTTATAATATGGAATAGCGTTCTTTGTTGTTCTTTGAGAGCATGTAATAAATGCCTGAAATTGCCGTCGGCTGGTTTGCGTCTGTTTCATCAAGGTGAGCGCTGTTTAGTATTTGGTTGTTGAGTACGAGCAACTTTATGTCTTGGAGTTGAGATGCGTCGGCATGTGTTAAGACAATGTGGGGTCTCTGATCCAGAAAGCATTGTGTGGATGTAAACAACGAAGGTTCCCGCCATATCGCTAAGTAAACAAAGAATGCACACCAGGATCAATTCCTGAAACACGATGCAGCACCAAGATCGCTTGTTACGTGCCAACATGGCAGTTGCCGGAAGATCATAAATTATATCAACATACTTATTGTTTGACGATAAGAAATTTACAGGTAAACTGACTAAGTAATTGTAATTAAACTAGTCCTTCATGAGTGCACACCTTAGCTCAAAATAACGCACCACGCAATACGGAATGAAAAGCGCAGGAAGATCCGGTTTTCAAAATGTCGACAAAAACAGTGGAACGTTTCAGAAATCAGTGAAAGTAATTTATGATGTACTATTCTGACAATACCTGTATAAGGTAAGAAGAACATTAGATTATACATTAATGTATCTGGTTATTGGACACACACAAGATTACAACAACATTTGCGCGTCACAGAAAGAACTGCACACATTATACACGCACCAGTAGAAACATACTGAAGAACACGACACGACATTAACGAAGAAACGATGTTGGAAACACTACGGCCTACAAACGCTTGAATATTATACGCACACTATGTTGTCAGCGGAAATGATATACACAGTTGACACGACACACTGGACACTTGAACACAGTTGATGCTCAACAGTCAACGAAGACAATGATACCGAACATGAACATATTTACTGCCGACACTCTATCAAAAATGCATTATCGGCGCAAAGTACAGTTGCTACTGACATTATTTGTTCTACATTTCTTTAAACATTGACACTTGAGGACGGGGGATGCTGAAGGATGATATACAACATTATGAAAATTAAGTTGACACAGTACGCCATGATGCAAGTAATGTTCAACAACGATCGTCACTGAAACTTCACTACTGTCACATACGAACATTGAACGTTACAAACTTTACACAGTACCACTTCATTACTTTGAACTTTACTCTTCACGGGAAACTTCAATATATATTTACGAGTTACAACGGGATATCTGACAGAATACATAGAGACACGTTATCATTACACCTCAGCATGCAGGAAATCTAACACGTGTACACTCACTTGATTTGAAGTCGAAGCATACAGGTAGACTTTAATGTCACATAGTACCCAATTGTTCAAGGTATTTAATCGATAACGATTCACATTGGGACAGTTATAGTTATTATATCGGGACATTAAAGGACATTATACACATCAAGATACTACTGGACACGACACTGCACCTGAAACGTATCGAGACGTTACATGTTCCTCAAGACTCTGACGCCAGGACAGACGTACACTATCACACGGATTGACAACTACCATTTGTCAACGTGACACCAGACACAGTCAGCTTGTTCACGCATTGAACTTTATGTACCAGAACTGGATGCAAGCAGATCTACTGATTCCACTGTAGGCATCATTCTTTCCGATACCTACAGCAGCCTAAAGTGATTACAATAAGGCTGCAGTAAAACTCAAACTTCGTCGGTACACCACAACCAACTACGTGTTATGGGTTGGTCACTATCGCACACAGTTCCTCTTGTATATTTAAACCAGCACACCAATACTTGAGTGCTGATGACGGATCATTCTTTATCGAACTGACACTGATCTGATCGACACACAATTATTCTATATCAATTTTCGAGCGATGAATGTTATCTACGTTCAGGAGAGGCGGGAAAAGGCCAGTAACTTGTGTTGTTGATTAGTATGATGTTGAATCTTAATAAGGCACTATTTATCAATATTTTTTTGTGTGGGCGGTTGGAAGGGCTTGGATGAACTTGTTATGTTCATGAAGTGATTTGTGTGTTGATTTGTGTGTCACCAGGTCATTACGAACTACATTTTTGTTTTGATCTTGTGGGCATCACCACAATACTATTGTCTTGTCATAACTGTAGTAGTTTAGTATGTGCGTTACCTGTCAAAAAAAAAGGTGGATAAAATTTTTTTTTTATTATTGTTTGTGAACATGTATTCGCGTCACTCGTCATTCGTCTTTTATGATTGTTAGTTGTCTTGCGTTGCATATATATTGTGTATTGGATATATTTATTCATATTTATTTCTCTAGTTATATTTATTTCGATCATTATAGAGATATCTGATTGATTTTTTTGTGTGGTGTTCGAATTGACACTACAAATTTAATTGAGTTACATTTACTCAATTGTGTTACAACATTTACCTTACTATCTGAGTGATAGTGATCTGAGACCATATTACAATTTTGTCGATTCTTTTCTTCTCTTGCATACTTCCATATTTATTTCAGCTAGATAGTTCATTTTACAGGTAAGACAATAGGACAAGATGTCTACACTACAACATTTCATTGAATTAGGTGAAAGGACTGGGTTAACTGGTTCTGACCTTAGAGATTGGGCAAAGCATGAGCTCAATGAACAACAAAAACGTGACAAAGAAACTAAACTCCAGCTTACAGCAGAGAAGGAAGCTAGACAACTTGAAAAAGAGGAAAGACAACTACAAGCTACGCGTGAAAAGGAAGAAAGACAACTTCAACATACACGCGAGAAGGAGGAGAGAGAATTAAAGGAAAAGGAGATGGCTTTGGAACGTGAACGAATGGTGGCTAGGGAAAAAAGAGTTAATTATGGAGATGCAAATAAAAGAAAAACAATTGGCGTTTGATAAGGAAAGACTGGCTACAGAGACACTCTGGAAGGACAAAGAACTCGAAGGTAACTTAAAGGTCAAGACTCTGGAGATGGAACGTGGAGCTGAAATCGAACGAGAGAAAATGCTGGCTAAGCAGAACGATCCTGTGAAAAAGTACCAAGGTTTATTCAGGAATTTTCAACAAGGTGATTCGGTTAGTTCTTGGATAACTAATTTCGAAGTACTCGTAAAGAATTACAGGGTACCAGAGAAGGACATACCAATTTTATTTCACCGTCATCTGGCATTGGAGCCGTTGAAAGTGATTGAGTTGATTCCTGAGGATTTACGTACAAATTACAAATATATGCGCGATCGTGTGCTGTCACATTTTTCATTAGACGAATCTGGATTACATACAAAGTTTAAAACACTTACACCGAAATCGAATCAAACATTCCTGGATTTCGCTTCGGAAATGTCTTCTAGTTTTGATAAGTGGTGTAAGGCTGCAGATATTAATGATAGTTATGAGAAAGTGAGAGACTTAATTATCAGAGATAGAATGTTATCTGCGATACCAGAACCTATGTCAGTATTTCTATGGAAAACAAATGTAAAAGTTTAAGTGAAATGGAGAATAAGGGTGAATCTTATTTCAATGTACATAGGGATATTTTTGCTAACTGTACACAACCTGAATTAGTGATAGGAGCAAGCGCAAAATTTCAAAGAGGAAACAGTAAGTTTAGAAAGTTTGGTAGTAGTACTAATAGAAATAGTCCGTACAATAGAGAAGGTGATAGACCAAAGAAAGGCCAACTCAACAGATGTCAGTATTGTAGATTATCGCATGGAAATTTAGAGATGTGTGATAAACATCCAGGTTATACCGCATATCTGAAGGACATTATTGATAAGAAGAGAAGTAAGTATGACTCGTTTAAAAGAAGCATTAAATGTTTCTCATGTAGGGCATATGGACACACAAGAAGGTCTTGTCCAATGAGAAAGTCCTGGAAGGAAGCGAGTATCGTATATGTGTTGTCTAGTTGTAGTAGCGATTCAGATGATCTAGAGGACACACACGCAGCCATTATAGAGTCATACAATAACGAAACAGGTAAAGAAGGTCATAATAGTAATGATGACCTTACATCAGCCAATAAGAGACATATTCACGAAGCAAATGCAGCATAAACTCGTCGAGGTACTCTGACGATACACCAAGCGTTGGTGAATGGTTTACCAACAACCTGTTTTAGAGACACAGGGTCCGATATTACAGGTGTTAATCACAAACTCATAAGAGAAAGTGATTATACAGGTAAAAGTATTGAGTGCAAGACATTTGGGGGTACAATAGAAATGTACAAAACTGCATGGGTCAGCATAAAATGCCCATACTATAAAGGTCGCGTGTGCGCAGCAGTACTATCAAACCCATGTGCTGGGTTGATAATTGGTAACATCGCTGATGTCAAAGATTACATTCAAACTATAGAACGCAAACCTGATGTGATACTCACAACAACACAAACCTACGTATCACAAGAAGAAGGAATTACACATTCATTAAAAGTTCAACTGACTGGTAATAACAACAGTGTGGCACACAAAAATAGAACAAAAGTTAAACACAATAGTTACAAACAACAGATGAAATGGGATGTTGTAACCATATTTATGACAAACATGTTGAGTTGGCTTAAATTGACCTTATCTCAGGTTACATCCATAGTCACAAACACAGTCTCACAAACAAAGGTATATATTGATGATATTGCGAATAAAAATACAGTCATTCAATCACTCAAGAAAATTTACACACAAGTCAATGATAACAAACAAAATTACAATGCATTAATTAATGCATATTTTATTTGCTTGGCTTGTTTCTGCTACAAATTAATCAAATATACTGTATTGTCGTTATATATACGAATGAAAGTTATGACAGTGTTCAATTTAACAAAGTTGAAAAATACAAATATTAACATACGTTTAGTACGGAAACACCATAAGTATGAAAGAAAGAAAGAGAGAAAGAAATAGAATAAAAGAGAAGAATAAAAGAAAAATAAAATGAGATGAAAGTGTTAGGTTCATATTAACACAAAATACATTACAGACACATTTACAGTCTTATTACTTAGAATTCAAAATTTCTTAGATCTAAATCTATATTTGTTCAAAGTGTTCACACTATCTCATATCTCCACACTTAGGTGTGTGAAAATAGTTTAGTTCTCTATTCTTCAGATAATTGTTAGTAACTATATTGTTATTGGAGGAACTTAATAGTTCATGATGATGAATTGGTTTAAGGATTTATTCTTGTTGAGTCATAATATTAGAATATAATTCTGAGTTATTTTCTTAGAAAGTCTTAAATCTTTGAAATGTATGATTTTTCACATGTCTATATCTATATTACAGACCTATAAAGATAGTTTTGACAGAGGATCATGAGAAATTGTTACAACAAATAAAAACTCTATTTAGTACATATCCTATTTTGAAATTACCTAATAATTCAAAAGACTTTGTTTTACAAACGGATGCTAATTTACATGCTATTTCAGCTGTATTACTTCAATTACATGAAGGGAAACTACATCCTATTCTTTACTTCAGTAAGAAGATATCTGAAACTCAGAGAAACAATGCTGTTACTGAACTAGAGGCTCTAGCTTTAATTGAAAGTATTGAGAAGTTCTCTAGATACTTACTAGGTAGGAAATTTCTGGTTCTGTCGGATAACAAACCTTTACAAATCTTTAAATCGGGTCATCCGAAGAACTCAAGAATACATAGATGGTCTTTACTATTACAAGATTACGAATTTGACATCTGTCACATCCCAGGAAAGGATAATAATCTTGCTGACATTCTCATTCGATTATAGGTGAAAGACAGATCTTTGTTATAGGTTAATTGGTTGTATTTTATTGTTCTGTTCTTTCATAAGTTATTAAGTTGATAAGATATATGCACATAGCGCTTTGTTAGAGAATCAATGTTATAACAATCAAATTTATAGGTAAATTATTATTACAAATAGAATGGAGGCGAATAGGTACATTTGTGACTAATTTTACATTCACGACAGAATCAGCGTGAGGATGAAAATGATCAGACTACACGTGATGCATGCTTGGGACATGGTATATTCGGTGATCAAATTACCAAGTATTTCGTTGTGAACTTAACTGTCTTTATTCTATATGGTGATAGTTTATTAATAAGTTGTTCATTATTTTATGGTTGGATTTAAATAATACTTAGAAAATAATTACCATTGGGGATTGGTTAATTCGACGATATTGATTATTGATTGTTATTTGCATTAAGAAGGTTGTGTATTATTAATTAATATTATGGTATATGGATCACTTCAAGAAGGGCCAAAGAATAAGATACAATCAGAAAAGGATCGATGAAATTTTCAAGGTGGAAAGCAGATAAGGCTACCCTACCCATAAAGATGAGTTGGAAAAAGAAATGATTATATGGTACGAGAACAACAACAAGGATCAACTACAAATAACATGGTTACTGGGAAAAACTTCATTATTACCCTCGTCCGAAACTCATGGTAATACCTAGAGCTAGGACACACTTGTCATTAGGACAAGGTAGGGACTAATATGTTTATTAGTTGGTTTGATTGCCCATGATCAGCCACACGACGTCCAACGGAGGGATTGGACAGGTGGGTGTGCCCGTTATGTAGCTTTTAATTTTTTTTTTGAGGGTTGGTAACGTGATAGATCATAGAACTATGTGGTTGTGGGTTAAGGAAAATGATGGTCATAGTTGTACATATCATATATACATATTGAGAGGAGAAAAAAAATGATATATCATTTTTTTTATCGGGGAGGGGGCATTATGCCACACAGCGGCCACGCGCCACCAAATAGAAAGGGATATTCCCAGACAAGTCACAAAACTAGATGACCATATGAGAAACTAAGGCCGATGTGGACGACGTCATAACACGGCAACAGGGGGGCGCTTCGGGAGAGGACATCAGGACAGCGGTGTTTTCTATGGGCTCCGTGTTGGAGAGGACAGGATCTGGTTTGTCGCAATCTTCTTAGTGAGCGAGGAAATCGTCTGTTGTCTCACATTCATACAGTGATGGGACCGGGACAGGAATAACCCTTAGACGAGTTAAACGCGGCTGGTAAATCCTTGGGAAAAGAGCGACCTTCCGGAAGCAATGGCAGAATTCGGGAACTGAGTCTGTATAACTGTATAACCACCCGTCCCCGTCTTCAGGGGCAGGTTATAATATGGAATAGCGTTCTTTGTTGTTCTGCGAGAGCATGTAATAAATGCCTGAAATTGCCGTCGGCTGGTTTGCGTCTGTTTCATCAAGGTGAGCGCTGTTTAGTATTTGGTTGTTGAGTACGAGCAACTTTATGTCTTGGAGTTGAGATGCGTCGGCATGTGTCAAGACAGAAATCACATTTCCATAGCTATCATATGTTTTTCAGCTTGTCTGCTTATTGTCGACGCCTCACATCCATACATAAGCACAGGTTCTATGTAGCATTTCATCACTCTTTTTCTCGTTGCAAATCCCATCATTGTATAGGTCAGTATGTTTTTCATTTTGCAAAAGGCTGTCTTCGCCATGACCATTCTTGTTCTAATATCGTCAAGGAATTTACTAATTCTTGAGAGTCCTACCTGAAGAAGAGAACAGATAATTATACTGTGTGCTTCAAGGTGGAGTTTATACTGTGTGCTTCACGGTGGAGTTTATACTGTGTGCTTCAAAGTGGAGTTTATACTGTGTGCTTCAAGGTGGAGTTTGTACTGTGTGCTTCACGGTGGAGTTTATACTGTGTGCTACACGGTGGAGTTTGTACTGTGTGCTACACGGTTGAGTTTATATTGCGTGCTCACGGTGGAGTTTATTCTCTGTGTGCTGCACGGTGGAGTTTATACTGCTTGTTGCACGGTGGCGATTATAATGCTTGCTGCAAGGTAGGGCTTGTACTACTGTACTTCCTGCACGGTTGAGTTTATACTGTATGCTACATTGTGGAGTTTATTCTACTTGGGTCAGATCTTGGTATTTTCCTTGTCCTAACTAAGGCGGGGCCTGGGGTGAGTAAAAGCAGGATAGGCGATGGCATAGTGTGGTTGCGACGGATAATTTCATCTATACTGCTTATTTGCGTTCACATCACCTCTGTCCTTTTATCATGGCCCCCTTTACCTTTGCCCAGTTACCATCGTCTCCTTTATCTCTGTACATTTACCATCGTCTACCTTTCTTCTGCCCATTTACCTTCTTCCCCTTTACTTCTGCCCAGTCACCATCTCCCCCTTTATCTCCGCCCATTTGTCAACCTCCCATTTATATTTGCCACTCCCGTTCTCTTTCTTATTCTTGCTTCATACTTGCCATCAGTATCTTCTTCTTCTGCTGCTGCGTTCATCCATAGTTTTTTTTTTCGGACGTGATTGCGATGTGCCTGTTTACAGCAGAGCTGCGTTCTTGCGCCGTTAGGCCGACACATCCGACTTCTGCGGGCATTTGTTGACCTGGTTAACCTTCCCGGGGGTTTCTTAGGACGCTTGACTCTCACTGTTGTGGTGTTATCTCCCATCCCAGCTGGCCCATATAGAATTGCCAAAGGCATCCTAGTCAGCCCTCAAGGGAAGGCAGGGGCAGACCATGGGTATTCCCCGCCATCCAAGGATGCTTCCATAATTGCAGAGCCAACACACAGCGCTCTGGTACTGAGCTCACCCAAGGAATCGTCACGTCCTGCACATGGCTGCTTAGCCTCACGTCTGTATATTGGGCCTTCCGTTCACCATAGGCTGTTTTTCCGGAAGCCAGAAGAATGCAGTCCGCAGATGACATCCACATAGTGAGCTTTCGATTCGGACTTTTCACGTAATGTATTTGCTATCCAAGCAATATTCCATTTCATGCCTCCGGGACGCTTTTGTAACCGACCTGAAGATTGCTACTTGTTCTCTTCGATCGAGTTTGTAATATGCATCATCTTTCTGGTGGCCTGGATGCTCAGATTCCCATTTGGCTCTATAGGTGCTTTTTATAAACCTCTTTGCCTCATTATAGGTTATGTCTATGTCAGGCTGTGGTAGTCGTCCACCCTCTTTTGCTAGTCTGTCAGCCTCTTCATTTCCAGGTATACTGCAATGTGATGGGATCAACTGTATTACAACTTTTTTTGGATTTCTGGCATAGACCATGGAGTGCTGCTCTTAGGTCAGCTAGTTCTGTGCTGTTTTTGCTCTTCAGTTTTGAGACAGCTGACTTTGCATCTGTGAAGATAGCTACTTGCTTCTCTTTATTTTCCTCCATCAAGAGCATTTCTGCTGCAGTTTTCAAAGCCTCTACCTCCGCTTTGAAGTTACTTGAAAATTTTCCAGTTGCCACTGACTGTGTTTTTTTCACTCCATTTTTTAAATTTAGGAGAATTCCTCCTCCTCCATGTTCTATTGAATTTTTGGCTGATTCATCTGTATATGCATGGGTCAAATTGCTGCTTGGGTAATGTTCTTTTATGTAATTTAGGGTTATTTTTCTTCTTTCGGTTTCATTATGAGTGTTCTTTTTCTCAATACCAGGAATGTTTTCTATCATCTCAGGCAGTTGCTGCTGTCTCCAAGCTGGGAAGTTGTGTGCATTGTAAATGGGTTTGGTGTTGATCTGTTAAGTATGGGAACTGCCCTAATCTTTCGTTTTGCAGTTTCTATAAAGTTGCTACGCTTCAGTCTTCCTTTTCCAAAACCATTAAACCTGTTATACATAGGGTGGTCTGTCAATCTTCTAAATTTTTCTGCTTGTTGCTGGGCTCTGCTATCTCTTCTATCCTGCATTGGCTGTAAACAAGTGATCTTTTCTAATTCATTAATAGGCGTTGTCTTCAGGCTTCCAGTTATGATTCGCATTCCTTGATTTTGGACTCTACTTATTTTGTTAAAGTTTGACTTAGCTGCTGTTGCCCAAGCTGCAATGCCATATTCCAGTACTGGCCTCATCCGTCTAGTGTATAACTTCTTGAGAACTTTCTCATCTGCTCCCCACGTTGTACCAGCAAGCTTTTTCATGATTGCCATTCTTTGCCTTCCTCATGTTCGATTTTTCTCAACTTGTGTCTTCCATGTCAGGCGACGATCAAAGGTGACTCCTAGATAGTTTGGATTTTCTTCATGGCACAATATTTTTCCATTCAATACCAGCTTAGGTTGCTGAGTTTTATTTGAGAGGGAGAACACTGTGCATGTTGTTTTCTCCTCACTTATCTTCACTAGCCATGATTTTGACCAATCATCTAGCGCTAATAAGGCTTGCTGTATTCTGCTGTTAGCTGTAATAATATATTCTTCAGATGGCTAGGTCATCTGCAAAGGAGGGTGTGTGTACTCTGGCGGGAAAATTTTCCGTGATGTCATTTATATAGGCTAGGAATAATGTTGGTGAAAGAACTCCTCCTTGGGGGACACCTTGCTCCAACAGCATCATTTTGCTTGTTTGTCCTTGTACTTTTGTCCTGGCAGTTCTGTTCTCAAGGTAGTTGCTGATCCATGTATACATTTTCCCACAAACATGCATTTTTTGCAGTTTTACTTTCAGTCCTTTCTTCCATACTTTATCAAATGCTTTTTCTAAATCTATCCAAACCGCTATTGTATGCTTTTTCTCTTGGAAGGCATCCTCTATTTCCTGAGCTATATGGGTTATTTGATCTTCAGTGGATCTGCACTTTCTGAATCCTGCTTGGTGTGGTGTTAAGAGTTTGTTTTCTTCCAGATGCCATGTTAGCCTGCCATTGATAATGCATTCCATTAATTCTCCTACACAGCAAAGTAGACTGATAGGTCGATAGCCATTTGGTTCTTCCAGGTCTTTTCCTTTCGTTGGGACTGGTATTAGTATAGCTTCCTTCCATGCCTGTGAGAGTATTCCTCTCTTCCAGCTGTGAGTTATGACTGCTAGTAGTTTCTTTTTTGCCTTGGTGCCTAGTCCTATTAGCATTTCATTTGTGATTCCATCCTTTCCTGGTGATTTATTCTTTTTTAGGGTATTCATTGCCTGTTCCATTTCTTCCATTGTTAGATTTGCCATCATATATTCTGCTGCTGTCTATGTATTTCTATGATATATCTGTTTGTCTTTGATTGCTTTCTTCTGTTCGGTTGTAATATCAATGTGGTTTGCACTGGCATAGTGTTCCATTAGTGCATTTGCAGCCTTTTTTCATGTAAGCAAGTCATTTCCTTGTTTAATTGTTATTTGTATGTTTCTAGGTCCTTCATTGTTCATGGCTTTCACTAGTTTCAATAGTTTGTTTCCATCCCTGTCAAAATTCAGGTTTTCTGTTATTTCCCTCCAACAATCTCTTGTTGTTTGATTTACTGTTCTTTTATATATTGCTGAAATGGCTTTGAGAGAGATGTTCGCTTCAGTTGTATGTTCTCTCTCTCTCTCTCTCTCTCTCTCTCTCTCTCTCTCTCTCTCTCTCTCTCTCTCTATCTATCTCTATCTCTCTCTCTCTCTCTCTCTCTCTCTCTCTCTCTCTCTCTCTCTCTGCTTTCTTCCTGGCATCTTCAACTTTGTCCTCCAAAATTTTTAGTTCTTCAGTCTAGTATGGTTTGTAAATTTTCCTCGCTCCTCTTGGAATAGACTCAGTGGCCGCCTGTATTATTGCTCTGTTTAGACTTTCCACCATTTGCTTTATGTTGCCATATCGTGTATTTAAGTTTTCACAATATTTGTCTGCTAGTATTGCAAATCTGTCCCAATCTGCTCGTTTGTAATTCCATCAGGGCAAAGGCTTTTGCTCCTGTGGAACATACTCCATATTCATTACAAGCTTGATTGGTCTGTGGTCACTACCTGCTAATTGGTCAAGCACATGGCGATCGATTTTGTGGAGGATGTCTCCTGTGCAGAAAGCTAAGTCTGGAGTAGAAGTGGTAAACCATCTTCTGGAGTGGAAGCTCGGTGTGTATTCCGCTTTGTTGAGTAGATGGAGATTTGAGTCTATTTCCCAGTCCTCCACTTCATCTCCTCTTTTGTCAGTATCTGGGTATCCCCATATTTCTGAGCGGCTATTAAAGTCTCCGACAATAATGCAGTTTGTGTCAGTTATTTTCATGTTTGAGAGTGTAAGGTCCTTATCTGCTGGGCTATACAGAATGTAAATTCTTATTTTCACGTCCTTTATCATTATATCAACACCTATAATTTCCGTTCGGTTGTCAGAGATCACAGATACTTCGCTGCAAGGTACTGTATTTCGTGTAAGTATTAGAACTCCTCCTTTGTGTCCTTCGCGGTCGAAACGTGTGGCCTGATATCTTCTGACTGAGAATTTGCGATTGGCGTTGAGGTGTGTCTCTTGAATGCATGCCACATCTATACTATCTTTATGAAGACGCTTTGTTAGGGAGACTTTCTTGTTATAAACTCCTTCGGCATTCCACTGTAGTATGTTGAGTGTCCGTGGTATTTGGTCAGTAGCTCTTAACCTACTCCTCTGTGCCTTGACTCCACAGCACAGGGGAAGGTGACCACCAGTAGTCATGGGTGTACCCCCTCGAGGCAGGGTGCCTGGCACTATCACCGCCTGATGGGACTTCGTGGGATTAGCACCATAACGATTAATTTTAATTTGTGATATCATGAATTAAGTTACTTTGCACTGCTTTGTCAAGCCTGTGGCTCAGTACATCCGATTTCGACAAGCATTTATTTGGGGGTGCTTTCCCTAGCCTTTGACTGTCCCCAGTCTACCTACAAGGCAGCAGGTTTGTGTGTCGCTTGGTCTGGTCCCTCTCCCTTGACCTGTCCGACATGGGTGACCCTACCAGTAGCTGTGCTACCGTCGGCATAGCTCTTAGGGTAATTGGAACGCGCAAGCCCCTCTACCTCGTCACGATGGACACACAGCAGAGGGGGCCATCAGTATCTATCCCATGGAAAAAAAGCTGTACACTACATCAGATGTCTTCTCATTTACTGCAGTTTTCACAATTGGATTGTGTCTTTGTACCGGCTATGTGGCGAAGAGGTTACGAGGGCAGTTCGTAATCTCGCATACTCGCGCTCTAAACACAGCTGCGGGCGAATTGGCAGCAGACCGTCTTGCGTTGGTTTTTTACGAAACGGTATGGGTGCCGTTCGTTCAGAAAGCAATGGCAAACTACTGAGCGTAAACTTGCCAAGAGATCACTACAGCAATAAACGCTAGTGTTGATTGCAACGTCCTGCAAAGGATATGCAACTAACTTTTTTTTAAACTGTCTTTAGACATGATCTTAGTTTTTTTTGTGTTTTTTTTTACACCATATTCATGTCTAACAGATCTTCATTGCCTGGTTGTTAATTTGCTAATTCTTGAGAGTCCTACCTGAAGAAGAGAACAGATAATGTCCCAACACGTTGGTAACATTTATTCCGCGGGTTTGTGGCAGCACGGGCCAGCATTCTCATACACACGTAGTTGTTGTATTCAAGTGTACTTATCATTGTTGCTTTAAGGTACTTCATAGATATAAAGGGATACAGCTCCTTCTTAACCGATGTGCTGGTTCTGAACCTCGACTCTTCTTGGTATAGTGATCCCATTATTCTTATATAAAACCATAAAGATACGTCGGTCACCCACTCAATTATAACATGACCTGGTATATACGAGGTCTGGCACCGCAAGACCTTAGGCCCTAAAATTCCCCTCGGGGTGGGGGGGGGGAGGGAATCGCATTAATACAAGAACCAGTTACTTGATATTATTTTTCCCTCTAAATTTTACGGTTTTGTACTTCTCGCCTTAATGAAATTTGTTTTATAAATTAAGTAGACCCGCAAATAATGTTTTATGTAGATGTCTAGACTTGGTCTAGTATGTGTTATTAAATTTAGCTTCCATTTTTACGTATACTGTGTAGGGGTTGGGGGGAGAGAGATTTATAGGGATGAAATACGAAAGGGGGTGGGGGAATGACATTCTGAACATATGGTGGAGGGGTGCATGGGCCAAAAAAGGTTGAGAACCACTGCTTTAGGGCTTTATCTGCATTGGTAATACCATTCTTCTTCTTACAGTCCATGCAGCGTGGCTTTGGTGATCCTTCGATCTTGGGTAATACCATTCTTCTTCTTACAGTCCATGCAGCGTGGCTTTGGTGATCCTTCGATCTTGGGTAATACCATTCTTCTTCTTACAGTCCACGCCGCGTGGCTTTGGTGATCCTTCGATCTTGGGTAATACCATTCTTCTTCTTACAGTCCATGCCGCGTGGTTTTGGTGATCATGTCTGTCTGCAGTTCTCACCTGGCCTCCTACCCCCACCCCCACCCCCGCCCCGATGTTCCCCCTCCATGTTTACGGCTGTCTCGAATTACTGCAGCTTTTCCCTTCTCATGGGATGCCCACAGACTGTGGGCTGTCATGTGTTGATGCCAGTAACCAGTTCTCTTTGTGAGTTAGCTTCTGTCAGGGTATCTCCTTGACTCTGTCATCCTTCCTCTGTGTGCCAACGTTCTTCTATGACACCATATACACATGCTGGTCTCCCATCCCTAGAGGCACCGCTGTAGGGTTGGGGCTAGAGGCTCGCCTTCTGGTTCGGTGGCCGTGGGTTCGAATTTTTTTTTTTTTTAAATCGATCTGGGCACCCAGGTCGACCGAGTATACAGTGGGTTCCAGGACAGGGTCTGGACACCCAGGTGGACCCAGTCTATAATGGGTTGCAGGACAGAGTTTGGCAAGTAACTGTGGCCGATGTGGTACTGACCACATCACCCACAGATTGGTCTATAATAATATGGCTATAGCACCGTATGTCCAGAACACGTAGAAGGGCCCTTGACTTTCGTGTACTGCACACCCACTCCATTATACAATGACCTAATATGTACGACGGCCTACCATCTCAAGCCCCTGCGGCAGTATCTGCGTTGGCAATACCATTACCTGCATGTATCCGGTAACCATATTTAACCCAATTTAAAACTTCATTCTCATAGTACATAAATAAAATCTCTAATGTTTAATTACACGCTGTTTTAGAAAATATACACCTTTGTTCGTCCTGACATGTACTTTAGACGCAATTATTTATGTTTCTTTTCAGAACCACTGACATTTGTATTAACCACGTCAACATGCTTTTTACCCTCCCCTCTCATCGCCAGCACAATCAGCGTCAAACATTTGTAGATCTTTCTCTGGGACGCAATGAACGGAACAAAACATCAACATACGTGATAATGAATCTGGGTTTGCCTTCTCTTCAAGGGCCATCAAACACAGGGCGATCTTTTGTCAGTGAAGTCACCACTGCCGCCTGGCATCTGCTGTGGTATATATGCTCGGGACGCAACCCGGGGCAGCCAGCGTTGATCAAGATCTCATTCTGGTCAGACTTGTATTTCTGCAGTTAACTTCGCCGACCTTAGCAGGACTCTGTATGCGTGATTAATCATCTTGTTGAATTTAATTTACAGTAGCTAAACAAATATTTAGCTTCGTTAACAATTTGGTTTCTCAGGCGTATTATGGAATAAAAGCTGATTCAGACAGGAAGATAGCAGGCTATTAAGACAACAAGAGAACTTGAAAGATCAATAAGTTGTATTGAGCAGCAGTGGACAGTTGACCAACTGTAGACAGGCTGATTAAGTTATACCTGAAGAATGATCGAGTTCAGAGATGTGTTCGGTACTCATGAAATTGGAACGGTTCGGTTCCTGAAAGCTACAGTAGCTGAAGCAGTAGGCACCTGCATGCTAGTCGTCGTAGGATGTGGTGCCGCCTCCACCTTGACGCCGGGAGTAGGCAATGATCTAGCTGTCTCCATGGCTTTTGGTCTGGCGGTGGCAATGGCTATCTGGTTGTTCGGTCACATTAGTGGAGCACATATAAACCCTAGTGTGTCTATTGGGTTCTTGGTGACGGGTCACATCAGTATTTTAAAGGTGAGTACTTCAACTCTCATAATACATAACATTTCTCTCCCTCTTCTCTCTGCTCTCTCTCTGCTCCCCCTTCTCTCTCTCTCTCTCTCTGCTCCCCCTTCTCTCTCTCTGCTCTCTCTCTGCTCTCTCTCTCTGCTCTCTCTACTCTCTCTCTGCTCTCTCTGCTCTCTCTCTGCTCTCTCTCTCTGCTCTCTCTCTGCTCTCTCTCTGCTCTCTCTGCTCTCTCTCTGCTCTCTCTCTGCTCTCTCTCTCTGCTCTCTCTCTCTGCTCTCTCTCTCTCTGCTCTCTCTCTCTGCTCTCTCTCTCTGCTCTCTCTCTCTGCTCTCTCTCTGCTTTCTCTCTCTCTGCTCTCTCTCTGCTCTCTCTCTGCTCCCCCTTCTCTCTCTCTGCTCTCTCTCTCTGCTCTCTCTCTTTCTCTCTGCTCTCTCTCTCTCTCTCTCTATATATATATATATATATATATATATATATATATATATATATATATATATATCAAGTGCCATGCCGGCTGGCGTAGGCGTTCATGACTCTCCACAGATATCGGTCTTCGGTTTTCTGGATCAAACTCCGTTGTTGATGCCATTGTCTAAATTCATCCAGCATCATTTCTCTTGGTCTGCCTCTGCATCTCTTTCCCTCGAACTTTTCAGTTGTTACGATGTTCTCTAATGCCTCTCTTCTCATCACATGACCAAAAAAGCTGTTTGCCTCTTTCTTATTGTTGTATATAATGTTCTAGTTTCATTTGCCTCTTTCAGGCAGTCGTTGTTAGTTACTTTGGCAGTCCAAGGAATTCGCAACATTCGTCTCAGGAGCCACATCTCTGTTGCTTCCAATATCTTCCATATTTGTTCATTTACATTCCAAGATTCACAGCCATACATAAAATCTGGTTCTATATCGCACTTCAGAACTCTTTTTTTTGCATTCAATGATAGTGACTTATCGCATAAAATATTCTTCATTTTCTGAAATGCAGCCTTTACTTGCCATATTCTGCTCTTAATCTCTGTTGTGCATTTTCCATTTGATGTTATAAATGTCCCTAGGTATTTAAAACTATCCACTTGGTGAAGAATTGTCCCTTCTATCTCTATTTGACATTTGAGTGGCACCTTTTTCTTTGATATCACTATTGTTACTGTTTTCTTAATATTCAAGGAGAGTCATTTCTTTGCACTCTCTGTTCTTACAATGTCCAATAATTGTTGTAGATATTTTGCATTATCCGCGATCATTACTGTGTCATCTGCGTATCGTATATTGTTTATATTATAACCTCCGAATATTATTTCTGGCTTCTCTTTGATCTCTCTCATTATTACTTCGCTATAGAGGGAGAAGAGATCCGGTGAGAAAACACATCACTGTCGTGCTCCCAGCCTTATTTGTTCATAATTTCCTTCTTTATTTCCCATTTTAATTGCTGCTGCTTGGTTCCAGTAAATATTTGTATGTATTATTCTGATATCTTTCCCATCATTGTTAATATCTTCCAATGAATGAATCACCGAAAAACGAGAAGTAGATTGTGAGCTTTACTAGAGCACGACTACAAGAAACAAAATGGACGTTGCGGCCAAAGCCTTCGTCAGCGCAGAACAAACAAACAAAAATAGACTAACAAATACATGAAAGTATTAATTTACCTTATCTGTGTTCTTGCTTGAGCGGCTATCCGTGGATGGAATAAACCGGATGTAGTCTGTAGTTTCTTCCAACATTTTAATCATTTCATCATGTTTTACTTTATCAAATGCCTTAATATAATCTATGAAGCACAAATATATGTCTTTCTGTGTCTCTATTGATTATTCTAATAGTAAAGAAAAAAAGAGAGAAAAAAAAAAAAAACACACACACACACACGCACGCACACACAGAGGACAAGAAGGCCCCGCTGTACGTCGCTTCGGGTTACGTCGTTTCGCTATAACGTTGTTATCACAATGGGACATAACTTCACTTTACGTCGCTATGTTCCGCTATATCGTCGTCACCTGTGATGCTATACTGCGTTAACGTCGACATTTTATATTTTGTGCAGTGCGTTTTTCTAGGATTTTATCGTGTCATTACCCATAATATTGAGTTCAAAGCGCGCAGTAAGTGCTGACAGTGTGTCTGGTTGTAAGAGAACCAGGAAAAGTGTTACCCTTGAGGAGAAGTTAGATTTGTTACGTCGTTTTGAAGATGGCGATCAGGCTGTTGGTATCTGTAAAGTTCATGGTTTACCTCCAACCACGGTAAAGACAATTCGTGCAGGTGCTGACAAAATCAAAGAGGGTGCTAAAAACGTAACCCTTTTGAGTGCTTCCAAGATCACTCGAAGTACCAGAAGTACTCTTATGGAGAACACGGAAGCACTATTGACCTCTGGATTGAAGATCATAACCAACGGAATATGCCCGTGAGCAAGATAGCTATCCAAGAGAAAGCAAAGTCTCTCTATGAAGATCTAGCTAAGAAAGTGGGTGAGAGCAGTACTAGTAGTGCTGATGATAGTTTTGAAGCGTGTCGTGGTTTTAATGCCTCTACGTACCAATAATTCTTCCACTCGCCCTCCAGCCCTCCTCTATTTAGCCAATAAATATCAACAACCATCAAAATAAACATTACATAATACACTGTATTTCATTTAATTCTATGGGAAATAGTGTTTCTCTATACGTCATTTCACTTAAAGTCGCGTTTTCCAAGAACGTAACCCCGACGTTAACCGGGACCTTCCTGTAAAGGTACTGTAATTTACGTCCCCAAGTCAAGGACGAGAAGGTAACATTTTAGTCCAACGGCGTAAGTGAATGAACGAATAATCATCATCATCATCAAGTGCCGTTCCGGCTGGCGTAGGCGTTCATGGCTCTCCATAGATCTCGGTCTTTGGTTTTCTGGATCAACTCTGCTGCTGATATTCCTCCATGCCACCGTCTCAATCCATCCAGCATCACTTCTCTTGGTCTACCTCTGCCTCTCTTCCCCTCGATCTTTCCAGTTGTTACGATGTTCTCCAGTAAATGAATAATACGTTAGCTAAACCACAGAGTCACAGATATTGTACGCTGATGACTGTGGGAAGCAACATTTCAGAAATTCAAATCAATGTATTCTCTTAGTGAATTAAAACACAGAAGCCACAAACAATATGTTGCATGATTTATTGCCTGCATATTTCCCTACATCTCCTCAGGTGCGGTGCATATTACAGAGTTATATGTTTCCTTTTCTTGACCCACGATATCCCAAGAACTTGTCTGTAATATTTCAGCTGAAAAACCTCAATTTTCTTTAGTGATTGCGAAGTAGCCATGAGGCCATGACTCATACCTGTATATTGTCATAGGAAAGATGCACGTTCTGAAGAGTGTTACTTCTAACTTGTTTGCAGGTGTTGTGCCAGATATGAATGAGCTACCGTGTGACAGTAGACGGTACTACATGCTTTCTGTTAGTGCTGAATGTTGGGCGGCGCTCAACACACCCGACAACCCACATTGTGCCAACGGCTTCAATCGGAGGGGCACAATTGGGGGGGGGGGGGGGGGTACAAGCCTGGTGCAAGGAAATGCAACCTAAGACTAAATGTCTTGGCAGGGCAGACCAGGTCCTAAGCCCTAGTCGGCAACTGGTCCAGAATTGAATGTCCAGATGTGGACATTTAGAGCATTGCTTTGCTGATCCAGCAGCTTGTCTTGTTCCAGACGTATTCATTCTACCTTTTCTCTGGAGACACAAGGCAGGCCGAGAGAAGGACCAAGCTGCATGGGCAACACTGGTCTCCGAATTCAGCCCAAGCTTTGCATTATGGAGAGGTTTAATTCCATCCCTGGTCTTACCACCATGGGTTGTAGTTATTGTGCCATTTTTGAAGCACAATGTAACAAACTATCGTCTGTCATGATGGTCAGGTGTCAGTGAGCGAGTGAGAGGTGTTGTGTCATAGGCTCATAAAACCGTTTAAGCTACAAAAACAAACACACATTTTCATGTTATCCTCTTCTTTAATTTGTTTGCCAACACCTCGTTACTGTTCTGTTACATTTGTAACAGCCACTGGCCAACAAGGAATCATTTTACACATCTATGCTACCAATGCCAAACATAGACAATGATAGAAAAAGCGAAAAGAAATATCACAACAGAAATGAGATTCCTGAGAAGAATACTCAATGTATCAATTAGAGAGAAAATCAGGAATGAAGAGATCAAGACTAAAGTGGGGGTTATAGCAGCGCTGGATTTTATGAGAAGGCAGCAAGTCAAATGATTTGGCCATGTAACTAGGCTACCAACTGACAGTATACTACAGCAAGCACCGATGTACAGACCAAACGGAAGCAGAAGAAGAGGCCAAATACGTAAACGATGGAATATCAAAGTCCATGGAAATCTCGATACATGAAACTCATACACGGGCCCTCTCCGCTGTTTATTCTTCACCTCGACACTACAAGGTACTAGATGAGTAAGATGAGATGACGTATTGGACATATGGTGCTAACCCCGTATTTGTATTCACCAATCGACACTCGAGGGGTGATATGGTCTTTACGGCAGCCTTGACTTCCCAAGACATTTTTAAAAAATACAGATTTCAGACTGGGTTGACATGAGAGGCCAGTTTAATGTTTAAAATCCGACTCCACGCGAATTCGAACCCAAACCACCGCATAGCCAGGCAAGCGCCCTAGCCACCTCGCCACGCTTGCACTCAAGGGAGACAGCTTTATTTTACTAAATTAGGTTATTTGGGTTCCTGAAGGCGAAACCAGACAACACCAGACCATCCCTTTGGCGACTTTGAGGTAAAAATATTGTTGCAACAAGTAGACGAATTAAGCTAACAGGAAACGGTTTGGTAATTTACGGCGCCCACTTGGCTACATTAAAATATGCAGACGATGGATATGGTTAGACTGTCCCGCTGACAGTACTACAGCACAATGCGTCATTATAAAATTTGAAATAGCAATCCCGTAGTACAGTGGTTCTCAACCGGTGGGGAATTCCCCCCCCCCCCATGGGGGAATTTTAAGGTTTCCAGGGGCGGGGTGGGGGGGGGGGGGGGGGGGAAATGAAGATCATTTCAAGATCGCGTTAATACAAGAACCGATTACTTGATATTGCTTTTCCCTTCATACTTTACAGTTTTGCACGTCTCATCCTTCAAAAATTCATTTTATAAAGAAAGTAGACCCACAAATCACGTTTTATGTGGATGTCTAGACCTGTTTTAACACATTTACCTTCCATTTTTACGTATACTGTGTAGGGAAGGGGGGATTGTTAGGTAGGAAATATAAAAAAGAGGGGGGGGGGAATGACGTTCTGAAAATATGTTGAAGGGGGGGGGGGGCACGGGCCAAATTTTTTATAGGAAGGGGGGAATGACGTTCTGAAAATATGGTGAAGGGGGGCACGGGCCAAAAAGGGTTGAGAACCACTGCCGTAGTAGATATTCAGTCTGTGTGGTTGCTTGCGCTTGACCTTCTGATGCGCTGTAAGGGGGGGGGGGGGGGTTGTCGTTACGTACACAGGTCAGATGGACTTCAACGTTGACTTCCCGTTCAGAAATCCATGGCAAACTACTGGACATAATTTTGTCTAGATTATGAACCTAACCCGGGGTTTATCACACCGGGCGCCTCTGCTTCCCATGGGATGTTACAATGAGAAAGAATTGATTGTACTACAATCCGTTGCTTCACCCATCGAGTGCTGAATGTCTATAACATTTATGGGCACGTTCTTAAAACAATACGCCTCAGTGCGCGCAGAAGGTTTCGTTACTGTATGATATATAAATTATTATTGAAGTGATATACATTCCCTGACGCGTTGTTATACAACATTTAAAAACTTGAACACTTTGTGACAACTGGCAAACTTGATGGGAAAAGAGACAGAAGCAGTGAAAAACGAAAGAAGGGGACCATTTCCCGTGGCTTGAGGGGTATTGAGTTATGTGGTGCTATCCCCATATTGTGTATAACCAACTGACACTCGGGATGATGTGGTTGGTATCACACTGGCCTATGGTATTTCCTAAGACATTTTATGTGACCCATATTAGCCTGGTTCGACCTTGGAGTACGGGGTCATTTCAGAATGCGAATTCGAACCCATAACCACAGGTTCGTCAGACAAGCATGCTAGCTACTATACTGCCGCGCCTCCCTCAAAAGCTTTCAACGACATAATCACGACAAGAACACATACATCTCTCAGGCTGGAGATAATAGAAGATGGCGTACCTTGATCTCTCAGGCTTAATGTCAGAAACCCATTCCTACTTCCTATCATGCTAGTTTATTGAAGTCGTTAATAAAATAACGGTGTTTGTGTGTTGTCTTCCCTCACAGTGCATCTGCTATCTGGTAGCACAGATTATAGGCGGCATCGCTGGAGCAACCATCTTGTGGCTAATCTTGCCGTTTAAACTGAATCGCACCTATGGTAGTCCGTCCTTGGCTGAGGGTGTGGATGACTGGCAGGTTAGTTGTTGGCTTATTTGTGATGCTTCTTGCCACTTAGTCAATCAGTCAGTTGGTTTGTTGGTTAGTTTGCTTGCTGGACTGGTTAATTGGTCTGTTGGCTAGTTAGTTCGCCGGCTGACTGATTGACTGGTTGATTAGTTGGTTGGTTCGTTAATTAGTTAGTTGCCCGGCTGGCAAGTTGCTTAGTTAATTAATTGTCAGTTTAGTTTAGTCGATGGATCAACATCACGGCACACGGGTGTAACCCATAAGTGCTCTGTTCTCCTCCTAACTCAAACCTGAGTTTGGAGAAACTCAGCTCAGTGCACGAACTCCGTAGTACCGGCGAGGATCCTGAAATACCTTGGATAGATTTTTAACTCGAAATTTTGCCCTGGAAGCGCCGTTAGGCTACTCTTTTTCGATTTCCAACTGCCAAGGGAGTTTTTACGTGCGCAGCAATACACACGGGCGTCCGATCTCACTACCCAGAGACCAGGGGAAATTTTATTAATAGAAGTCCACGTGAATAAAGCCTGGTCCTCACCGGGGCTTGAACCAGGGGTATCCCAACTATATATGAAACCATTCATTCCGTAGGTGCACGGCTCCCCTCCCCGGCATCTCCCTCAACGTGTAGCAGTCGAGATCTAAGATTGGGAGAACCCGTTGGATCTTTATCCCAGGCCATGCTGGTGTGTTAGGAAATGAACAGGCGGACACATTAACTGGATCTGCCCCTCTGTGTGGTGTATTGGTGCACGATAAGGCAGATGTGGCCAGGGCTCTTTGCGATTATGCATACAGTGTGGGAGAACAGATACATCATCATTGCCTGGAGAGTGACCAGCGGATCTGGCCGACAATCAGCTCTCCGAGGACAGGTCGGAGGGACACATAAGCAGGTTGCAACGGGTACCATTGGTATTGGGATTCTTCGCTTGTTGTTGACAATGAGAATGGAATGCGTATGGGAATATTCCTAGTGCTGTGCTGTCGTTTCTTGACTTAACACAGCTTAACTGAAAATTGTTCTAAAACTGTAAAAGATGTCCTACAACCACGACAAGATTGCATGTAATTATGAAAAGATTTCCTGCAAGTATGAAAAGGTTTCCTACAATAAATAAAAGATTTCCTACAATTATATGAGGTTTTCTCCAACACTTTCAGGGAGTGATCGTGGAGATGTTTGCGGCGTTCAGCCTGGTCATGACGGTGTTCGCTAGCTGTGACCGACTCCGGACAGACCACAGCGGCTCCATTGCCCTGGCCATCGGGTTCTGTGTCACAGCGCAGATCACGTGGATGGTGAGTAGATGCTTCTCTTGGAAACTGTTGTGAGCTTGACGTGTGGTGGTAAATTATAAGGCCATTCTTTCTTTCTTTCTTTTTTTTCTTTCTTTCTTTCTGTCTTCATCTTCCTCTTCTTTTAGCCCTCCTCTCCCTCCTTACGGTTCTTCTTCTTCTTCTTCTTCTTCTTCTTCTTCTTCTTCTTCGCAGTCTAGTGGACTACTACTACTACCACCACTACCACCTCTTCTACTTATACTACTGCTGCTGCCGCTACTTATACTAATGTTACTGCTGCTACTTATACTATTGCTACTGATACTGCTGCTGCCGCCATTACTACTACTGCTACTACTACTGTTGCTACTGCTACTACTACTACTGCTGCTGCTACTACTACTACTACTACTACTACTACTACTACTACTACAACTACTACTACTACTACTGCTACTACTACTACTACTACTACTACTGCCGCTACTACTACTACTACTACTACTACTACTACTACTACTACTACTACTACTACTACTACTACTTCTGCTACAACTACTACTACTACTACTACTACTACTACCACTACTGCTACTACTACTGCTGCTACTACTACTAATACTACTACTACTACTACTACTACTACTACTACTACTACTACTACTACTACTACTACTACTACTGCTGCTGCTGCTACTACTACTACTACTGCCACTACTACTACTGCTACTGCTACTACTACTACTACTACTGCTACTACTACTATAACTACTACTACTACTATAACTACTACTACTACTACTATAACTACTACTACTACTGCTGCTACTACTACCACTACTACTACTACTACTACTACTACTACTACTACTACTACTACTACTACTACTACTACTACTACTACTGCTACTACTACTACTGCTACTACCACTACTACTACTACTACTACTACTACTACTACTACTGCTACTACTACTACTGCTACTACTACTACTACTACTACTACTACTATAACTACTACTACTACTACTGCTACTACTACTACTACTACTACTACTACTACTATAACTACTACTACTACTACTACTACTACTGTTGCTATTGACGCTGCCGCAGCTGCTCCTACCATTACTTCAACAGTTTCTACTTGTCCCCCTCCGCCTGCATGTTGTGGTATTACGCCTGTCAACTCCTATACGCAAGCTCGTTTATCACTCAACAGGGCCCGCTGACAGGAGGAAGCCTCAACCCAGCCAGAGCCCTAGGCCCAA
Source organism: Cepaea hortensis (assembly GCA_963921405.1). NCBI lineage: Eukaryota > Metazoa > Mollusca > Gastropoda > Stylommatophora > Helicidae > Cepaea > Cepaea hortensis. Next base: position 126,271,873 of record OY992876.1, on the reverse strand, counting down.
CAATCTTCGCGGGCAAATGGAAAAATCACTGGGTAAGTAAAAGTCACATACACACATCTACATACGCATACACGTACACACACAAGCACATACGCATATACGTGCACAGACACGTATACATACACATATGCCTACACACATGTATACACACATACACACACACTCACATACACACATGCGCATACACATCCATATAACATTTTTTCAAGGAACCTTCGCATATAAACCTCACAACTGTCGAGGTCGGAAGATGTTGGCCTAACAAGCGCACGAGACTAAAGAGCGGACATCTACGCACTACAATGGACGCTATGCACCATCCTGTATGTGGCCCATGCTAGAATAGACACATAGCAAAAGTTTATGGCAGAAAACGAAAAACGGCTGACCACTTCGCTGCAGAGATTCCCGAAAGGATATAATATATTTCAACCCTTAGTTCACTGTGCATCACTTGAAGTAAATTTACCACTCTCCGCTTAATGTTGTTGCTGTAGTAAAGACTGCGTGTCCAGATTCAGTCTAATATATGGCTTGTATTCCATACCATTATCTTTACAAGTCACCTATGATAATCTGTGTGTAGACATGTGGTTCAATGTTTCATGTATAAGTCTATCTAAAGCAGTGAGCTTAAAATTACTATTACCAGGAACGACTGGACATCTAGTCTGTGGTGTGTTAGGACGATGACATCTTGTGATGGCCGAGCTGCATGGAGATATAGGCGGCCAATCTTTACCTCCCGTAGCGAGCAGCGAGCCTCGGAATCGAACCACGTACGACCGCGCCCATGCCATTGCCAGCGCAATTTCATAACGGTTACACCAACGCGCCAGCGTGCTGTGGCTCTTCAACACGTAGACTATTAGCTAGGACCCATGGTGGCGTGGTGGCTAGAAGCTTACATACCGGTCAGGTGGTCATGGGTTCGAATTCGCAGTGAGGCAGATTTTGTTAATTGACCCGGGCTCCCAGGTGGACCCAGCATAAAATGGGTGCTAGGAAATGTTTTGAGAGTAAAGGCTGCCGACGTGATATTGACGTCACCCATGGGGTGCCGATTCATCCACAAAGATATGAGTCTTGACTACACGCCCAATAGGCCTTAAGGCGTGTAAAGGGGTCCTTTATTACTAATTCCTTTCTTCGTTCAACTTCAAAAGATAAGTTATAAATAGTACCTACGCTGCCTCATATTAATACGCTTGTGAGCGAATCAGCCACATTTAGGATATTATTCTGAAACGGGTTGCAGTCCGTGAGAAAAATTGTGAGACTCGGTTTACCACTTTACTACCCACACTGTTAGTTAACTGATTCAGCGCCAAACAAACAATAGATTTCAACCAAATATGGTGCACAGTCAGATCAACAAGTATTATAATGTAAATTTCCGTTCACTGGGCACTAAAATTGCGGAAGATATTACGAAACAAACCAAATAACACGATAACCCTAGCCTGGCGATATATCGCCCTTCTGGCCAAATGGGAGGTCACATTTGGCGAAAGATTATCCTTCGACACTGAATCAGTTATCTTTGAAATAATGTTGGGAGTTGTGGTTTAACCTTGAGATAATGTTGCAAGTTGTGGTTTAACTTTGAGATAATGTTGCAAGTTGTATTGACTATGGTATTTATGATCCACGCAGGTCTACTGGACAGGTCCTATCGCAGGCGGGATCCTAGCTGCCGTCCTGTACGAACGAGTCTTCGCAGAAAAAACCCGAGAGACTGACAAAGAAATGCGCCATGTCCAGTACAACGACTGCGAAATCAAAGGCAACGGTTTCCTGGATTACGTCATCGAGATCGACGCACCAGTCACAGCTAGCGAGTCAGAGAACATGCCCCCGTCGTACAATACAAAGATTATTAACACCGTTGACATTATGAAAATTGAAGAACGATTGGAAAAAGAGCACGTTTTACCCAAAGCCACTATTTCACTTGATTCCATCAAACACATTTCAACTTTTGAAGAAATTATCGTTTCTCCCGAAGACAATGTAGAAGCGAGTAGTAACTTGTGATAGTGATATATTAGACGCTCCCACAGAAGAGTATCCCAGGACTGCGAAGGTACCATGCGGTGTTTGGTCACACATATCGTTATCTAAAATGTCGGACACTAAACAGTGACTACAGCCGTTCACTTTATTTTCTTAACTCTTAGAGAGTAGTTCAATATGTTTATGTTGTTACACTCTTAGAGAGTAGTTCAGTATGTTTATGTTGTTACACTCTTAGAGAGTAGTTCAGTATGTTTATGTTGTTACACTCTTAGAGAGTAGTTCAGTATGTTTATGTTGTTACACTCTTAGAGAGTAGTTCAGTATGTTTATGTTGTTACACTCTTAGAGAGTAGTTCAGTATGTTTATGTTGTTACACTCTTAGAGAGTAGTTCAGTATGTTTATGTTGTTACACTCTTAGAGAGTAGTTCAGTATGTTTATGTTGTTACACTCTTAGAGAGTAGTTCAGTATGTTTATGTTGTTACACTCTTAGAGAGTAGTTCAGTATGTTTATGTTGTTACACTCTTAGAGAGTAGTTCAGTATGTTTATGTTGTTACACTCTTAGAGAATAGTTCAGTATGTTTATGTTGTTACACTCTTAGAGAGTAGTTCAGTATGTTTATGTTGTTACACTCTTAGAGAGTAGTTCAGTATGTTTATGTTGTTACACTCTTAGAGAGTAGTTCAGTATGTTTATGTTGTTACACTCTTAGAGAGTAGTTCAGTATGTTTATGTTGTTACACTCTTAGAGAGTAGTTCAGTATGTTTATGTTGTTACACTCTTAGAGAATAGTTCAGTATGTTTATGTTGTTACACTCTTAGAGAGTAGTTCAGTATGTTTATGTTGTTACCGTCGCTGGTGTTGAATTCGAGCGTAGTCTATACACATGCTACGGCTGCTAGTTGGTGCTACTGCTAGTGAGTGCATTGGGCTGGTTTTGCCTGAGGGTTGGCTTTTACTATTACTAGTGTCCCTCGCCATCAGGCGAACCCTTCTCCGACTTCTGAGGTACATGAAGTTTACGTTTGCAAGTCCAGGACGGGAAGTCAATATTGAAGCCCATCTGGTCCGTCTGCGTAATGTTCCCATTGGGGGGAGGGGAGGGGGGGGGACGATATTTCCCAGCACTTATGGTAGAAAGTCCTGTCACCGGCAGTGGTTGCCAAACAATGGGGTGACAGGGTAGGGAGTACTCAGTTGTAAAGGAAAAGTAAGGCGCCTCTTTCCCTCCGTTAACTTATGGGACATCCTTGGGCACAGTGGAGTACCCGATTACGCCCTCCACCGCCCTGAGAGGGTAACATGAAACCACGTGGTGGACTGCTTGAGAGCAGATGGCAAGTAGTTATTGGTAATGGTCTTAAGTTGGCGACGGTAGGAGATTCTCTTTATAGAGACAATGGCTACGGTCATCGATCAGTGTGGGCACTGCCAAGAAAGAAAGTAATGAAAGATTAAAGCCCAGAAAGCTTTAGCAGTCAAAGAAAGTATGGAGAAAGAAATATAGCTCTGCACAGAACAAGTCACTGGATGAATTGTTACCAAGTTTTGTATGTGGTTATTTTCCTGGTTATGACGTTTTACACATTCCTTACACACAAAGTAAAATAGTTTGGTCATATAACTAGATCGCCAACTAGCAGTATACCACAACAAACAATGATGTACAGACCAAATGGAAGCAGAAGAAGAGGCCGACCCGTAAACGAAACAGAGGGAATAACTTAGTCCGTGGGAATCACGATACATGAAGCCCAAAAACGGGCACCCTCGACGTTTCACATCGACACCGCAAGGTACAAGATGAGTTGAGACACACTCCATATAATCACGTGCAACAGAAGCATCATGGTGGAAACAAGGGGATCACTACAACTGGGCGGAATATGAAATCTCAAACAGAAACAGAAGTCAGTTGTGGGCATCAGCAGTCTCTTCTTAAAGCAGACTCTGTGATAACGAACTGACGTGTCTGAATCAAATAGATAAAGCTCTGTGATAACGAACTGACGTGTCTGAATTAAATAGGTAGAGCTCTGTGATAACGAACTGACATGTCTGAATCAAATAGATAAAGCATTGTAATAACGAACTGACGTGTCTGAATCAAATAGATAAAGCATTGTGATAACAAACTGACGTGTCTGAATCAAATAGGTAAAGCGTTGTGATAACGAACTGACGTGTCTGAATCAAACAGATAAAGCATTGTGATAGCGAACAGACGTGTCTGAATCAAATAGATAGAGCTCTGTGATAACGAACAGGCGTGTCTGAATCAAATAGATAGAACTATGTGATAACGAACAGACGTGTCTGGATCAAATAGATAGAGCTTTGTGATAGCGAACAGGCGTGTCTGTATCAAAGAACTATGTGATGACGAACAGACGTGTCTGAATCAAATAGATAAAGCATTGTGATAATGAACAGACGTGTCTGAATCAAATAGATATAGCTTTGTGATAACGAACAGACGTGTCCGAATAAAATAGATATAGCTTTGTGATAGCGAACAGGCGTGACTGAATCAAATAGATAGAACTATGTGATAACGAACAAACGTGTCTGAATCAAATAGATATAGCTCTGTGATAACGAACAGACGTGCCTGAATCAAATAGATATAATATTGTGATAACGAACAGACCTCAAGACGCCTCAGCAAAAATTGATAAAGACCCACCAGAGATAAATACCACTCAAAAGCAAACTTGACCACCCATCTGTAACAAGACTGTGTGCAGACAGGATGAACAAATTTCTCTTGTAAATTCATACATAAACACACGCATATTGTTTGGCGCTCACAGAAGGCACTGTCGTCGTGTGGAGGTGACAGGTTCGAATCTCGGTGGTAACTATAGCTTTCAATATGTATGTTTAGTCCGTCCTCTAGTCGCTACTTCTGTCTTCTACTTCTGTGGGCGTCAAACAATACCTGTGTGTTTATTTACGAAATGTCTTGGTGGCCTCAAGGGGTTCCCCAAATGATATTCCTGTGTATCCTGTTTACAGCTGTTTATGTAATGCGAGAACCGTTCAGCAAGGGAGTGCACTCTGACAAATGTTGACAATCATGTATAAATGAATCTGCTCAAACATGTGACGCGAAGTCAATACTTTGTAGATTGCGTCACTTAAACACTTATAAATAATCATGTCGGTCTTCTGACAATGCGTGATAGTTTTTGTGTGTGCATTATTGTATTTCATGTATGTATATTATCGTATTTCATTTATGTATATAATCGTATTTCATTTATGTTTATAATCGTATTTCATTTACGTATATAATTGTATTTCATTTATGTATAGATTTGCTTATAACTGTTTGATAACATTCGCGTATATGTAACCTTGTAAAAATCGGAAAGATTAATGGGGAAAGAAATATAGGAAGCAAACGAGAGAAGCTCTTTGACAATCTTTCATCGTGTGATCTGACGAAAGTTCGATGTCAGCTCTCGACGTTCGCTACGGGAAGGAAAGACTGACACCCTTCTTCCCCCCCCCCCCCGCCCCGAATCAGTCCTACTAAAAGAGATGGTCCTTATATTTCATGTACAGTTTCCTGTTACGGGCCTTGTTGTTTAAGTGACAGCGGTCGGATTCAGTTTCCATTAGTGGCGTGTTTTCTTTCCTGCCAGCTGGGGCCAACCCAGTCTAAAAGGACACGTGTTAGAAAATTATATATGGACAGAAAACAGTTAGTTACATATCCTTTACAGGACGTGGCAGTCAACTCGAGGGTCTGTTGGCTCTTTCTGATTTCTTAGCAAGTTCACGTTCAGTAGTTTGCCAAGGCGACCTGCTTCCAAATCGCCCGCAGATGTGTTTCGAACGTGTATGCGGGATTACGAATTGCGTCCGTAACGCCTTCGCCATAGTGCCGGTATGGAAAGAACAGTTCATCTAATTAGGGTAGATTCATCGCGTGAACCGAACTACTGGCATTGTTTTCAGCGTGAAGTGCCTATGTATCAGTCATGCTGCAATGTCCTCCTATATTAGCGTCGCAGACTGCTCTCGTCACAAACAACTTTCAATAATATGCTATATATATTATTGTCACAAATGGAGGGGGAGCTGCATTTTTGTAAGAGACGCAATAGATTGTTAAAACTATTTGTAGAATATTATTTACTCATAGCTAAATGGATTATATCATCGTCATTATTCCCACCATACAAAAAGTATTTATCTGCACTTTTTTTTTTAGTTTCGTGTATCATCGTATAAATTTAATTCATATCTTATTTTTTTAGCGTTTATAAATTATAATATGAGAAGCTCCTAACAAACTGACTTTTTGTCCACCTTAAATTTTATTTTATGTTATTACCGCTTCCTTGCACAAATCTAATCTCATCCCATCTTATGTTGTTCCTCTTGTGCCTTGCGGTGTCGAGCTGAAGCATAAACAACGGGAGGGTGCCCGTTTATGGGCTTCATTTATCGAGATTTCCATGGATTCTGTTATTCTCTCTGTCCATCGTTTACATGGTCGGCCTTTTCGTCTGGTTCCATTTGGTCTGTACATCATTGCTTGTGGTTCCTTGTACAAATATTCAACAAAATCTCATATTATTTATTTTTATTCCTTGCAATAACGGCAACACAGATATCTTTATCTGGTCTTGCAATATGTATACCACTCAATGTCTGTTGCTATGTTACTGACCGCAAATCAAAATGCATGTTGATAAACTGTATATTGTAACACGTGGTGAATATTATCTCTGAACCACATTGTTGAGAATCTGTTATATAATGATATTTTATACACATGTTTTGGCAATGTTTATTATTGTAACGCTTACAGATAATATATAGTAGTGTATATGTAGTTGTTAATTTTGTGAATAATTTGTTCATGTATAAGATATGTTCCGGTGATAAGTAAACATCGTTTCCTGTATAATGTTTTCATGATTTTTATTGAGTAATTGAGTGGCAAATTAATTGTATGGGGTATAGCATAAGTTGGCCTGAAACGTTGACTTCTCGTTCTAGAAAGCAATGGCAAACTACTAAATGTACAATTGCCTAGAAATTCAACCAGGGGTTGATCACAACGTTCTGCAAAAGACATGCAGGATCGTCAGAACAGATGAGTTACTTCAAGATGGTGAATGTTCTCGAAACAGTCGCGGACTTGTCGCAAAGGTAAAAGAATGGACGCAACAAAATACACACACCGAAATACTGACCACTAGCACTGCCAGGCGGGCCTGGGTGGACCACATTGGGCAGATTCATCTGTGTGTTGGTCTCTTTATCTATCCATCCATCCATCCATCCATCCATCTATCTATCTATCTATCTATCTATCTATCTATCTATCTATCTATCTATCTATCTATCTATCTATCTGTCTGTCTGTCTGTCTGTGCATCCATCCATCCATCTAGATATTTATATATCATTATATCTATCCATCCATGTATCTATCTGTATATCTATCCCTCCATACATCCGTGTCTGTTTGTCTACCTTACTATGTAGCTGCCTTGCTACCCCAGTCATGTTAGACCCTGTACACTGACAGGCTTACTGTGGGTTGGAGCATCTAAAGACAAGTCCGGAGTGCAGTGATGAGTACCAGCACGAAACTGAATAGAGTCTGGTAGGTAAAATAAACAATAAACCTTATCTGCATCCAGAGATCATCAAGTGTCGCCTTCTAGAGTCTTCCATCTTATCGTCTTCTACCGGCGTTGAGAGACTCGATGTCATATCTGAAAGTGACAGCCGGGTAGAACAGATCAGCAAATCATTGTCATATCTAGAAGTTTAGTCCTTGACGTCGAGACGTAAATTACAAGCACCTCAGAACTCGGAGTGAGTTCACCTGATGGCGAGGGACACTGGTAATAGGGAAAGTTAATCAACACGCAAAAATCAGCCCAGTACACTAGAACTAGTAGCACGTTTATGGACTACGCTTGAGTTCAAAGAAAGTGAGTGCGAAAAAAGATATCTAGAAGTTAATGATATGATGGATTCATCTCTCAGTGCAGGAAATGTGTTCATATGAAATTGGAGACGGAAACGTTGAATATATCCTCAAAGACTTCCTACGGCACACATACGTGCGCTGCTATCACGTCTGGTTGTAAGGTCTGGGAGGAGTCAGGCGTTATGGGATTATGGGTTTACTGTATTGACCTGAAGAAGACTAGTGGGCTGCATCCTAGCAAAAGTAAAAAAAAAAAAAAACACACACACACACACACCCACCCACCCACTGTCACCATTATGTAAAAGACCCTTTACATGACGTGGCTCTCATCCCGACCCGCAGACAAGATCTCCCATGTGCCAGTTGTCTCACGCAGGTTATGTTATGACCATCCGTCTTTGTGCTGGTTGATCCCTGTCTCATCTCCCGAGAACCATGCCACCAATGGCGGTTATTTCCAAGCCACCATGGCGTTTATTATGCCAAAGTATTTCAGTTTCTGAGGTACGATAATGTTTATAATTCAGGTTTCTTCCATGTTCACATCTTGTGGAATTTCAGTATGTTTTTCCTTCTTTGCCAACAGTATTCTAAATATTAATTGGTAACATCTAAGTTCAATATCCTCGGTTGTCTTATTTTGTAAGTGTTCGTGTATACACATTCAGTTAACGCGCGCGCGCGTATGTGTGTGGTACACGTATTTACTCAATAAGTTTGTGTGTGTGTGTGTGTGTGTGCACTTAAACTGATTGTTACACACACACACACACACACACACACACACACACACACACACACACACACACATGAACTGATCAACGATCTTAATGCCCGAAACGAAGAAGAAGAAAAAGAGGGGGAAGGCGCAGGAGAATAGCAAGAAGACCAATAAGAAGACGAGGGATAGAAATAAACGTAAAATATACAACTACTGCACACTGTGAAACCGAGTGCAAAGCTGCACTTATACCCGAAGCTCGGAAAGCCCCCGTGCGAATATCAGCAATTGTGCAATTGTAAATGTGTCAAAATGGTTCAGTTAGTCGCACGTATTTTACAGAACGTTGCAGTCAATCAGAGCATTTATTCGCTATTTATGATTTACTAGATGATTGTAGCTTTCTGAACGGCCTACGCCTCATACTATAGACAGAAACGCAAATCGGTCTGCTTCCAAATCGCCTGTGGCTGATTTCAAACCCTCCACTCAGTATATCGAGCAATTGTGAAACTGTGCGTCTCACTATCCATGAGCCACAGCATCTGTTCTTAGTGTAAACGCTAGACAAGAACCGTTACACTCTTTGGCCAACAATCACTTTCAAATTAATACCCTATTTGTGACTGTCTCGGTCACATGATTATTAATCTGAGTCAAATGATGAACCTAATATAACTTGTCTTCTAAGGTTGAACGGGGTAGGGGTAATAGTATAATAACCTCGAATCACCCAACAGCTAATGTGTCGTAGGCAAGTGATCTTTACAGACACCAGCTTCTGGAGTTGCATATCCTGTTTTCAGGACATTGCAGTCAACACTAGAATTTTTCAGCTGTTGTTGATGTCTTGGCACGTGTTACGACCGGCTCACATACCTTTCCGTAAGAAACCAACGCGACGCGATCCGCTGCCGACTCTCGCGCAGCTGTGTTTCGTACGTGGGTATATGGGATTACGAACAGCCCCTTAACGCCTTCGCCAGGGAGACGGCTTTCTCTCTACAAATCAGAAAACAAAATCCCAGTGTTGTCCAGTTGTAACTGTTTCCCACTTGTCTCCCGTGAATGTTTATCACATACTAGCTGACCCGGCCCGGCTTCGTCCAGTCCCTGGCGGGGATCTATCTATCTATCTATCTATCTATCTATCTATCTATCTATCTATCTATCTATCTATCTATCTATCTATCTATCTATCTATATATCTATCTATCTATCTGTCTGTCTGTCTGTCTGTCTACCCGTCCGTCCGTCTCTCCCTCCCTCCCTCCCTGTCTGTCTGTCTGTCTGTCTGTCTGTCTGTCTAATAATTTATTGGTTGCAGTTAGAAAATTTCTCTTAATGCTAGGATTATTTATTTTTTAATGTTGTCGTATAATTTTCATGTAAAAAATAATGTTGTCGTATAATTTTCATGTAAAAAATGATGTGGTGGTATCGAGAACAACCTTAGATAAACAAAGACCAACTTACAAAAAGCATTAGAAGAGCACTTGAAAGATCTTTACACCTTCCCCCAACAATTAACTTGGGTAAATGGAGCGGCGGCAGCAGCAGCAGAAGAAAAAGAAGGAGGAGGATGGGGATGAGGGGGAAGGAGGAGGGGGGAGGAACGAACGAACGAACGAACAAACTTTATTTTCCAAGGGTAACAAATTGGGCACGCAGGCGCGTCTTACATTCGGCCCTTCCAATCACTCATCTTTCGTTCATCAGTGCATAGTGCATTCACATAGGAAAAAAACATTGTCAAATGAATGTTGTAAGCATAAACAATGCATGTTACCATGTTATGAGACAAATCACCCATCTCCTATCCATCCGCGTGTCCCCCCCCCCCCCCCAACACACACATCCACCACACACATACCCACAGGCACATACATGACCCATCCATCCACCCATCCCCAACCAACACATCCCAAACACACCCCCACATACATCATCTCCCTATCCACACACACACACATCTATCACCCACCACACATCCCCCACCCACCCACACACCCAGGCACGCATGCATGCAACCACCCATCCATACCCACCCACACATCCCCCCACCTTCACACACATCCTCCACTCATCCCAAAACCTACCAACACTCACCCACCCACATATCCTTCACCACCCACTCACACACCCCCAAACACTCAGCCAAACACACATCCCCCAACCACATTTCCAACACCACCACACACATATTCCCGCCACCTCACATATCCTGCACTTACCCACACACAAAACCCGAACCCACCCACACATGCCCCACTTGCACACATATAACCCACCACACAATCTCCCCCACCCACACACACATCCCCTCCAACCTCCAACCTACAAACACTCACCCTCCCACACATCATCTACCCACCCACTCGCCAACCATCCCACCCCGATCTCCAAACCCCAATCACACATCCCTTAACAACACATCTCACCACCCATACACTCACACACACACACACACACACATCTCCCCACCCATACACACATCCTCACCCATCAACACATTCCTCATCCAAAAACACACACCAACCACCCACACACACCCCACCACCCACATATACCCCACCCACACACATACGCCTTCCCACCCACACACACATCCCCCACCCATACACTCATCTCTCACACACATCCACCCACTCACCTACTCATCCATCAACCACGCACACCCACACATCACCCACCCACCCATCAACACATGCATCTCTCATCTACCCTCCCACCCACACACACCCCAACCACCCAGCCAAACACACATCCCCCATCCTCACATACATCCTTCATCCACCCGCACATCCCACACTTCCCCCATCCCACACAACACCCCACCCATAAACGCATCCCCCACATACACATCTCCCCCACATGCATTCCCCATACACATCCCCGCCCACACATCTCTCACCCACACACACAAATCTCCCCACCCACCCACACATCCCCCACCTACAAACATCCTCACCACCCACACATACATCCTCCACCCACTCACATTTATCCCATCCACACTAACACACTCAGATCCACACAGACATATCCCATTCACAGACACACCCCCACATCCATCCCTCACACCCATCTGCAACCCATATACATCTCCCACACACCCATTCACCCACCCAAATACACATTCCCTACCCACACCCCCAACCAACCAACACCCACATACTTCCAACCATCCTCCCAAATATCCCCACCCACACACACATCCCTCACACACATACATCCCCACCGACCACACATCCCTTCACTCATCCACACATCACGCATCAAACCACACACATCCCCAAACACAACACCTCCACACATACATTCCCCACACTCCCTCCCCCCACACACACACACACATCCCTCACATACACACCAACACACACATCCTCACATCTAGACACATACATGATGCCTCACATGATCACTGAAACTAATAAGAACAAACTCCCACATTTACACACAGCTGAGCCACTGACGATTGTCGTGATCATTCTCGCAAAAATTGTAAGAAATGGAAAAAAAAAGTGTACATATACATCGTGTAGCGTAAAAAATTGGTGATGCAATTCAACTCTCACTCTCTTTCTCTCTCTCTCTCTCTCTCTCTCTCTCTCTCTCTCTCTCTCTCTCTGTCTCTCTGTCTCTCTCTCGCTCTCTCTCTCTCTCTCTTCTCTCTCTCTCTCTCTCTCTCTCTCTCTCTCTCTCTCCAACTCACTAACACTCTCACTCACATTATAGTAATGTTATATTATACATGATAAATTCAAGTGGCATACATACAAAATGATAATGTGAAAGCTGAAAATACACAAAAAATATGGAATGGCATGTTACAGGACATGCGTGCACTCAACTCTCTCTCTCTCTCTCTCTCTCTCTCTCTCTCTCTCTCTCTCTCTCTCTTTATTACACAGGAGGCACACACACACACACACACACACACACACTCACATTCATTAACTCTCTCTCACACTCATACTCCCTAACTCTCTCACCCACTCTACAGTGATGTACATGCGTTCATGTTATAAATTATAACATCAATTGGCATTCAAAATGGTAATATGAACATTAGAATACACACAATATATGGAATAGCATGTTACATGATATGCGTGGGCTTAAATCTCTCTCTCTCTCTCTCTCTCTCTCTCTCTCTCTCTCTCTCTCTCTCTCTCTCTCTCTCTCTCTCTCTCTCTCTCTTCTCATCAACACACACCCAGAGACACTCACATTCAATGCGCGCACACATACACACACACACTAACAAATCCATTCTTCCACTGTCTCTCTCTGGTTCTCTCTCTCTCTCTCTCTCTCTCTCTCTCTCTCTCTCTCTCTCTCTCTCTCTCGCAATCACTATTTCACACATTAAGTCACTCTCTCCATCTTTCTTTACTCAATATCACATTCTCTTTCACTCTCACTCACACACAGACAGACACACACCCTCTCGCTATCAAATACACACTCCCTCGCATACACACGAAAGCATATACACATACACACACGACCATACACACAATATACACACGCAAATACACATATATACCCATGTACATACATACATCCATCCATCAGGTGTCATGCCGGTACGCGTGGGCAGTCATGTTCTGCCATCTCACTCGATCACCAGAGTCGTGGATCAGCTCCGTGTTTCTGTCTCGACCATGCCACAAGGCCAAGCCATCCAGGTACTTGCTTCTAGGTCTTCCCCTTGGTCTGTTCCCCTCGATCTTACCAGTTGTCACCAAGTTCACCAAATCATTTCTTCTCATAACATGCCCGAAATATTGTGACTGTCTACGTCTAATGTCTCTGATCAGTTTACGATCTTCATTTGTTTCTTGAAGGACTTGTTCATTGGTCTTTCTGGCTGTCCATGGTATACGCACATATACACATACTCACAAATTCTCCCCCTCACTCGCTAACTCACTCTCTCTTACTCACTCACCCATCGGCTCTCTAACTCACACTCACTCACTCACTTTCTCACTCTCTCACACAGACAGGTATACACACAACACAACCTCTCTCTCACACTAACTCATTCTCTCACTCAATCTCTCACACATACGTGTACACAGACATTCACTGATTCTTTCACTCTCGCAGGCATACGCGCATACATACTTTCTCACTTTCTCTGTCTCATACTCACTCTCTCACTCACACTCTTTCTCATTCACTCTTTCACCCACTCTCTCACTCACAAAGTGAAAAATTATAGTGAAAAATTGATACCAGTAGGTGACTTATGGAGGCATATAGTCGGTGTGAAGTAAGTATTGAAATAGTTTTTGGTTGAATGTGTAGGGACTCATTGACGTTTTCAGACCTGGTAGAAGGCTATTCCACAAGTGAGCACCAGAATACGCGAAACATGTTTTGTATAAGTCCAATCTAGGCTTTGGAACCTGTAATAGATTTAAGCGCTTACTGTTCATTGCATTATATTGAATTAACGGTAGAAGATACTCTGGGGTATTTTCAGATATAATGTTATTCACTAATTTGGCTTTGTTAAAAAGGAATCGCTTTCGAAGTGGTAGAAGTCTTAGATAACTATATAAGTTATTACTTTCAACGTGCTTTATGCCAGAAACTATACGTATAGCGCGGTTTTGAAGTGTACACAATCGTTTCATATTAGATTTAGGGCACCCATCCCAGACTGTGGAACAAAAGTCGAGAGGTGATTGGATATAGCATGCATAGAATATTTTTCGTGTGTTTTCATCCAAGAAGTGCTGAATTTTAGTAAGTTGGTAAACATTTTGTGCTATTCTCTTGGTGAGGACGTGAACATGAGAGCTCCAGTTTAGATGTCTGTCAATTAAAAGACCTAATGTTTTGTGTTCATTTACATTAACTATAGGTAACGTGTCCACGTAGAGATCGAGCGGTGCCCCAGTTATGGCTAGGGTCTGTAATTTTTGTCTGGTCGTTATTAGCATGGATTTGGTTTTGTCGATGTTAATAATCATGCGGTTTTCATTGCTCCATCTACTAAGGTTATCAAGTTCATTTTGTAAAGAGCTCTCTAAGTCACTAAGGTTCTCTTGACTAGTGTATATAGTGCAGTCGTCTGCAAATAGGTCACACGAAGTATTGAGATATAAAGGAAGATCGTTAATATAAACTGCAAAAAGCAGCGGTCCTAGTATTGAGCCCTGAGGCACATCAATATTAAGTTGTGTGGGTCTTGATAGGCAGTTATTGAAGGACACTACTTGTCTGTCGGATAAAAATGACGTAATTAGGTTCACCATACTGGTGCTAGTCTTCATTTGTTTGAATTTTCTAATTAAAATATCATGATCTACCATATCAAAGGCCTTGTTAAAGTCTACAAATACTGCTCCACAAATGTTGCCATTGTTGATACAAAGATGCCAGTTATCGGTCATTTTTGTTAGGGCACTATGACAAGAATATTTAGGTCGAAACCCAGATTGACTGTCAATTATTAGATCGTTGTTAATTAAATGGTGTAATGTTATTTTGTGTATGTGTTTTTCTAATGGCTTTGATAGCGACGATTATAAGGAAATATTATCAATTACCCAAGACGCTATTATCAGTTGGGGCATTTTTAAGTAGAGGATAAACTTTAGCAATTTTAAAGGCAGATGGAAAGTAGTTTTTGGACAGGCACTGGTTATATATGAACGTCAAGGAGTTACTAATAATTGGTTCAGCACAGCGAAGAATTTTATTACTGATACCATCTAGGCCTTCTGAATTTGTTGCTTTGAGCTTTGAGAGATATTTATACACTTCTGCAACAGACATCAAGGGAATCTCAGGGGGAATATTTCTAGAGCATTTCTCTTCACAGAATGATGACAGTGAGCTTAAATTACAAGCTGAGTCTGGTATTGAGGACTTTAGATTCTCTATTTCTGATTGAAAGAAGCAACTGAAATCGTCGCATGTTATAGTACTCGGTATTGCTGACTTTGGAGAGTGTTCTTGTTGGTTAGCGAATTAATAGCCTTCCATATATTTGTGTTATTTGATTTATCTACAATCAGATTTTTGAAATGATCTTTCTTTATCCTACAAATTTCATATTTACCTTTATTTCTTAGTCTGCGGTAATTGATAAAATCTTTATTTTTTGTGCACTGTATCTCGTTCTCTCATGATTTCGAGAACTTCACGA
Source organism: Cepaea hortensis (assembly GCA_963921405.1). Classification (NCBI taxonomy): domain Eukaryota; kingdom Metazoa; phylum Mollusca; class Gastropoda; order Stylommatophora; family Helicidae; genus Cepaea; species Cepaea hortensis. The sequence goes on along the minus strand of OY992876.1, from coordinate 126,255,991 downwards.
GTCACCCATGGGGATTTATGTTGATTCTTCACTCGAACTTCTTTAACTGGCACATGTTTATCAAACACACTGTAGACTGTCTTTGTCCAGTAAGCTAGTGCATCATCCGGATCAGTAAGTTGGTAACAATGTTCAAGGGCTGCATTTTTTAAGTCGTCTAAAAATAAAATTTGGTTGAGAGCTTTTAGATTTCTAAATTTGATGATTAAATGATTATTTTTAGGAGATTTGAACCCAGTTTTCGACCATGTACAACATATTGGGTAATGGTCACTAACTGCACTAACAGGAGCAGAACATGAGGACAGGAACAGGAGGAGGGGAGGAGGAGGGCGGATTGGGAGAAGGAGGGGGAGGGGAGGAGGAGGAGGAGGCGGGGGAGGGGAGGGGGAGGAGGGGGAGGGGAGGAGGAGGGGATTATAACGCATATGCCTGTAGATAACTGTAGCGAAAAGGTCCACCTATTTGAGAAATATGCAACAATGTTACATATATAGCAATGCTATTAAAGGTTATGTCCCTCGCTATATATAAATTATAAAGTAAATTAAAATATTAAATAACATTAAGTAAATAACTGTTTGTACAATAACAAACTATGACAGTTGGCAGCACCGGAATGAGAAGAAGACGTGTAGAAAAGTTCATCTCAATCGGATGGACCGTTCGCGAACGCATAAATAACATACAGACAGACAGACAGACATTGTATTTTATATTTATAGATAGATAGATAGATAGATAGATAGATAGATAGATAGATAGATAGATAGATAGATAGATAGATAGATAGATAGATAGATAGATAGATAGATAGATAGATAGATAGATAGATAGATAGATAGATAGATAGATAGATAGATAGATAGATAGATAGATAGATAGATAGATAGATAGATAGATAGATAGATAGATAGATAGATAGATAGATAGATAGATAGATAGATAGATAGATAGATAGATAGATAGATAGATAGATAGATAGATAGATAGATAGATAGATAGATAGATAGATAGATAGATAGATAGATAGATAGATAGATAGATAGATAGATAGATAGATAGATAGATAGATAGATAGATAGATAGATAGATAGATAGATAGATAGATAGATAGATAGATAGATAGATAGATAGATAGATAGATAGATAGATAGATAGATAGATAGATAGATAGATAGATAGATAGATAGATAGATAGATAGATAGATAGATAGATAGATAGATAGATAGATAGATAGATAGATAGATAGATAGATAGATAGATAGATAGATAGATAGATAGATAGATAGATAGATAGATAGATAGATAGATAGATAGATAGATAGATAGATAGATAGATAGATAGATAGATAGATAGATAGATAGATAGATAGATAGATAGCTCGTAGTGCACACATTTTACGATTCTGCGTGTAGAAAGGGTCGCGTGAACTGACTTAAACCAGGGTCAAGTTTCCATATAAATTAGATTACCTATTGTACCTGAAGTATTATAACCCCCCTTTTCGGATAGATATGGATAATGCGGGAAAATTTTCTTCTTCTTCTTCTTCTTCTTCTTCTTCTTCTTCTTCTTCTTCTTCTTCTTCTTCTTCTTTCATTCGGAGTTGTTGTTTTTTTCGGACGTGATTGCGTTGTGCCTGTTTACAGCAGAGCTGCGTTCTTGCGCCGTTAGGCCGACACATCCGACTTCTGTGGGCATTTGTTGACCGGGTTAACCTTCCTCGGGGGCTGGAAAATCTTTGACTTATTATTAACGTAATTTATTTACACGCTCATAGACAATAATTAGTTTCATTCAAAAGGAATGGGGTGTTTATCCCCCCCCCCCCCCCCCCATAACCCTCTAGCTTGAAAGCAAACAAAAAATTGACATTTGTTTTCACGCGCTTCGAACTCAAGCGTAGTCCATACAAGTGCTAAAACTTCTATAGTATGTTTACTTTTTTCTACCCCAATATAAAATTCCATATCTCAGTAAACAACTGAGGGAAAATTATGAGATCATTATGTCCACCCAACAAAAAAAAATTTTTTTCTGCAGACTGTACAGTAAATTTCAATGCCTCCATATAAAAATCCATATCTCAGTAACCAACTGAGGGAAAATGATGAGACTTAGCATATAACCATATCATCATGTCCACCCAACAAAAACATTTTTGTTCTGGAGATTGTACAGCAGATGTCAATGTTTGTTTATATGCGGTATATAATTTACGGGTCAGAGATTACGTCCATAATTTTAAAAGTATTACACCTTCACCAAGACACATCCGTGCTTTTTTAAACAATTGTCTCGTGGTTTCCGTTTTGTCATAAACTGCGCTCAGTTACATAGGATTGTTCAGAGGTGTCGTCAATGTGGGTTCTTTAATGAAACGTGATTATATAAATAAATATATAAATAAATCTTACCATTAATATAATATTAATAGCTAATATTTGAATGTGTGAATATTGTTCAATGGGATTGAATGTGAAATTGTGTACACTTCAAAGCATCGCTATGAAATTGTACACACATTTTTGTCAAGAAGATGATCGCAGGAAACTGTTTCATTTTGTTACAAATCCCGAAAAAAAGAAAAGTGCATGCATTGGGTATGAGTAAACGGTCATTTCGTCGATGGGTGCAAGAATCTGGAATGAAACCAACACGCGATAAGCAAACGGTAGATAGAAAGGCAATTGTAGACAGCTTTGACAAGGATGTCATAAGGCGAGTTATTATAAAAATGATGGATGCCAAAGAAACAGTGACTGTAAGAAAACTTAGGGTTTGCTTGAGAAAGAACAATAACATAGAGCTATCCAAAACAACTTTGTGGAGAATTATAAGGACATTAGGCTTCACTTTTAGAAAGTACAAGGGAGGTAGAAATATCCTTTGCGAGCAACCTCATTTAGAAGCCATGAGAAGCAGATACCTACGTGAAGTAATGGAAATATGCAAAGAAAATTATTACATAGTGTATTTGGATGAGACGTGGATCAATGCGCACCACACAAGTGAAAAGGAATGGCAATCAGTGGATGGAAAGATAAAGCGTTATGTGCCCAGTAGTAAAGGACAGCGTTTGGTCATAGCCTATGCTGGTAGTACTTATAATGGCTTACTACAGAATGCTGGGTTCGCGTTTGTATCAAAGCATACAGACAATAGGGATTATCATAATGAGATGAATGGTAATGTATTTAGAGATTGGCTCGAGAATACAATACTTCCATCCCTTGATAGACCGTCTTGTCTAATCATAGACAATGCATCATATCACAATGTTGTTGCCCAAAAAGACAAAATACCTATGGCATCGAGCACAAAGGAAGCAATAAAGATATTACTCCGAAGGGAAAATATACAATTTCCAGAAGCATATTTCAAGCTACAGTTGTTGTCCCTTGTAAAACAGGCACAAAAAAGCAAGAAATTTCAAATCGACAAGTTGATAGAAGAGAATCGCCATAGGTGCTTGAGACCTCCGCAGTATCATTCTCATTTAAACCCTATAGAACTTGTGTGGGCTAAAATTAAAGGACAGGTGGCAGCTGCCAATACTACATTCAAATTGTCTGACGTCAAGATACTAACCCAGTCCGCGCTATTAAATATTGATAAAAGTTACTGGAAAAAATGTGAGGACCATGTGTTGAAAGAGGAAGAGGACTATTAGAGAAAGGATGGATTGAATTTTATGCAACCGAGAACAGTCATAAACCTACTGGAATCGTCCGACACAGATTAAGGTCTGAGCAGATCGCAGACCTTAATCCACGTGCACACTTACTGGGATATTTTGCTCCGACTATTCAGACGAATTGCAAGCCCTAAACATAACAGCATCAGCACAATTTCAATGGCAACGGTTTGTATTCCACAGTGATGAATTTTCAATTCCGCAAGCCCTCAGCGGTGACAAACAACTGGTATTGAAAACAAAAACACACTAAACGCATTGAATACCAACAGAAGAGTAATTTGCGGTGGAAACTGACATATTGTGACATAACAAGAAACGTGAGAGCAAACACGTTGTCAAATTAGGGGACAACACACGCACATACGAATCAATCTATAAACTTCAATTAAAAGAGGACCAACATCTTGGTCGTTAAGAAGAAAGACCACTACAAGAGACACTGACAACTATTTTCATAGTGCAAAACAGGTAATCATGCACCGTCTCTGAATGGTAAACAGCAGAGTAGACAATCTTTCACGAAGACTCAAAGGGGTCTGTCACCCATGTGTACGTACGTGTGAACAAACTACACAGGCAGCTGAACTGATCCTTAAAAATTGACACATGCTGACTAAATTGCGGTATCATTTCTGGTCACTCCATACAAACATTAACGCATAGCTATTTGGAAGCTTTCACGAACTCAATATAAAAAGCTAAATGCATTCTAATAACATGAATACTTCTGTACACATTATAATATTAACCAGCAGCTGGGACGCAGAGGTGTTTCCAAGGCACCAGGGCCGGGTTATATACTGGCCAAGACAAATTGACGCGTCCTCGTCGAGCGTCCTGGGCAACAGGGCTCTTCGGGGTCCTAGCTAAAGTCAGTAGGATCGCCGATTCCTCTGAAGTCGGAGAGTGTCTGCCTGTACGGCGAGGAACCACCAGTCTACACACCACTAAGCCAGACATGAGACAACGGATACTCACGAAAAAACCTCAGGTCCTGTATGACATCACACTGATGTTGGACAACAGGATGCCTTCATCCGACATACAGGACTTCGCGTTGGAGCTCAAGCCAACGAACACAAGCAAGCAAGCAAGCAACCAACAGCTGAAGAAACAAGAAGGAAATGAAAAATAAGGTAAGAAATATATTCCTTCTACTTTCCTGTCAATTTACACATTATTTACCCCATGCCTCTGTACATTATCTGTCTTTACTAATATTACACATTGCACCCCTCTCGGGAGTCTCCGTGGTGAAGTGGTCAAGCCGTCTGACTCGGGCTCCGAAGGTTGTATGTTCGATTCCGGGCCGCGTCCTTCATTTCACGAGTGCATTTTTTCGGAGACTCCCGAGAGTCGTCGCTGGAGCTACGGATTTCGTGCTTTGTGTGACGCTTTCCGCGCTGCGGAAAGAGACTGAGCCATATGTGATAAAAAAAACCGGTGCAATGCAGTCGACCCTGTCGACTCTTAAGCTACTTCTTTTATTGCACCCACTCCCATACGAATCTGGCTACGCCTTGTACTTGTGTCATTACCCGAAATGACGTGCTTTACTGTAAGACTAGTTTGTTAGGGTAAATTCACTACATTGTCGCCAAAACATCAAATAAATGTCGCCGCTTTCGATGATTTAAGTTGCTTTTGGACCTAGCAAAGACATATTCCTTGGGTGGGGGTAAATATAAGACGGCAGGAAAAATTTCATAACGATGCAACAGACAGTTTTCAAAATAATTGATCGTGAATGACGGCATTCATTTCTGGACAGACTATAGCAACACTGCGGAGTGTACTGGGCTGTTCTTGGGTGTGGATTAGTTTTCCTTATTACCAGTGTCCCTCGCCGTCAGGCGAATCCACTCCGACTTCCGAGTACTTCAGAGTACAAGTCAAGGACGAGAAGTCCACATTTTAGTCCAGATGACCGGTGTAGGGGTTGAACCCGCTTACTCGTATCAGCACACCGGAAGTTTAACAGCGAGCACTCTTATCCGTTCTGCCATATTGATCTCGGGGCGTGACGTAATCCTATACCCAGAAGGAAAAAAAAACAGGGTATGAAACTAACTTCTAGCTGGAAAAGACTGGGTAAAACATAAATTAGCTCGAAAAGACTGGTCATGTTATATGGATTTAAAATAAGAATAAGGATTCCGAGAATGTTAAATACATCTGAAAGCAGTGGATCAGACATTCTAGCTTTCTCGAATTAAAACGAAAAGAATATGCATAAATTGTAATATGAGAAATGAATCTACAGATGTGTATTAGCTGCATTCCTAGCCCAGGGTAAGATGTCTGTTATTTGACTGCATCATCATGTGCCGTGTCGATAAGAGTGGGCGGTCTTGTTTCGCCATCTCATACGATCACCAGAGTCGTGGATCAGCCCCGGTGTCTTGTTTCGACTATGCCACGTGGCCAAGCCATCCAGATGTTTACTTCTCTGCTTTCTCCTTGTTCTTTCCCCCTCAATCTTGCCAGTTTTGATCAAGTTCTCTAATTTATCTCTTCTCATAACGTGTCCAAAAATGTTGACTGTCTACGTCTAATTTCTCTAATCAGTTTACGGTTTTCATTTGTTTCTTGTAGGACTTGTTCATTAGTTTTTCTGTCTGTCCATGGTTTTGTGTGTGTGTGTGTGTGTGTGTGTGTGTGTGTGTGTGTGTGTGTGTGTGCATGTTCCTCAGAAACCCCATTTCCACTGTCATTAAATGTCTTTCAGCTTGTCTGCTCATTGTCCACGCTTCACTTCCATAGAAAAGTGCAGGTTCTATGTAGTATTTCAACATTCGTTTTCTCGTATTTGACCTATATTTGGTTATTATTAATTTCTGAGACTGAACGGCTCGGTAAGAATGCCTCTCGTTTCACAGATGTAAATTTAGGGTGTTTATACTCCAATCTGGCTAATGATGGTACCTTTTAAAGATAGCTTTTAAGATATGTGGTTGTGCGTTTAAGTACACGTGTTCTCTCAGCAGGAAGCTGTCATTTTGGTTTGACGGAATGGCACTCACAGTATAGTGAAAGAGATATAGATGACAGGACAAACTGGACACTAACAATTATAAGGCTATAGCGACCACACCGGGGTTTGAACCTGCCACCTCGTTCTAGGAACAAGTACTTATACTTGCATGGTCAACTAGACAGCCATTTTTATATTCTTTCGCTATGTGCACATGTTGATTGTTGCCGCCGACAGCAATCGCATAATCCAAGACAGCTCAACATACGACATATCTAGATAAAACCGTCTGGCCTAGAGAAACAACAGTGGAAGTGAACTAAAAAAAAAAAAAAGACATTTAAATCCATAAAAGAGACAACAGTGCAGTTATAGACACATTTAAAGCGAACGAAATAATACTATTATTCTCGCAGTGTTCCATTATCTCTACTTCTTCTGTTTACTTCTATGAAAGCCAATCAACACCCATATGTGTAAAAACAATATTCGCTTTGCTAACGTAAAAGATCCCTTGACAGTTACACTCTGTTAGACATTAGTACTATTAATTTAGCATTGAGACTCTTCACTGGCTGTTGAAGATGACGGAGCACGTGTGGAAATGTCCCGAGTGCTGAAACTTAACTTCTTAAACAGGTGCCATGTGGGGCTGAGTGGTCTCGCGGTATGGTGTCCGCCTCGAGTGCTGGAGATTCCAGGTTGAAGCCCCGGGATTTTTTCACGTGGACTTCTAGTAACCAAATTTCCCCTGGTCTCTGGGTAGTGAGATCGGACGCTCGTGTGTATTGTGTTGCGCTCATAAAAAAAATCCTTTGGCAGTTGGAAATCTCAAAAGAGTAGCCTAACGGCGCCGCCTGGGAAAAATTTCGAGTTAAAAATCTACTAAAAGTATTTCAGGATCCTCGCCGGTGCTACGGAGTTCGTGCACTGAGCTGAGATTCTCCGGACTCAGACTTGAGTTAGGAGTAAAACGGAGCATTTATGGGTTACACCCGTGTGCCGTGATATTGATCCGACTAACTAAACTAAAACTAAAACAGGTGCCCGACACTTCGAAGTAGAGTGCCGTCCCTTATAACGATCAATGACGTCATATTATTCATGGCAGACGATGCTAGAGAGAGACAGTAAACAATCATCAACAACTCACATTAAACGCGCAGTTCGGTTACATTTCTCAGATATCGGACTTTATCTTTCACGGTTCGTATATTGTTTTATTATTAATTCAACACGTTTTAGAACGATTGCAATGTTAATATCGTGTATATTTTATTTTGGTTGGGTTATGGTCAGTATTGATTGTAAGGATTGTTCCAGATTGAGATGATTAGATTCCTCTCTCACTCTCTCCTTTACTGCCTTTAGTGTCTACATTCTACAGTCTGCAGTCCTAAGTATTACTCTAAATAATTAATCATTCGTAAAAGAAGTAGTATTTTGTTCTTTATATAGTAGTACTAATCTGTTTAACTCTCCTGGTTTATAATTTAGATATATAGTTTTAATATCTATTAATAATATATTATTCATTAAGTTAAGGTGAGTGATGTTTTTATTTGCGTATTTAATTCTTTGTAATCAAATTTCTCTGTTTATAAAACAATTGTGAAAGAGTACTCAATACTGGAAGAAGTGAGCTGAAAAACTGAAGTCATTCAAGTCATTATGGCGGTTGTAAGCGAAGATAATATAATTGTTTTGGGAATTAATTGTCTGTTCAGCTTCAGTTAAGAGATAGGAAAACAACTTGCATTGTAAAAGTAAAAGTATGTTTTGACTAGCCACTTTAGTAACATTTTCTAAATTGCCTTTTAATTATATAACCTGCATAGATTAGTTGGATACCTCTTGAAAAAACAGTTCCAACGGTACCTTATTCAAGTCTGTAGGACAATTCTAAGCCGAGATATTAATGTTGGGAGAGTTTATACGGACTTGAGTCCGAATAGACAGAGTAGTTTATACGGACTTGAGTCCGTATAGACAGAGTAGTTTATATGGAGCGGAGTCCGTATAGACAGAGTAGTTTATACGGAGCTGGGTATAGCTGAAGTATGAAGCTGTTTAAATATCAAGAATAATTTTCCAGATTGGTATCCCCAATGTGTCCCCATGCGAGTTAAAGAATTGTTAACTTGCGTTATACGAGAAAGATGTGTTGTGTTGAAAGACATAACAAAGTGATAAAGATAAGTGAGAGAAAGAGGGAGGGATATATATATATCAATCAATCAATCATGTGCCATGCCGGAAAGCGTGGGCGGTCATGATTCTATATATATATATATATATATATATATATATATATATATATAGAGAGAGAGAGAGAGAGAGAGAGAGAGAGAGAGAACTCGTGTTCGGTTGGCTAAGCGCCTTTCCCAAGACAACAAAATTAGAGGACAGATAAGAACAGAAAGACAAGTGTGCAGGTTCTTGTGCAGCAAGATAAAGACACATGTAACCAACACAAAACACAAAAACCCTAGGAAACACTGTTTGCTGCCAAAAGCGAGATCATCAGACCAGCACTGGTTGATACCAACTTATTTGTTCTTCATTTACCAGGTATCTGTTATGTGGTTACTTCAATTAGCGAGTGGGACAGGTCGGGAGAGAACATACCGGGCACTGCTCTTGCTGAGGCCTCGCTTGATACGGATTTTGTCTGTCTAAATGATGGGACACCAACTAGGCAGGCAATGAGACTGGGGGACCCTGACACCACCATGGACCTGGCGCTTGTAACACAAGAGGCGGCATCCACAAAATGGAGTGTCCTTGGGGATTGTAGAAGCGACCACCTGCCCTGCTCTGTACTGGTACCTAAGCCCAGTACAGTCAGGGCTATAGACCAAGCCATGTGAGAAAACCCGTGTCAAGGAGGTCTTTCTGGTGACTGCCGAGTCCATCAATGATGAATGGTGGTATTTACTATTTGTGGATGCATTTGTAAAGAAAAGAACAAATGCATCCATACTTCAAGAGTTGAATATTGAAGAAGGTTGGCTATTAAAGATGATAAAACAAAGAAAATTGAAATATTTTGGTCACTTGAAACGTCACGAAAGTCTGGAGAGAACAATAATGGAGGGGTATATGCCTGGGAAGAGAGGAAGAGGAAGGCCAAAGAGAAGATGGGTGCAGGATGTGGCGGATGATCTCCAGATGGGTGTATCGGACGCGGGGCATCTTGCTTGTGATCGAGAGGTTTTCCGAAGGGTTGTTATGGGAGCGAGGTTCTGCAAAGGACATGCTACTGAATGAATGAATGAATGGATTAATTTTGTGTTGACATTCTGACGGCGGCATTAGTGCACAGTGTACCTGTGCGGGCTGATTGCCGAGACTCCTGTCTGTTCCACTTTTCACATTGGACAGTGGGGAGCATTTTGTGTGATATTCGCTGACACCAGAACGGAGCAAAAATGGGGATGACGCGTTTGGAAATGGGGATGACGCGATGAAGTTGGAACCTAACTAACTACGGTAACTAACTAACAGTCAGGGCTATAGGAGCCCGCGAAGCATTCAGTTATGATTGCTCTTCGCTCTTGGGGTGCCGTCGATCACAGAGACGGTCTAAACCAGCAGGAAATCCACACATTTCCTAGTGCCAAGACAGCACTTCTTGTTTGTTATATTCTGATTGTAATATCGCCACCCACCTCCCCACCTGTCTATGTTGCTTCCTAAATGGGTGTATGATTCCATGCTTGATTAAGTTGCATTATTTTGTTTCCAAACAAATTTTTATCCATAATTGTTGTGACTTAACAATTTTAATTCAATTATAATAACCCATGCTGCTCTGTGAAGAGTCCATGTTCCATGTCTAGCGTTAGCTGTTGGTTTCAGTCTACAGCAACAATAAAGATGACAAAGCATGTCTGCCCCACCCCTGTTATTTAAAACAAATGTTCTCCCTCACGGAGAACTCATTTCATTCCTTTATATGTGATGCCTTTATAAATTAACGATCGATGGATTCCCGTAATGACATCTATTTCCAAAGCGATTTTCTATCAATGTCATTAAAAAAAAATTGTCTCGCTGGTGAGGAATCGAACCTCAGTCTCCCGCGTGACAGGCGGAAATGCTTACCACTAAGCTACTGAAAACACAATGAAAACTTTACAAAAATGTGTAATATAGTCAAACACATGTCCCGATGACGCAGTTCACGTGACCAGCCGGGGTTTCCGGAAAAAACGGACCGGAAAAACACTTTCATTAATGTTTGTGTGTCAGTTTATAATTTAATATGAACAAAGAGCAGAATATGATTTTGAACCTTTCACAAAGTGTGATCTACACACTCCCACCACTATCTGTAACACAGACGCCAAGGGAGAATACAACCGCTGATGTTTTCTAACTAAAGGAAGATAACTACTTCCGATTGTCAGTAACACAGACGCCAAGGGAGAATACAACAGCCAATGTTTTCTAACTAAAGGAAAGATAACTACTTCAGATTTTGTGTGTGTGTGTGTGTGTGAGAGAGAGAGAGAGAGAGAGAGAGAGAGAGAGAGAGAGAGAGAGAGCATAGATTCATTTTTACCATAGAATTTGTGTTCAAAAGTTGTAAAATTATCAATTACCGTGCCCTTGTAGAATGATGAAAAATTAGACATAAATACAATAATGGGTGTACAGTAAATGCTGAGTATATACTGCGATCAGTTATTGAACGTCCTATAGAAGTAAACAAAGATGTACATCTTTGCTTTATTGACTACAAAAAGGCTTTTGATAGAGTAAGACATGTCAACATTGTGGATATGCTTGCAGATCTACAAATTGATGGGAAAGACATTAGACTTATAAAAAACATATATTGGAAACAACAAGCTGTCATAAGGATTGATAATGAAGTGGGAAAATACCAGCCTATTAAGAAAGGTGTGAGATATGGGTGTGTAATGTCTCCAGATCTGTTTTTCCTATACAGTGAAAATATTTTCAGGAATTTAGAAGATATAAATGGAATCATCATTGGAGGACGAAATATCAATAACATTAGACATGCAGATGATACAGTATTGATTGCAGACAATGAGCAGACTATTAGTAGATGTATTTGTTGCACACAGTGAACAACTTGGGTTAGAATTAAATTGTAAAAAGACACAGATTATGGTCGTCACTAGGAAGAAAGAAATACCACAATGTATATACAAGTAAATGGGAATATTCTGTATCAAGTGAATCGGTACAGTTATGTCGGAACAGTCATAACATCTGATGGGAGATGCCTTGAAGAGATTATAACAAGAATCGCATGGCAAAAGTAGCCTTTAGCACAGTGGTTCTCAACCGGTGGGGAATTCCCCCTAGGGGGGAATTTTAGGATTTCCAGGGGGGGAATGAAGACCATTTCAAGATCGCATTAATACAAGAACCGATTACTTGATATTGTTTTTCCCTTCATACTTTACAGTTATGTACGTCTCATCCTTCTAAAATTCATTTTATAAAGTAAGTAGACCCACAAATCATGTTTTATGTGGATGTCTAGACTTGTTTTAGTATATGCTATTAAATTTACCTTCCATTTTTATGTATACTGTGTAAGGGTGGGGGGATTTTTAGATAGGAAATATAAAGGGGGGGGGGGGGGATGACGTTCTGAAAATACGGTGAAGGGGGGCACGGGCCAAATTTTTGATAGGAAGGGGGGAATGACGTTCTGAAAATATGGTTAAGGGGGGCACGGGCCAAAAAAGGTTGAGAACCACTGCTTTAGCAAGATGAAAAACATACTGACCAATAAAAAGATGTCAATTGAAACGAGAAAAAGAGTGTTGAGGTGCTACATAGAGCCTGTACTTTTGTATGGATGTGAAACTTGGACAATGAGCAGTCAAGCTGAAAAACATCTGATGGCTGTAGAAATGTGGTTTCTGAAGAGAATGCAAAGAATACCACACAAAAAAACCAAAGAAAAAAGAAAAACCAATGACCAAGTACTGCAGGAATCAAATGAAAATCGTAAATTGATTAGAGAAATTAGATGACAGTCAAACTTTTTTGGACATGTTATGAGAAGAAATAAATTGAGGAACTTGGTGACAACTGGCAAGATCGAAAGGAACCGACCAAGGGGAAGACCGAGACGTAAATACCTGGATGGCTTGGTCACATGGCATGGTCGAGACAGGAACACTGAGCTGATCCACGGCTCTGGTGATCGAGTGAACTGGCGAGTCATGACCGCCCACACTTTCCGGCATGGCACATGATGGATGGTGTTGAATGTACATATGCATTTATTATTATGTTAGTTGCTCTGAATACTCTATAACAATATTAAATGGTCATAGCTGGAGTATGGCAAGGAAAACAGCATGCAATCTTCATAATTTCAGTGTGAGATTGTCTGCCAACTTAAATGGTCAAAAATTTAAAAATACACATAAAAATTGATGCTAAATTTAATAATTCATAGTAGAACAATGTAATACGTCTCATAAAACGGTATTTATGGGTTTACTTACCACTTAGAATAGGTAGTCTGGTTCTCCGGTATAACAAGGATTCCCGAAGCGCCAGAAATGCAGAACGCAAAGCTAGATCTGAGTTAAGTCATGATGAAAAGTTACCCAAAAATAAACCACCTCGACCGTGTAACGTGATGAAAAATTACACATGAATACTACAATTGGTGTTGAATGCAAACATGCATTCATTGGCATGCAAATCGATGTGAATATTTCATAACAATATTAAATAGACATTGCTGGAGTATGTCAAGGAATCAGCTATTTCCTGCATTGAAATATCACATTAACAGCATGCGATCCTCATTTTAGTTTGGGATGTCCCCGCCGATTTTAATAGTCTAAAGTTCTATGTATCACTTCAACACTCTTTTTCTCGTTTCAATTGATATCTTTTTATTGGTCAGTATGTTTTTCATCTTGCAAAAGGCTACCTTCACAATGGCAATTCTTGTTCTAATTTCTTCAAGGCATCTCCCATCAAATGTTATGACTGTTCTGAGATAACTGTATTGATTCACTTGTTTAAGAATATACCCATTTACATGTATATTACATTGTGGTGTTTCCTTCTTCCCAGTGACGACCATAATCTGTGTCTTTTTACAGTTCATTTCTAACTCTAGTTGTTCACTGTGTGTAACAACCGCATGTACTAAATTTTGCAGGTCCTGTTCATTGTCTGCAATTAAGACTGTATCATCTGCATATCTAATTTTATCGATGCATCTTCCCCCGATGTTGATTCCTTCCGTATCTTCTATATTTCTGAAAATATTTTCGCTGTACAGGGAAAAAAGATCTGGAAACATTACACATCCCTGTCTCACACCTCTCTTAATAGGCTGATATTGACCTACATCATTATCAATTCTTATGGCAGCTTGTTGTTTCCAATATATGTTTTTTACAAGTCTAATGTCTTTTCCATCAATGTGTAGATCTTCAAGCATCCTTGTCATGTCATGTCTTACTTTATCAAAAGCCTTTGTATAGTCAATAAAGCAAAGGTGTAGATCTTTACTTCTATAGAACATTCAGTTACTGTTCTCATCTACAGACCCACATTGTTCTTCTCCTATTTCAGGTTGTATTTTCTTCTTAACTTTGCAGTGTTTGAAAATATTGCCGGTGCAAGTTTTGTATTCACCCTCTGTAAAGTGCATGCAACATAATAGGTAAATACAAAACTTGGACCGGCAATATTTATTACACAGCCACCTTTACTCCCCAAGATATTTCCAGGTTCTCATTTTAGGCTGGATTGACCTGGGAGCCCAGGTTCATTTTGTAAAATTCGAACCCATGACCATCGGACCGGCAGACGACCCTCTAGTCACTGACTACACTAATACGGTTCCCAAACTGATGACTGTATAAATTAGACTGGGATGCCTGAAAAGAGGCTTCAGAAATGTGAGAACATTGGAAAGAGCAGGAAAGCTAGATAGCTTAATTCTGAAGGCCAACAACAGGATGGTTGACGTCTTAGGAATGGCAGAAGCCAGACGGACAGATAAGTCATATCGGCGATATTGTATATCACCTCTTATAAAGATTGGTGTGAGACGAGGGTATGTGTTATATGCTTGCCTGTTCAATATTTATCTTCCTCTTCTTCTGCCTTCATCTCCTAATGCAGAATTAGGATCTCAACCAACTTTGCAGCTACATTGCTCCATGGGATAAGGTAGTCAGTCTCCTGCCAACCCTCCTTGGTCGCCTCTTATATGTACGGAAAGTTACAATGTGACTTGTCTTTGCTTCTATTAACATATATTAAGGGCCCAGGTAACGCAGGGGTGCAGTATTTGTACAGAGAATATATTCAAACAGAGAGAGAGAGAGAAGACCAGGTCTCAACATTTGAGCTCATATGCTCCAATCTGCTTTAGTGATTGTGAAATTATCCATGGCCCATATTACCATGTAACTAGTCTTCTGATTAACCATTTATTCTAAGGAAAATAATGTGGTGGTTTTCCCTTGAATTGTAAATATTCTATTTTGGGTAGCTTTTCTAATGTTTGGAACTTTGTCAGGATAGCAGCCAGTTATGGCCTACACTTTAGTTTCCAGCTGTAGAGGATCTTAATCCACACCTAGGTGAGAACGTTAGGAGTCCAATCCACAACCCTGGGTTCACGTTAAAATGTAACATGTTAGGTATTCTGTTCATATTATCCACACAAAAAAGTCGCTTAAAAGTCGACAGGGTCGACTTCATTGCACCGGGTTTTATCCCATATGGCTCGGTCTCTTTCCGCAGCACGGAAAGCGCCGCACAAAGCACGAACTCCATAGCTTTTAGCGACGACCCACAGGAGTCTCCGAAACATTTAACTCGTAAACCGAAGGGTGTGCCCCGGAATCGAACCCACAACCTTCGGAGCACGAGTCAAACGGCTTGACCACTTCGCCACAGAGACTCCCTCCACAGTCATACATTATAAAAAAAAAGCATCTCATTGTTTGTTTTATATAAATGTTTTACTTTTTGTTTTTCTTCAGATGAGTGATATAGTCAAATGTGGATACATAAAGCGCTTCAGCAGTAAGTTGTCTTTTTGTTAACTGTATTTTTGTGTCTTTTTGTTAATTGTATTTGTGTCTTTTTTGTTACTATTGTTGGGGGGGGGGGCTGCGTGGTCTCGAGGTATGGTGTCCGCCTCGAGTACTGGAAGTCCCGGGTTCAAGCCCCAGTGAGGACCAGAATTTTTTTCACGTGGACTTCTAGTAATAAAATTTCCCCTGGTCTCTGGGTAGTGAGATCGGATGCCCATGTGTATTGTTGCGCACATAAAAAATCCCATGGCAGTTGAAAATCGAAAAAAAGTAGCCTGATGGCGCTGCCCGGGCAAAATTTCGAGTTACAAATCTACCCAAAGTATTTCAGGATCCTCGCCGATGCTACAGAGTTCATGCACTGAGTTGAGTTTTTCCAGGCTCAGGTTTGAATTAGGAGGAGAACGGAGCACTTATGGGTTACACCCGTGTGCCGTGCTGTTGATCCATCGACTAAACTAAACTTTTTTGTTAATTGTATTTGTCTTTTTTTTTTTACTGTATTTGTCTCTTTTTTTTATTGTATTTGTCTCTTTTTGTGAATTGTATTTGTTATTGTTAATTGTATTTGTCTCTTTTTGTGAATTGTATTGTGTCTTTTTTTGTTAATAGTATTTATGTTATTTTGTTAATTGTATTTGTTTCCAGAGAGCTTCTTAAGTGGTGGCTGGAATCAGTCGTTCCTGGAGCTTCACAAAGACTCACAACTCAATGTTTACAAGAAGCAGGGTGATTCCAAATGTCAGGGATCAATATTCTTGAAGGTAAATGTTTCTTGCTTGTTGTTTTCTGACCTACTCATAGGCTTGAATTATGTTACCTGGTGATTCATGTTTTCTGGCTTTCAAAACAAATGTATTCCCTTAGTTAAGTTAAACAAAGACATCATAAATATTGCACGATTTCTTGCCTGGCATATTTTGCTGTATCTCGTAGCTCTGTGTTCTTGTCTCGACCATACCACATGGCCAAGCCATCCAGGTATTTACCTCTCTGCCTTCCCCTTGTTCTTTTCTCCTCAATTTTGCCAGTTGTAACCAAGTTCTCCAATTTATTTATTCTCATAACGTGTCCCAAAAATTTAACTTGTCAGTTCACCATAAATCTTGCTTTGAGACTGGCCATAAATTTGTTCTTTGGAAAATTAATGTGGTGGTTTCCACATTGCATTGTGGGTAGCTTGTCTCACTATTTTACCATGGCAGAAGCCAGTTATGACCTACTCACAATATCCAACTGCCAAAAGATCTACCGTCTGTGCAGTGCACACCCCAAGTCTGCTGTTTGTTACATTTATCTGAGAAGCCAAGACACACTATCTACTATTGTAGAATCAAGGAAGATTAGTATAACTTCTCTGGTTGCGTGCACACACTGAGTCTGCTGTATGTTATATTTATCTGAGAAGCCAAGACACACTATCTACTATTGTAGAATCAAGGAAGATTAGTATAACTTCTCTGGTTGCGTGCACACACTGAGTCTGCTGTATGTTATATTTATCTGAGAAGCCAAGACATACTATCTACTATTGTAGAATCAGGGGAGATTAGTATAACTTCTCTGTTTGCAGGGGAAAATAAGAGCATAAGGTCTTGCATATCAGCCACATGCACTTAACTTAGTCTTTCTTTGTTGAAATGGGCAAGTGCTTTGTTGAAATGAGCAAGTTCTGTGCCTAATGGGACAAATATTATGTATTCAGTAATCCTTCTGTCTGTCACTTTTTGAGACCCTGCATAAATGAAATGTGTGTAACTGTAGCAAAGCTGCCGGAATGTAAGCAGATAGAAAACACATGTTATGCATGGTGGTATGGTATGACCATATTCATGAAGAGAACCATATGAGTGCAAACAAACAATATAGGTCAGCTTTACAACATTAAAATGACATATAGTGCTTTTCAGCAAAAAAGCCTTCATCAGCAAACAAGAAGAAGAAACCACCACCACCCCACACACATGCACATGCACACACACACACACACACTCTCTCTCTCTCTCTCTCTCTCTCTCTCTCTCTCTCTCTCTCTCTCTCTCTCTCTCTCTCTCTCTCTCTCTCTCTCTCTCTCTCTCTCTTGTTCTCAAGTAACATTAAAGTAACTACAGTAAGATATTGTTATGGAACCAGGTGAAGTACAAATCTGGAATGCAGCAGGGGACCTACACCTTCATAACAATGACATTGGACTGCCAAGAGTAGACATCTTAGGAGCATTAAGATCAACAGTAATCTTTACTGCATTGTTGTTTTGTTATCATTGAAAAACTCCATCAGTTGTTCGCTCTTGATGACTTGATGAATCAGGACTGATGATGGCTTGGTTCTGTCCTGGTAGAAAACGTACTTATTGTAAAGTCTGGAGCTTTATAAGTATGATCATCATGTGCCATGTCGGTAAGCGTAGGTGGTCATGTTTTGCCATCTTACACAATCACCACAGTCAAGGCTCAGTTCTGTATTCTTGTCTCAATCATGCCATGTGGTCAAGCCATCCCAGATATTTACTTCTCTGCCTTCCCCTTGTTCTTTTCCCTTCAATTTTGCCAGTTGTCATCATGTTCTATAGTTTATTTCTTCTCATTACGATGCCAACAAATTTGACTGTCTACGTCTAATTTCTCTAATCAGTTTACGGTTTTCATTTCCGTCTTGCAGGACTTGTCTCTAAGCAGGAGGTGCTGATTCTCTACCATCATCATGCGGAATAGCTATGACTCTCTTGCAGTCTTATAGCATGTAAAGTATGTAGTCCTCAGCAGGCTTCATCACATTGGAGCCCATGATCCACTCTCTCGGCAGGCTTCATCACATTGGCGCCCATGGGCCACTCTCTCGGCAGATTTCATCACATTGGAGCCCATGGGCCACTCTCTCTGCAGGCTACATCACATTGGAGCCCATGGGCAACTCTCTGTGCAGGTTTCATCACATTGGAGCCCATGGGCGACTCTCTCTGCAGGCTACATCACATTGGAGCCCATGGGCCACTCTCTTGGCAGGCTTCATCACATTGGAGCCTATGGGCCACTTTCTCAGCAGGCTTCATCACATTGGAGCCCATGGGGACTCTCTCGGCAGGCTTCATCACATTGGAGCCCATGGGCCACTCTCTCGGCAGGCTTCATCACATTGGAGCCCATGGGCCACTCTCTCAGCAAGCTCCATCACATTGGAGCCCATGGGCCACTTTCTCGGCAGGCTTCATCACATTGGAGCCCATGGGCCACTCTCTCGGCAGGCTTCATCACATTGGAGCCCATGATCCACTCTCTCGGAAGGCTTCATCACATTGGAGCCCATGGCCCACTCTCTCTGCAGGCTACATCACATTGGAGCCCATGGGCGACTCTCTCTGCAGGCTTCATCACATTGGAGCCCATGGGCCACTTTCTCAGCAGGCTTCATCACATTGGAGCCCATGATCCACTCTCTCGGCAGGCTTCATCACATTGGAGCCCATGGACCACTCTCTCGACAGGCTTCATCACATTGGAGCCCATGGGCCACTCTCTCGGCAGGCTTCATCACATTGGAGCCCATGGTCGACTCACTCGGCAGGCTTCATCACATTGGAGCCCAAGGCCGACCCTCTTGCTTTATTAGCCAGAACAGTGTCTGCCCAGGTTGCCCCGTGCTTAGGTGAATAAAGATCTTGGTCAATTTAAACCTCCATCCTGGTCATCAGCAGTTGTCATCAAGTCAAACCTGCCCTACAGAGGCATTCACAAGAATGACCAGAAAGGACAAAACACACATACCAGGCCAACTGAGGCAGCTGCGACTGCAAATCGACAGTGTTTTACACAGTAACCAACAAACTTAATAACTAATATAGGGTCAGCACAGTGTGTTCTGGATGAACTGAGGACTGTCTAGCCGAAAATCTAGCAGAATGTGGCACAGATAGCTGAAATTAGAGCAAAGACAGAATTGACACTGAAAAAGATCAAAGAGTGCAAATTAAAATGATGAAAAGAGAGCAAGAACTAATCGGTTCCAGATGATGATGCCAAAAACATGAAGACCCAGACAGAAACCGAAAGATCTGAAGATGAGAAAGGAACAGTAATTTAATCAAGAAACAACAGGAGGAGAAGAGAAGACTGCATGTCAGCGAGAACAAGAGAAGACACCACCATATACAGAAAAGAAAATAGATATCAAATTCTTTGAAGGCGGCCAGAGGAATCGCTTTAAAGAAACTCTGAAGATCTCACTAAAAGCTTTTTGAATTCATCACGACACTTTGGAGACTGCTGCTAAAAACCAAAATTTGTGGCGTACATCATTACGCAAGGGTGTAGTTACTTGTGAAACAAACAGGACTAAAAGAGCTGTGAAAAAAAGGCTGGACAGAACAACCACTGCTGAAGATCTTCCTCCTGGAATATCAAGCATTCCTTGCCCACATTGTCAAAGAAAATTTCGAGCCAAAATAGGCCTTACCAGCCATCTTATAACTCACGGCATCAAACTTTCAACACCACTGGATGAAATGAATGGTCATCACCATTCTTGATGGACAAACAAACACCAGCACCAGTGTAACATAGGAGTTCAAAATTTAAAGTTTGGTTCAAAATTTAGTTTCTTTTCAACTTCCACAAATTCTCTATTGCTATTAAAAGTTCATCTTTCCTTTTGTATTCTTATTTTAATATCTTTATGTGTTCCCCCATCTTCGTCTACATGACTGCCTATTAGATGTTAGATTTCACATCTTGAAAACCTCTTAATTTTGTTATCTTATCTAAAAAGACAGTGTTATTTAATCAAGAAAAGAGAGATATTGGAGAACACCATGACAATTGGAAAGATGAGTGGTAGAAGAGGTAGGAGCAGAACATGATGCTTTATTGTCTAAGACAAGGGCACAGAGGGATGTCAGCAATGGAAGTGATCCAGAGCATCGAGGACTGAGATCTGTGCAGAGACATGAATGACTTCGCCACTTTGCAAGGCACTTGATTATGTTCACTTCTACCCTGGAATCAGGGAAACCTTTCAAGTCACTAGGCAGGTGCCATAACTCCATGACACTCTGTTACCTTATAATAATATTGACTGCACATTGTTCACTAATCAATAATTCATAAGCCTTGCCAAGATTGTATGAGGAATTTATGTTAGAGCATTCAGACCTCTTGTTTGCATATAGCAAGCTAATATATAATGATTGTCTATTCCTATAGGATGTCTGCAAGTACTTTGCCTATGGTCAGTACACAGATGGAATGCCGGACAGACCAGACTTGCCATCTGGGGCATCCTACGACTGTATCATGGGCATCCCTCAGAAACCCAGCAGCAAGGCCAAGATACACTGGTTTCTGTTCTCAAGTGTGAATGAGTTAAAGTACGTTGTTGGCTTCTCGCTGATCTAACATTGATAATAGTTCTCTTCTCAAACAGTGGTAGCTGTGGTAGCATAGTCCCTGGATGCTCGCAAGCCAGTCCAGTGATCATGTTTGAATCCACATCGGGTGGGTTTTAAAATAGACCTGGGTACCCATGCTGACCCAGCCTACAATGGGTACCAGGGATGTCGTGGGATTTGAATTTTTCACCATGTATTTTGTAAATAAAGGGTAGTTGCCTCCGCCAGCTTTAACTTGTGACCATATGTGAATATTGTGTTGTATATTTCAGCTTGAATTATTGATCTTATTGCTTTAGTTTATGTTGTGTGATTTTTGCAGTATGTACCTGACGAGATGCAGCGAAATATGTCAGGCAGTGTGTCTTTGTTATTCAAGCTGGATTTTGTCTAGTGGTAATGAGTGAGAAAGGAAACTGGTCAGTTCACATTATGATGCTATGGCCTTGTCTGTGTGAATGATTATCACTTCACACTCATACGAGAGGCAAAAGAGTTGTTGTGCCAGGAGTTTTAATCCAGATCAAGACCTCCTTAAGGGGTGGATAGTGGTCTAAAGAAAAGTAAATGAAGATTTCAGATGAAGTGTATCGTTTATGCTTCATCCATCTTCTACCTCAGTAGATGTAGTCAGGTCTGATGAAATGGATGCTGGAGCTGGGTAGGACACACATTAGGGCAACTAGTGCTGTTGTAATTAGTTATTCATTGTCTCTCTCCCATCAAAAGGTCACCCATCAAAATATTATTTGCCATGTCTTTGTTTGCTAATACTTTGAAGTTGTATGTAAAATTCCTCCTTAACTTGTGTGTGAGTGCTTAGCATTGAATCACATTCACGTTTATTTTATTTTTTGTGGTTCTAAATATTTCTAGAACTCGCAGCTTCCCACTCTATTATTGCTTTATCTGCCTCTTAAGATAGATGTAGGGGCATTTTCCTCTGTATAGTCTGAGAACAATACTGCTTCATCCATGTTTAGAAGCTGTTACATTCCGTCTTGTTTCGCATAATCCTAAAATGCTGATCCAATCTGGCGGATAGGCTGTTGAGCTGTTAAGGCCTTTGGAGTTGCTTCTGGCTACTATTTGCTTGCACATTTTTATTATGTTGGGCTGGTAGTACATGGTTCCATTGCCCCACTACTGAGTTAAGTACATGGAAGTGACATGTGAGCAATGGGTTTCATGTGGAATTATTTTACATCTGTCCGCAGTGGTTTATATTGTGAACTGCATGTTAGAATAATGGGTACGACCGGTTGCTGAACTAGCTGGTTTTGCCTTATGCAGTAATGTGTGTGCAACTGCTGGTTTTCAGTGACTGCTACTTCCATTGATGGTGAACTGTAATTTTAGTGGTGAGCTGTTGTGTTGTATTTCTTTAGCAGCCTGTGCATGCTGTTGATTTGTCAGGACTGCTGTCTGTTCCACTTTTCACATGGGACAGTGAAGAGCATTTTGTGTGATATTCACTAGCACAGGAATGAAGTATTATGGCGCGACCCTTTGCCGTTAAGATGGAACCGCGACTGACTAATGCCGATCCTAAATTTTATTACCCCTATGACAGCAAACAAATTAGAAGCTGCAGTATATGAGTTGTTACAGCTGAAAGGTTAAGAGCACCCTTGGTGAAAGTAGTCAGTTCTGTTCAGTAACAAATATTGCAGACATTTCAAATGTGTACACTTTTGCATTAATTGTAATTATTATATTGTTTCAGTGACTGGATGAGTGCAATCTGCAGCACAGTATGTATGAATTGTATATGTTTATGTACATGTTTTAGCTTTCTTTGTGATTATTTAACTTTGTTATCTCACAGTTGTTACTTAACTCTCTCTATCTCCAACAGTTGTTACTTAACTCTCTATGTCCCCAACAGTTGTTACTTAACACTATCTCCAACAGCCGTTACTTAACTCTATCATTCTCCAACAGTTGTTACTTAACTCTCTCTTTCTCCAACAGTTGTTAGTTAACTCTCTCTTTCTCCAACAGTTGTTACTTAACTCTCTCTGTCCCCAACAGTTGTTACTTAACTCTCTCTGTCCCCAACAGTTGTTACTTAACTCTCTCTTTCTCCAACAGTTGTTACTTAATTCTCTCTCTGTCCCCAACAGTTGTTACTTAACTCTCTCTCTGTCCCCAACAGTTGCTACTTAACTCTTTCTATCCCCAAAAGTTGTTACTTAACTCTCTCTGTCCCCAACAGTTGTTACTTAACTCTCTCTTTCTCCAACAATTGTAAAATATTTCTTCTGTTTCCAGAAGTTGTTTCTTAACTCTCTCTTCCCCCAACAGTTTTTAATTAATGCTTTATGTTCCCTACAGTTGTTAATTAACCCTCCCTGTCCCCAACAATTGTTACTTAACTCTGTTGGTTCTCAAAAGTTGTTACTTAACTATCTCCAGCAGTTATTTAACTCCTCCTGTCCCCAACAGTTGTTACTTAACTATCTCCAACAGTTATTTAACACCTTCTGTCCCCAACAGTTGTTACTTAACTATCTCCAACAGTTATTTAACTCTCTCTGTTCCCAACAGTTGTTACTTAACTATCTCCAACAGTTATTTAACACCACCTGTCCCCAACAGTTGTTACTTAACTATCTCCAACAGTTATTTAACTCCTTCTGTCCCCAACAGTTGTTACTTAACTATCTCCAACAGTTATTTAACACCTTCTGTCCCCAACAGTTGTTACTTAACTATCTCCAACAGTTATTTAACTCTCTCTGTTCCCAACAGTTGTTACTTAACTATCTCCAACAGTTATTTAACACCACCTGTCCCCAACAGTTGTTACTTAACTATCTCCAACAGTTATTTAACTCCTTCTGTCCCCAACAGTTGTTACTTAACTATCTCCAACAGTTATTTAACTCTCTCTGTTCCCAACAGTTGTTACTTAACTATCTCCAACAGTTATTTAACTCCTTCTGTCCCCAACAGTTGTTACTTAACTATCTCCAACAGTTATTTAACTCTCTCTGTTCCCAACAGTTGTTACTTAACTATCTCCAACAGTTATTTAACTCCTTCTGTCCCCAACAGTTGTTACTTAACTATCTCCAACAGCTATTTAACACCTTCTGTCCCCAACAGTTGTTACTTAACTCAAATGTTTTTAATTGACCTGGGCTTCCAGGTCATCCCTGCCTATGATGGCTACCAGGAATTGTTTTGGGAAGTACAGGTGGCCAGCACAATGTTGACCTCATCACCCACCATGAACCAATTTCAGACTTGTAAAGAAACCTGGTACAGGCCTTGAGGTGTGTTGTTCGTATGATGCTAGTCCCATGTTTTTATAAATTAATCGACACTTGGTCAGTCATGTGGTCAGCATCTGCTTATGATGCTAGTTCCATGTTTTTATAAATTAATCGACACTTGGTCAGTATCTGCTTATGATGCTAGTTCCATGTTTTTATAAATTAATCGACACTTGGTCAGTCATGTGGTCAGCATCTGCTTATGATGCTAGTTCCATGTTTTTATAAATTAATCGACACTTGGTCAGTATCTGCTTATGATGCTAGTTCCATGTTTTTATAAATTAATCGACACTTGGTCAGTCATGTGGTCAGTATCTGCTTATGATGCTAGTTCCATGTTTTTATAAATTAATCGACACTTGGTCAGTCATGTGGTCAGTATCAGCTTACGATGCTAGTCCCATGTTTTTATAAATCAATCCACACTTGATCAGTCATGTGGTCAGTGCCATGCTGGCTGCCTTGACCTTGCAGGACATTTTCTATTACCAGTGTTAGGCTGGGTTGACTAGGAGAATATTTCCTCCCTACCCCAAATAAACAAACGCTCAAGTCCTGTAAATGGATGGTGTGAATATGTGAAATGTTAGTACACGAAGGGATCAGTGGAGGGATCCCATAGTGAATGATGAGATTTAGTTAGTTAGTCGACAGATCATCCTCATTGCACATCGAACCATTCATTCCATAAGTGCTCTGATCCCCTCCTCAGCAAATCCTGCAGCTTGTAGTGGCTCACAACACCAGTTCTGTGTTGGTTTATGTATCTTCTTTGGCTTCCTGCATAGTGTTCTTGTTTGGCCACACCTCTTTTTTTAACTTGCTGTTCTCGCAGCCTGACCATGGTTGTAGACTCACAGTCATCGCTTGGTTCTTGTAAAACGACTTACTTCTCGTAGAACATTCAGAATGTCTGCCTTGTCCATGGCTCGTCCGCTTTCCACAGTAGCCCTACCTGCAAGCTTGTCAGCCTGCTCATTTCCTTGTACACCCGCATGCCTTGGTATGAAAATGAAACTAATCTTTGCCAACCGAGACCACTCCAGAAACAGCAACCACTCTCTTCGGACCCACCCCATGTCTACCTTCCTGAACATACTCATTGAGTCACTAAGGACACATGCCCGATTCAATGTCTGTGTCTTGAGCCATGTTATTGCTTTACTTACTGCCATGGCTTCCATATTCAGGCTACTTGTAGTCAAAGCAAAAGCACCAGACTCTTCCTTCACAATTTTCCCTCCGGCCTGAACCATAAAGGCCCATGAACTTCTCACTCCTCGAACGACCGACCCATCCGTGTAAATTACAGCATCATCCTCTAAAGAATTCTCGAAGATCAGAGCCTGTATTTCCACCTCCACAGCAGCTGGATTTTCTTGTCTGCATTTCCTGTCTAGTTGGATGCATACTGAAAAGGATGTACAGAGCTCTGTTGGCACTTAAACCCACTCCTCGCCAGGTTCTAAGTCCTCAAGTGAACAACCTGCTGAAGAATGTCTTCAACTTGACCCATCCACAACTTTCCTATTTTTAACCTGCTGCCCTTTACCTTCTTAATCTCGCTATGCAGTGGATGTTGTGTGTTTGCGTTGACTCTGAGGTAGGCACGTGCTCAGCAAATTTGTATTCTGTCCCTCATGGTTGGAAAATCAAGAAGGTAGCGAATAGTCCTGCATGCTGTATCTCTTGTACATTCAAGAATAATACGCATAGCTTCGTTCTGTATCCTTTCCATTCTTTCCATCTGCTTATGGCTGAGAGTCAGGATTGCCATCGCATACTCCAAAACAGAAAGGACCAGACCCTCGTAAAGAAGACATAGATGGCGCTGCTCACAGTTTGCAGCCACCATCACCCGCATCGCAGCCAAGCTCCACTTGGTCTTTGATATCACTTGGTCTGTGTGCTCAGAATAAGCGAGGCTTCGATCAAATCATATCCCCAGGTATTTCATTTCCTGCATTCTTTCCACTATTTCTGAACCCAGATTTACAGTTGGCGTTGGAGTGTTGACAATATGGTTATTCAAAAAGAACCATGTCACTGTTACCTTTATTGGGTTGACCATTGCCCCGCTTAACACACCAAGTGCTTATGCGATTAAGTTCGGTTTGTAGTTCCACAGCAACCTGATCTCTATCCTTACCCTGACAATATACTAAAACATTGTCTGCATACGACAGTGTCATCCCCGGTATATGATTTGCTCGCCGGTGATTCTCACAGTGTAGGTATTGAAAAGCACTGGTGATAATGGTGATCCCTGTGTTAGGCCAGGATATATTGTTGTTGGTTCCGAAGTCCAGCTGCCACATCTAAAAACTACTTTCCATTGGAAGAGAGCTGCAGCGATCCAACTAAGGAAGAAAGGACTTATCTTGAGTTCAAGAAGTTGAAGCATTACAAAATCCAATGGTACTCTGTGGTACGCGTCACCAAGATCAATCACTGCAGCAAATGTTTCAATGCCTAAGTGGAAACCTTCATAGACATCATGGGCAAAAACTGCTGCATTGGTCCAGGTTTCTCTTTTTGAACGGGTAGGTGGGAAAAAAACCTTACCTGTCTAGCTGGCTTGTTATTTTTCTGACAATTAACTTTTCCAGCAGCTTGCCTATTGTATTCTGCATGGTTATTACCCAATATCCCTGAATTTTTATGTGGTCTTTGCCTGGCTTTGGCAAGGGAATCAGATAGCAGTGTAACCATTCCTCCTTGATGCTAGCACTCACTATACTGTTGTTGTACATGTCTGCTAGTTCCTCTAGCTCAGTGGTTCTCAACCTTTTTTGGCCCATGCCCCCCCCCCTTTACCATATGTTCAGAACGTCATTCCCCCCCCCCCCTTTCAAATTTCTTCCCTATAAATCCCCCCCCCCCCCACCCTTACACAGTATACATAAAAATTGAAGCTAAATTTAATAACACATACTAGAACAAGTCTAGACATCTACATAAAACGTGATTTGAGGGTCTACTTAATGTATAAAACAAATTTCATTAGGGCGAGAAGTACAGAACCGTAAAATTTAGGGGGAAAAATAATATTAAGTAACTGATTCTTGTATTAATGCAATCTTGAAATAATCTTAATTTCCCCCCCCCCCCCCCTTGCAAAAACCCTAAAATTCCCCCCTGGGGGGGGGGGAGGGGATTCCCCACCGGTTGAGAACCACTGCTCTAGCTCATCGTCGGTACATGTATTGATGTCATCATATCTTATGCCATCTGGCCCTGGAGCACTGTTTTTTGATCGTCGAAGCACAGCCTTGATCTCTTTCACTGTCACTGTGTCTTCATCCAAAATGTTCTGGGCCTTACAACTATCTGAGGTAACCTCCTTGGCAAGATTTTGGCCTCTCATGTCTGTCTGCTTGCTCTGCTCTAGATAGCATTGGAAGAGGGCTTTACCCTTGTTCTCGTCAGCCAGATGAGGTTAGCACCTTGGAAGTCAGGAATACTCTTATTCTTGACTACCCCATTCATGCTTTTATGTAGTTGCCAGAACAATTTAAGTGACTTGTCTGTGCTTACCTTTCGACTTAACGCTGCCCATTTTTCACTTTTAACTACCGTAACCCAGTTTTTTTTAAGTAGTTTACTTTTGTGTGCATTTCTCTTTTTAAGTGCACGCAAGGGCTGGGATAGGCAACTCTGTTCTTCTTGACATTTTGCTTTTTCCTGACAGCAGTACGCTTATCCATCCAGGCCTTTTCCACCTCCAAATTCCACCAAGGTGGCTGCTCCCAGCTTTTTTTTCCTGCCATGAAGCTTTCTGCACTTGTTACGCCTTAGTTTACTCACCACATCTTGCCCTATACTGTCATACTGGAAAGTCTTGACTGTTGACTTGTGCTGCCTGGTTCTGCATTTCTCCATCAATATGCTGCAAGGGTGGTGGTCGCTGCCGTGGTATCCTATGACGCCCCATCTACACACTGTAGTGAGTGATGGAGACACCAGTGAAAGGTCAATAACACTGTCCTCATCAGCTGGACGACTTGCTGTCCTGGTGACACAGCCACTGTTGATGCAAACAAGATCGCTTGTTTCAAGTGCAGCCTCGAGCTTCTCCCCCTGTGTGTTGGAGGAAATGTTTCCCCATGATCTGCCTTTAACGTTGAAATCGCCACAGAAAATAACATTCCTCTCGTGACCTAATATGTCACTTAAGCACTGCCACTTCTGGGAATCCACACTCGCGTTACAGGCATAAACATTAACCAACACAAATGGTAGACCGGATTGAACTATAACTGCCTGTATTTGTATGTCATCTCTGTCCCATCTAGACATATCCAGCTCTGTAACCACTATATTGTCGCGAATGAGAATCGCCTTTCCCAGGTGTCGCCTGTTGTAGAAACATTGGAAGCCAGC
Organism: Cepaea hortensis; assembly: GCA_963921405.1. Classification (NCBI taxonomy): domain Eukaryota; kingdom Metazoa; phylum Mollusca; class Gastropoda; order Stylommatophora; family Helicidae; genus Cepaea; species Cepaea hortensis. The sequence continues at coordinate 126,227,191 of OY992876.1, read as the reverse complement.
AATGTGGAGTGAATTAACACCCAGTCTTGTCTCCTGAAGCGCTATAATGCCGTTCCTGTATACCAGGTTTTCCAGAATAGGGCCTCGTTGTTTTTTGCTGGCACAATTCCAATATAGAATATGAGTATTCTTGAGGCACAGATGGTCGCATTTGAGTCTAAAAATGCCTTGCTCCACTTTTTCTGCCTTGTCGCTTACGGCCTCCTCTCACCCCCGTCGCTTTGTTAGGTTGACTGCCCTCCGCACGGAGCACAAACGCTGTTCTGCCATGATGAAAAACCAAACACCACAGAAATACACACTGCGAAAATTAACTCAAGGATTGCTTCACTCAGATGCACAAGCTCCATAGCATCGGCGAAGATCTTGAGAAGAAACTCCTGATTTACATCCTGGTGTACAAATTACACACAGGAGATGAAAATATCCATCTCCTATGCGAAAAAAGGAGCGGTCACAATAACGAAAGATGAGAGCTGACATTGAACCATGTCCAACCACACTATGACATTGTCAGCGTAATGTTCTCACTGATGGCTTGCTAGCCAGGTCAGCTGTCCAAAAAAAAAGAAACGTCTTAATTAGGATTCTGACATGACAGCCTTACCGGCAGGCAAGCATGCTAGCCACTGTGCCAGTACGGCTGCCTTATGTTATATGGCCTTTTAAATATATCAGTAATGATCACCCTGTTTATACACCAGTGAAACACATTTGGAATATAGTGTTTGGTTCACATGTTTGGTGATTGGCTGACACACACAAAGTTGTATATCTGTATAATATCCTGTCTTTACTTTTCCACAAAAACTTATACTGTTCAAAAAAAAGAAACGCAACATTTTTGGTGTTACTTTTATAAAAGATATTCGCTGATTGGAAATCAGTCAACCTATCAGATGTGTTCATCTGGTCATTAACTTCTCGTGGATACCTGAATTGTACTCACCTCATGATTCATGAGGGCATGAAAGAGGTCAAGGTCAAAACAACATTTTTGACAATAACTCGTGACATCATCATCATCATCATCATCATCAAGTGCCGTGCCGGCTGGCGTAGGCATTCATGGCTCTCCACAGATCTCGGTCTTTGGTGTTCTGGATCAACTCTGCTGATGATATTCCTCCATGCCACCGTCTCAATCCATCCAGCATCATTGGGCGAATCAGCATCGTCAATAAAATGTTGGTACAAGTTTATAATTGAAACTGCAAATATTGCGTTTCTGTTTTTTTAAACAGTATATTATACTCACTGTAAGACTCATGAACCCCATAACTATTGATCAAGAGGGGAAATATCCCACCATTACCGGAATTCAACAGTAACTATAATCAACGATGAAGACATTGAACATGTCACAGACTTTGAATAACTTCGATTAAAAATCAACAGCAATGGGATTTTTAAACAATCTGATACTTATGCCGACCATATCAATGCAGAGGTTAAATAAACAGTATGAAAAACCTGTGGCACAACACCAGCGAACACATGAAAGTCACATATGTGAGAACATGCATCTTTCCTTTTGCAACATACGGATGTCAATCGTAACCATTTTGCAACCACTAAATAAGAAAATATTAAAATATTGTGCACCAAAAAGAAAAAAACATGCAGACATTCTACAAGATGTGAACATCAAAGAAAACTGGCTTGTAAACATATCATGTCTTTGAAACTGAAATATTGGGTGTATTTTTAATGGCTGCACAGTGTTTGAAAATATTGCCGGTCCAAGTTTTGTATTCACCCTCTGTAAAGTTCATGCAACATAATAAGTAAAGTAAAAGTACTGTCGTCGACAGTGAGGGCCCTACGGGCCCAAAAACTTAAAAACATCCATCGATCGGTCTAGCAGTCCACCGAACACTAAACCGGAAAATGATTGCCGGACCGATGCAAATGAGGCTCGAAGGGATTCTTCTTTGTTTGCGGTGAATTAAAATTGAAGTACCTAAGTAAATACAAAATTTTGACTGGCAATATTTTCAATCACTGCACAGCCACTAAAAATACACCCTGTACTTGAGCCATATTAAATGTGACAGTGGCTGGGAAAGAACAGTGATGGAAGCTGTGGTTCATGGTAGAAGAGACCAGCCACTGCCTACAGCTTGAGCATGAACATACCTGAAGTGGGTGAACTGACGAGGAATGGAGGATCATTTCAGCCGGCCATGGTGAGAGCCACCTGCTGCACAGGGCCTGCTACAGGATGGAGACTGGAGTTGAACCACAGACAGTGTGCTACCACTACACCACAGTGACTGCTGTCTGATGATTTCATGTTGTCTTTCCTTAGCTGCCGCCTGTGCCTCAGCGTGATAATGTCCAGCAGCAACAGCAGCAGCAGCAACAACAGCAGGCGCCTCAAGTCAGTTCAGCACCACCAGCAAATTATGGACCTCCACCTCCAGGTCCTGGCCTAGGCTTTGAGAACCTGGCATGTGAGTATAGGAGGTTGACATGAGGGGTTTGTGGGTGATGTGTGACTATGGGAGGTAGATATGTGAGTATAGGAGGTTGACATTTGAGTATAGGAGGTTGACATGTGAGTATAGGAGGTTGACATGTGAGTATAGGAGGTTGACATGTGGGATGTGTGAGTGATATGTGAGTATAGGAGGTTGACATGTGAGTATAGGAGGTTGACATGTGAGTATAGGAGGTTGACATGTGGGATGTGTGAGTGATATGTGAGTATAGGAGGTTGACATGTGAGTATAGGAGGTTGACATGTGAGTATAGGAGGTTGACATGTGAGTATAGGAGGTTGACATGTGAGTATAGGAGGTTGACATGTGGGATGTGTGAGTGATATGTGAGTATAGGAGGTTGACATGTGAGTATAGGAGGTTGACATGTGAGTATAGGAGGTTGACATGTGGGATGTGTGAGTGATATGTGAGTATAGGAGGTTGACATGTGAGTATAGGAGGTTGACATGTGAGTATAGGAGGTTGACATGTGGGATGTGTGAGTGATATGTGAGTATAGGAGGTTGACATGTGAGTATAGGAGTTTGACATGAGGGGTTTGTGGGTGATGTGTGACTATGGGAGGTAGATATGTGAGTATAGGAGGTTGACATATGAGTATAGGAGGTTGACATATGAGTATAGGAGGTTGACATGTGAGTATAGGAGGTTGACATGTGGGATGTGTGAGTGATATGTGAGTATAGGAGGTTGACATGTGAGTATAGGAGTTTGACATGAGGGGTTTGTGGGTGATGTGTGACTATGGGAGGTTGACATGAGGGGTTTGTGGGTAATTTGTGAGTATGGGAGGTTGACATGAGGGGTTTGTGGTTGATGTGTGACTATGGGAGGTTGATATGTGAGTATAGGAGATTGACATGAGGGGTTTGTGGTTGATGTGTGAGTATGGGAGGTTGATATGTGAGTATAGGAGGTTGACATGAGGGGTTTGTGGTTGATGTGTGAGTATGGGAGGTTGATATGTGAGTATAGGAGGTTGACATGAGGGGTGTGTGGGTGGCATGTGAGTATAGGAGGTTGCCATGAGGGGTTTGTGGGTGGCATGTGAGTATTGGAGGTTGACATAAGAGGAAGGGTTTGTGAGTAACATGTAAGTATAGGAGGTTCACATCAGAGGTTGGGTGACATATGAGTATAGGGAGTTGACATGAGGGGTTTGTGGGTGTCATGGTAGTATAGGAGGTTGACATTAGGGGTTTGTGGGTAACATATGAGTATAGAAGGTTGACATAAGAGGAAAGGTTTGTGGATGACGTGAGTATGAGAGATTGACATGAGGGGTTTGTGGGTGGCATGTGAGAATGGAAGGTTGGCATGTGAATATAGGAGGTTGATATGAGGGGTTTGTGGGTGACAGCTGAGTATGGGAGGTTGATGTGAAGATTTTATGAGTGACATGTGGGTTTAGTAGGTTGATATGCAGTGTTTATAGCTGTATGGTGGATTTGCATATTTATCATGTACACAAAGATTGTCTTGTCTGTGGTCTGTCAACTGGCTGTCTGCCATTCTGCCTTGTCTGTCTGTCATCCAGCTGTCTGTCTTGTCCATGTGTCAATCAACTGGCTATCTGCCTGTCTGTCTGTCGTATGTTTTTCAAATATCTACCTGTCTGTCATATATCTATCTGCTTATCTATCATTCTTTTATGTGTGTATTTATCTGACTCTATTAACTATGTATCTGTCTTTCATATATCTACTTTTCTGTCTATCTGTCATATGTGTTTATTTGACTGTTAGCCGTATATGTCTTTTATCTGTCTCTCTATTAAGCATTTATGCAGTGATTTCAACATTTACCCAAGTTTCGTGTGTCTGATTTTCCAGTAGGTGGCACTGCGCCTCCGCCCTATTCTGCATCACCCAATCAGTACAGACCACCTTCACCATACCCACAGGGACCACATTACTCACCACAGCAACCACAGTACTCACCACAGCATCAGCCGTATGGTCCCCCACCAGGAACATATGGTCCCCCACCTCAAGGTCAGTGCTCCGTTTGGATGTTTGTAGACATATTTTATTAATCTGTTAAATTGAGCACAGATGCAGCAAGCTAGATCACTTGTCTGTCTTACCAGGGCCCATAGACGAAGCAAATAGTAGTCACACTTAACCCACCTTGCATGTCTGAAGGGATGACTCGGGGGAGATGTGAGGCCGGCTGCCCCATCCCATTGAAAACTTTAGCTGAAAAACCCAGCCAACCATGAACACGTTTGAAGTTTAGAAAGAAAAATTCTCAGCCCATAAGATCCGGAGTGCGACAAGGTTGTGTCCTGTCCCCTCTCTTGTTCATAACATATATAGACAACATATGTAAAGAAACCAGCCAAACAGAGACCACAAGAACACTGCATGACAAGAACATGGAAGAAGAACCATCTGCAAATCTAACCATTAGAGAACTCCTGTTTGCGTACGACCAAGCACTAATAGCAAAATCAGAAGCTTAATTACAAGACCACATGAATAGTCTAAACGAAATGTGTAGGGAACATAACATGAAAATTAGCACAAGTAAATCAGAGGTAATGACTGTAACTAAAGAAGCAGCAGCAACAACGATTCACCTAAATAAACATCCCTTGAAACAAGTAAAGAGTTTCAAGTACCTAGGAAGTATAATATCATCAAATGGCAAATCAAAAAACGAGATAAAAAATAGATACATTAAGGCAAACCAACTTATTGGACAAATGGCACCAATACTAAAGAACAAACATGTATCAGTAACTACTAAGAAAGCACTTTACAACACAATCTTCCTACCAACTCTATGTTACCAATGCCAAACCTGGACAATGATAGAAAAAGAGAAAAGAAAAATCACAACAGAAATGAGATTCCTGAGAAGAATATTCAATGTATAAAGAAGAGATAAGATCAGAAATGAAGAAATCGGGACTAAAGTGGGGGTTGTAGCTGCTCTAGATTTTAATAGAAGGCAGCAAGTCAAATGGTTTGGCCATGCAAGTAGGTTACCAACTGACAGTATACCACAACAAGCAATGATGTACAGACCAGAGTGAAGCAGAGGAAGAGGCTGACCACGTAAACGATGGATGCAGGGAATAACAGAGTCCATGGGAATATCGATACATGAAGCCCATAAGTGGGCACTCTCCTACTGTTTATACTTCACCTCGACACGGCATGGTACAAGAGGAACATGATGAGATGAGATAAGACATCTCAGCCAACCAAGAACAAGTTTGACGTTTGGAAAAAAGATCTCAGCCAAACATGAACAAGTTTGAAGTTTAGAAAAAAAAATTCTCAGCCAACCAAGAATAAGTTTGACGTTTAGAAAAAAAAATCTCAGTCAACCGAGAATAAATTTGAAGTTTAGACAAATAAAATCTCAGCCAACCAAGAACAAGTTTGAAGTTTAGAAACAAAAAATAAATCTTAACCAACCAAGAAAAAATTTGAAGTTGACACACAAAAAAAGAATCTCAGCCAATCAAGAGGAAAGGAGGCTCTTCTAGAATGGATAAATGTCTGCATGGTTTGGCTACAAGGCATAATAGGGGACAAGAGCACAGACCTGGTCTAAGACTCCAGTGATCATGTGAGATGGTGAACAATAACCGAACCATGCTTATTGGCATGGCACATGATGATGATAAAATGGGAAAGCTGTGTGGAGTCCAACTTCTTTTCACCTAGGAAAAACTCAAGAATTGGAGCCTAGAATGTTAGAACTATGTATAAATTGGGAAAGACAACACAGGTGAAGAATTAAAACATAAGATATTCATTTTAGGAGAGGCAGAGATGAATCATTTGGGGGAGGGCAGGAAATGGCTGAAGGTGCCGGCTTGACTTGAGCTACATATTAGAGCATACGGGCATATTTTTATAGACCAACCAACACCTGATGGTGGTCAGTATCCCATTGGTTGCCTTTACTTCCAAATTCATTTCCAGCTACTTATTTTTAGGATGGACTAATCTCGGAGCCCAGGTGATTGTTGTTTTTTTTTTTTTTTTTGCGCACGCTCGCTTTGAACCGAAGCGTAGTCCATACATATTATCTATAGTAGTGATGGACTGAATTTTGCGTGTGGATTAGCTTTCCCTATTAACAGTGTCCCTCACCATCAGGTAAACCTACTCCGACTTCAGAGGTACTTGTAATTTATGTCCCCAAGTCAAGGACGACAGGTCAACATTTTAGTCCAGCTGTCCGGTGTAGGGGTTGAACTGCTTACCTCGGTATCAGCACAACTGATGTTTAAGAGCACGCGTTCTTACCCATTCGGCCATGCTGACCTGCATTTGTTTGTTTGTAATCACTATCTGGAGGGGGGTTCAACATGTGACCACCAGGTCAGCAGGAAAGCATGCTAGCCACTGTACTACACCTTGAAGTTTATCATCATCATCATGTGCTGTGCCTAGTGATAGTGATACCGGCATTCATGTCTCTCCACAAATCTCAGTCCCTGATGTTCTGGATCAACACTCATGAAGATATTCTCTATGTCATTGTCTTAGGCCATTAAGCATCATTTCTCTATCTGCTTGCAGTCTCCATGGTGAAGTGGTCGAGCCGTCTGCCTTGAGCTCCAAAGGCTGTGGGTTCAATTCCGGGCTGCATCTTTCAGTTCACGGGTGCATTTTTCCTTGAGGCTCCTGGGGGTTGTTGCTGAAGCCACGAAGTTGGTGCTTTGTTTGACGCTTTCGGCAGGCCGCCCTGCGGAAAGAGATTGAACCATATGGGGTAAAACCCGGTGCAATGAAGTCAATCCTCTTGACTTTTAAGCGACTTTTCTCTGTCTGCCTCTGCCTCTTCCACTACCCATCTGTCCAGTCACCACAATGTTATCCAATGCCTCTCTTTGAAGTTTTTAGTCGGCATTTATTCTGAAGTAAATACATGAAATCTTCATCCACTTTTCTTTGAAACTCCCAGCATCAGTATGTGAATATAGCCCAGGATGGGCCTCTAGCATGTGCACCAAAGGCCAGTGTTGCCTGAAAGAGTGATGTCGTTTGTATTTATCAGGGATGGCCTTCTGCTTTACCCTCTTGTATTTTCTAGTGATACTGCTTTCCAGGGAGCATTTGCCTGCTGTTGTCAATTTGCAACCAAACCAGTTAACGTTGCTGTATATGATGAATCCATCAGCTGCTTGCTAGCCTACCAGCCCTGGGTCATATGCTCAAATCCATACAGATTTTAAAAAATTAATCAGGTCAACCTCCCAGATAAACCCACGGAGAAATAAAATTAATCGGGTCAACCTCCCAGATAAACCTGGGACCTGGAACCAACCTCCCTGCCTGGGTACCAGGCAGTGTTCTGGGAGGTAAAGGCAACTAAAGGGACGTTGAGCACATCATCCATCTAGCATCGACTGCTATATAAAAGTATGAGATTACAGCATAGGCCCAGTATGGATCAGTGTGTGGATAAGGTCCTTTACTGTACTTGATAAGCTTAGATGTTTTCATATTGGCTATTGCCATGGGGATGATCAGGACTTGGATGTAAGAGTACGTTTTATAAATATGCTTATTTGTTTGTGCTTTCTGTGTTTAGCTTTCTTATCATCACATGCTATAAATGTGTCATCTCTGCTCTCAGCGACTTGTGCGCTGCAGCTTTCAAGACTCCGCTACTTTCGCACTGCACGAAATAACAATTCATGACATTTGCGAAAGGAATGCAATTTATTCAGAGCCGACATGTGAATGGCTCTACAAGTGTTAGGTTTCATCATTGATACACAATCTGAATACATCAACGTGATGATAGATGATGCTAGCATTACACAATCTAAATGATATAGCCCTATGTTTGCCTATGGCCTAGAAAGCTATCGTATTGGTCAAGGATACGTCCGACCTCTCTACCGTCTCCAGTCAGTCTGTCCCGCTACACATAGCGTGGACAAGCACGGACACTTTTACCCTCCGTGCAGTCACTATTATTGCGTGCCTGGTCTTGCCAGCACGCCGGCTGGTGAGTTTGAGTAACCTGGCCTAGCACGGTTACTCATAAGGACCAGCAACCCAATTGCTTGGGGAAAGCCCTCGCTCATCCGTACTTGTTGACCTCTGGTCTGACACAAATGTGTCTCCCAGTGAGGTTATTAATAGTAGTCGGTGTCTTCCCTGTCTGGGTGTCTCTCTACTAGCCTAGTGTTAACTCCTTACTCCTGTAAGGTCTTATTGGGGATGCTGACAGGGTCCCCTCCTCTCCGCGAAGTGTTACTTCCCCTTTCTCATCTTTGTAACACTTCTTGGTCACAAAATAAAAATTGGTTGTCCCAATTTTGTCAGATCTCCAATAAGTATAGAACTTTCTAGTTTGGGGATAGAACAATATCTTCTACCTTCATTCACAGTGTTCTATCTTTTCACTTGGCTGATTCAGTAGCCCATGTCTCAGTATAGTTGGATCCCTAGATATCTCAAGGATTGGTAGTGAACCGGAAACCGTTGTCTTATGACTTATGTCCTGGTTTCTGTCGTTTGACCCTATGTCTTTTGACTTCCACCCATTGACTTCCGTCTTGACCTGTTCCTCCTATTGCCCAAAATGACAACCCACACACTAGTTGACTCTGTTATGAGTACAACACATGAGCACCAAGTGTTCATGTTCCCATCAATATCCCCTCCAACTCTATACACACATAGCTCTACTGTTCACCTTCTTGCTTCCGCATGTGAAAAAGCTATGTTCACTGTTACATTTAGGATTCTGATTATTTATTGTGTCCCCTGAATTTAGAGTTATTGTTCTTTGAATTTATTGGTGTGTGCAACTTTTATGTGTTCGTTTTCCTGTTTGTTTGCGTGTATTCTAATAACCTACAGTGTACTTAACTGTCTAACATGTGTATGCGTTAGTGTACTAAATGTGTGTGTTCCTTCGAGCGCCGCAAATCGGTTCATTGTGGTTACAAACGTTCGTTATTTTTATTTGTGATCACAACTCCGTTTTCTGAAGCTCAAAGTACGTTCTCTCTATACTCTGCTAAAGTGTGGCTGCAACACATATAAAAACCCTGACAACACATTGGAAACACACATGACACAGACAAGTCAAATAAGACCTTTCCAGCGGTGGAAAAAAAATTTTCCGCTGTTTTTCTCTCTCGCTCTCTTCCTTTCCTGTTTACTAAGTTTTTGCATTCTCTCCTCGCATTTTCTCTTCTTTCATTCATCTTTCATTCCCTTTTATACTGTTCTTTCACTCACTCATTCTCTCGTCATTAAAATATGTTTCATAGTATTACATACATAAACAATATATATATACATTAAATGATTGGCTGAATTCTAACAGTAATCACGCCAAATGACTGTGCGTTTTGTTTGCACGCGTCATGTCTGTACAAAAATATACATCGTTATACGGATGGTTTGTTACCGATCCTGACATAGTAACTTCCATACTTTGGTGTGCTGACCTAAATTACCCTCAAGGGAAATAATTTACTACTACTTTCGTTTAAGCGAAATGGGTTAATTACCTTAAATGTTACTTGTGAAAAAGATGATATTCCTAAATGATTGGCATTAGTTTTGAAATGATATATTAGCTAAATGGATGTATAAATGATTATGATTATAAGTTAATTAACTAATATAAGATCTAATAATTGTATTTCTATAATGGATATTTTAATAAATAGGTTATTAATTAAATGAAGGTGATTTCTAACTACGCAAATAAAAAAATAAAGTTATATATGCGTTTACATAATTTGCAATAGAATAAATAATAGAAAATGAAGTTATAGATATTTTAAATAAAATAATAATGTACATATATCACAGTTACATTTCTATATCTAATTACACTAAGTTGACGTCCTCCTCTGCGTTGTGAAGCTAGAGCAAATCTCTTTGTAGACTATTCTAACATAGTTCATTCCGCCAGAGTCTTTAATGCTCTTCTTGAAGGATAGTGTATTAATATAGTTGCCTACCACATTATGTAGGTCCATAGCTAAACCTGTACTGTTATTCGGGGTTTAAGCGTTGGTTCCATAAGTTCTAGATTCGGGGTCTAAGCTGGGTTCGCTGTCCTCTTGGCGTTAGTTCCCATAATCTAAATTACGTGTGTCTCAGCGCAAGTTAATTCTGCGTCTGTTCGTTACACTTTTCATAACACTGTTCTATTCACACAAGTCAAGTATCAGGCGATAGTAACGCACTTACGATATGTCTTACCCACCACACATGGCACTTGGTTATTTAACATTAGTGTCACTGTTTTTGGTGGTGTATGGTCGCTTCCTTCCTGTAACTCAGGTATTTGAATGGATGAAGGACGACTTAAAATGTCTGCAATCGTATTTAATCTCCCTTTTAAATGTTGGATGGTAAACGTATAATTTTGGAGAATTAAAGCCCACCTGTAAATTCTATTGTTGGTAGGATGTCCAGATTGCATCACAGACAATGGAGAGTTATCGGATTGGATTACAAACTGTGCTCCTGCCAAAAATCGATGAAACTTTCTCACACAATAGATCAAACTAAGGCCTCCCATTTTTGATGCTGAGTATCTTCCTTCAGCAGGAGTGATGTTGCGACCTACGGGGTGGAACGTCCCGTCGTAGAACTGATCTAGTATTCCAGATCTGGATATGGCACTAACGTCTGTGCGTAAGAAATAAGTGAGTTTTGGATTAGGCATGCAAAGGATAGATGGAACGATGAAAAAATGGTTCAATTTCGATACCGCACTAATTAATCGTGCATCTTTTACAAATAACTTAGCCAAAGCTTTTAAGATGTTAGAAAAAACACTGGTGATTTCCCCCAGGTTGGGAATGAATTTCCCATAATAGTTTACCATATTCAGTAAACTTTGGACCTGTTTTTTGGTCATTGGCATTGTCACATTTAGAATCTTTGTGACGATACTGTGATCAGTTTTTAATTGGCCCCTGCAGATGGTATGACTCAGGAAGTCAATTTGTTCCATGCCCAACTCTATTTTGGACGGCTTAGCTATGAGTCCACACAATCTCAACCTGTTGAAGACCTGTCGACGTTTCAGTAGGTGTTTTGTCCCGTCTTTCGTCTGACTGCATCTGTTATTTCTATACGTCGAGATATTTGTCGCAGTTACGTTTACAGTAGGAACTGGCAGTTCCATCTCGTCCAATACTGTTGTGCTACTAGTTGTGTGTGCTGTTATCTGGCTAAGTGTGTTTGCGTTGTCGCTGTTGTGTGTCGCCCTACCTAGTGAAGTTGAGTTATGTATGTCTGTCGTCTCATTGCTTGGTATTGGTGCAATCTGTTCGTCTGTCTGCTGTTCTTGTGAAACGTATGGTTTCAGGATGTTGATATGAAATATCTCTAAGGGTTCTTTTATCGATATTTCATTATCCGCATCTGATATTTTGAGTTCAACGTTGAGAGGCCCTTGGTAACATGTTAGTACCATGTTATGTTTATCAGTTAGTTGAATCACAGCCTTTTGGTTCGGTTTAAGGTGAATCGTTTTAGTACCCTCGTTCGGATAGTTGTGGTTTCCATCACTCGACACCTGCATTAGGGGTCCAGTAATATCGACCGCTATACTCTCAAGTGGTCTAGATGCTATCACTGACCGTCGCACTTCGGTCTTTACATGCTTTTTCTTTCGTACACGATGTTGACACACAATACAAGAGCGACAGAAAGATTTTATGTCCGAACAAAATTTCGGCCAGTAAAATTGTGATAGAATTCTGGCTCGCGTGTTATGATAGCCCAAATGTTCAGCAAACGGTGGTGAATGTGCGATTTTTAGCACCCTTTTTCGGTATGTTACAGGTAACACCGTCTGCTGAATTTCATGGTTATTATATGTGTAATAACGCATGAGAATTCCGTTAACCTTTTTAAAGTACCAGGAAGAATTTTTAGAAACTTTCTTTCGCTCACACAACAAGTTAAAATACGGTGTGAGTGTTTGGTCAGTGCTTTGTGCCTCGCTCAACTTTTGGCGAGTATTGTTGATATCTGCACCACTTGGTGTTAGTAGCTGTAGAGTTTTATTTTGTAAGTCAGTATAACTTATTTCTGTATCTGACTTAGTTACAGCGTTGACCCTGTGTGTTTCATTCCAGGCTTTTATGTTGTCGTCTGTACGTTCTTTCAATGCATCAAGACACCCCAAAATAAGATCCGTACATGGATTTTGGAGGATAGCGCACGTAAATGTGCCGGTAAGGAACGGGGTATTGATATGCGCTTTTGCCAGTGGATATTTCTCGATGGTACCCGAGAAAGTACGGCATTTGACAAATTCATCCGTATAATCTTCAGGTCTAGCAAGTTCTCTCCTTAGTCCCAGTATAGTACTGCCGCTATCAACTAAGCATTGGCATGGTTTACCATTGACCTGTGCATCGTAGAACTTAAGGTTACCTCTGGAGGCACATGCTGCATTAGCTTCTTCATTTGAACATGATATTACGTGTCCACATTTCAATCTCCCCTCCACATGAAACTGGTGGCATACTTTGCACGTCTTAAAGTTTAAAATATCGGTTACTGATGATACACTCTGACATTCATTCGTTGGCAATACATTGACAAGTTTGGGATCTATGTCACTCTCATCGTCTGATGATGTATCGATGAGGGCTGCGTTGTTTGCCTTCATTCTCTGTCTCCCAAGACACTTATTACTATAATGGCCATAACTAGAACAAAAATAACATTTTACAGCACGTTTAAACGATGATCTTCTGCTTTCTTGCTTCTTTAACACTTGTTCTAGGTGTGACGGATATGTGGGGTTTTTATCACACATCGAATAAGTTGGGTGAAAAAGATTGCAATAATTACATCGAGGTGGTTTCTGATATGGTTTGTCCTTCTTACTATAGTCTTTCTGTTTGTAGGATCTATCAGGGACTCTGTTTGCAAAAGCTGTAATTTCTGTGTCATATGATGTAGTTTTAAATATGTCCCGATTAGAGGAAAAATAAGCTGACCCCCGTTTCTCTAATTGTTGAATGGACTCAATATCTGACTGTTGTAAGAATTTAGCAAAAGGGGTAGGTACTGTCGAAACAACTTTGTCCATTACCATTAGCTCTTCTAGTTTTTCATAGCTGTTACCTACTTTAGCCGCCTTAGTCTATTTTTTAAATGTGCTCTGCACGTTAGAAATGTAGTCTAAGAACGTTTCAGTTGCTTTTGGTTTAATCTGTGAGAATTGAATTTGGTAACCAGTAGCGTCCAAAAGAAAATGTTGCATTATCCTATCGTGTATGTACTGGTAATTGTTTCTAAGATCTGTAGGTATGGATTCTATTACTTTTAAAGGCTCCCCACTCAGGTTCCTCATGTAAATCATTGCCCAATCCTCTAAAGGTATTTTCTGTGTTTTTAGTTGGAACTCTATATTTTCAGTCCATGCGCTGATTGAATCACCTACAGTGTATGGTTTAATGAGGCCTTTGTACTTACTGAATTTGTTCTGTTCTTCTTGGCTCTTTTGTTTTCTAGAGGCTATTTGTATGTTAGAATCTACCTCCATTTCCTTCATCTTTAGTTTAGTTTCTGAATCTACCTGTATTTGCTTTTCTTTGGTGGCGTGTTCTAAGTCTAACTGTTTCTGTTTGATAATTTGGTCCGACTCTAATTTCTTTTGTTCTAACTCTAATTTTTTCTGGTCTAACTCTAATTGTTTCTGTTTGGTAGCTTGATCGGCCTCTAATTGTTTCTGTTTGGTAGCCTGATCGGCCTCTAATTGTTTCTGTTTGGTAGCCTTCTCGATCTCTTTCATTTCTTTTTGATGTTGCCTTTCTAATGCTCTTTCATCTCTGTCAAGAGCAGCTTTTCTTTCTGTTTCTTCTCTATACCTTTGATCTGCCCATTTTTCTAGTTTATCGCCAGTGTGGCCCATTGCGATGCCCGCCTGGATACATTCATTTAGTGACGCCATTTTGTGGCGTAATGTTAGTTCAAATGATAATATAATAATATGCACAGAATAGTTTACAATAATGTGTTAGTACATGTACATCATTTGCTGGAAAAGAAGATGCATGATTAAGTTAGAGCATATCAAAATATTCGGAAAATATACTCATCTAATTTGTTGGACAGTGCGGTACTTGGGATGTTCCACCGCAGTCTTTCACACTACACACTGGTTTGATTTGCTACCACACGGGCTGCGTTCTGGTTGGTAGAGCAGCACAAATTAGACACACGCTTCAGTTGTAAATACAAGCTCACAATTCATCATATTCTATCAAATATTTCATAACGTTGTTACTATAATTTCCTATTTCATGCGATTGGTGAATGAGAATGTGATAAATAGTGATAGATGGTATTAATGATGAATGATGTGATCGTCTGAATGATTGTTAGATGATAAATGAGATGATTAGTCGTATGGCCGTCAATGTCGTTTTGTCTTCGCCGTTTGACTCTGGCGTACCTTCGTTCTAGGCTGCAGTTCGTCGCTACTTTATTTAATGATTTCGTAGAATGGTGACATTGATGGCTGTATCACACGCAATGGAATGTACACGGTGGTTACGATGGTAATGTTCACTGATGATCTTATACATTTCAATTGCTTTTAATATAATAACATACTTTCTAAATAATATTGGTAGAATTTCACACTTTACCGATCTAATTTGACTCAATTGTGGTTCACACTCCACAAATTTGGCGATCGTATAATTCACCACAAGAAAAAAAATTTAATTTATAGCATGTATCACAATAAATTTGTATTACTTTGCAATATATAACACATCACAAATGTTGAAACGTGCATTGAACTACTTCTGGTACAGAACTTTGTAATATCAATCGATAGCTAGCGTTCGTTTAGTGGTTTATAATACCACTTGCATGTTGGCGTTCACTGCTCGTTGAATATACTACAACTGCCTGCTATGGCTGTTCAGAAACGTTCAATGTGTTCTGACCCTAATTTGCAGCTGGCGTTGATTCTTTGACCATTCTGACACCAATTTGAGGTCTGGTCTTACTGTATTGTGGCGTTAGTTCACAACTTCTGACACCAATTCGATGTGGCGTTGGTTCACAACTTCTGACACCAATTCGAGGTCTAGCCTGTCAGCGACTTGTGCGCTGCAGCTTTCAAGACTCCGCTACTTTCGCACTGCACGAAATAACAATTCATGACATTTGCGAAAGGAATGCAATTTATTCAGAGCCGACATGTGAATGGCTCTACAAGCGTTAGGTTTCATCATTGATACACAATCTGAATACATCAACGTGATGATAGATGATGCTAGCATTACACAATCTAAATGATATAGCACTATGTTTGCCTATGGCCTAGAAAGCTATCGTATTGGTCAAGGATACGTCCGACCTCTCTACCGTCTCCAGTCAGTCTGTCCCGCTACACATAGCGTGGACAAGCACGGACACTTTTACCCTCCGTGCAGTCGCTATTATTGCGTGCCTGGTCTTGCCAGCACGCCGGCTGGTGAGTTTGAGTAACCTGGCCTATCACGGTTACTCGTAAGGACCAGCAACCCAATTGCTTGGGGAAAGCCCTCGCTCATCCGTACTTGTTGACCTCTGGTCTGACACAAATGTGTCTCCCAGTGAGGTTTTTAATAGTAGTCGGTGTCTTCCCTGTCTGGGTGTCTTTCTACTAGCCTAGTGTTAACTCCTTACTCCTGTAAGGTCTTATTGGGGATGCTGACATCTGCCTTCTGGCTAAGATCAGAAAGTGTAAAGTGTCACAGAAATGTGACTAGTGATAATTGTTTGTTCTGACATTTTGTCACAATTATAATCAAAAATGTTTCATCTAGTGATATTTTTAGAATGTTAATGTATTTTGTAATACTTTAAGTATTTATATTTGTCAGCAGTTTTTAATCCAATGATGTTTTAGTGTGTTCATAGACGCAAGCATAATATGTTGCTTTGAAAATGTTGCTGTTATATTGTTATATTTCCATTTATTTTATTTCTTGTCAGCAATTGTTAATATGTTTTAGTGTGTTCATATGCTAACATAATTTGTTGCCTTGAAAATGTTGCTCATTTTTACATATGCATATATTTTATTATAATTTCTAGCCATTGAAGGCTGGCACATGTTTGATAATTTGATCATCGTTGTGTTGTGTTGTTTCTAATTTTGGTTTGCTTTCTGATTTTGCTTGTTCACATCCTCAGCTGCATATCCACGACAAGTGTACTACCCTGCCCCAGCCCAAGGTAGGGGTTCAATTACAGTAGTGGTAGCCATTGTCGTCTTTATCATCAGCGTCATCCTTGTCATGTGTTGTGGAGTGTTACCATTTGTTACTGTAGGGTTGTTCCAGAAATATTTATTTGGAATCATTCTGTTTGATTTAATGCAGTTGCAACATTCAGCTAGCTCTCTCATTATTCCAGTGTGTTTCTGGAATCTCTGTTGTGAAGTGGTTAAGCTACCTCATTCACACTCTGAAGGTTGTGGGTTCGATTCTGGACTCCGTCATTCGGTCCACAAGCGTTGTCTTCTTGGAGACATCTGGGGGGTTGTTGCTGGAGCTACATAGTTCACGCTGTTTGCGACACTTTTGGCAAGAGACCTGTGGAAAGAGGCCAAGCCATGTGGAATAAAACCTGATGCAATGAAATTGACCATCTCACCTTTAAATCTTTATGTTTCATAACTCATCACATGGGCACAGGTAGAAATTGTCTCATATAGTACATAAATGGCAGCTACATTTTCTACTAGTTTCCTGAACAGCTGAAGTTGTGGCCCTAGACTGCCTAACTGCATTACCACTTCATCATGGAGACTGCCTCACAGCCAGGGGAATTATATGCAAAGCTCAGCAGTGTTTGTAGCCATTGTTACCAGAAGTCAACTCTCATTCACAGCGTTCTCCTACACTGAAATACTTCGACCATATGAAACATCACAGTGGTTTGGATAGAACTGTGAAAGAAGGCATGGTTCATGGAAGAGGAGGCTGGGGTCAACCGTCATGAAGAGGGACATGAAGATGCCTGGGCATGAAGCGGGACATGGGACATTGCAGATGCCTGAGCATGAAGCGGGACATGGGATATTGCAGATGCCTGAGCATGAAGCATGACATTGCAGATGCCTGAATGTGAAGTGGGACACATGACATTGCAAGTGCCTGGGTGTGAAGCAGGACACTGGACAATGCAGATGTCTCAGTGTGACATGGGACATTGCAGATGCCTGGGTGTGAAGTGGGACACTGGACATTGCAGATGTCTGGATGTGAAGTGGGTCATGGGACATTGCAGATGTCTGGGCATGAAGCGGCACAAGGGACATTGCAGGTGCCTAGGCGTGAAAATGTATGAGGCCGGAGAACTGGCAAGGGATCAGGTCTTTTCGTTGGGCTGTGATGAGAGCAGTGTTTTGTCAAAGGTCAACTATGTGATAGTGGGTTACCAGACATGTCTGGAACAGTGGTGCTGGAGTAGAAGTTGGCTTCAGCCGTGACACATTAGGCAGGTGATATACTAGGCACACTGGGGACTCATAATGCAAGGGAAGAAATGGCAGCGAAGAAGGGAACCGGCCACCTACCTCATTCTGGGATGATATGTGCAGGCCTTACACTTCACATCCCAATGGGCAGTATGTCATGGGACTACTTTTACCTATACCTGAAAATCACTACTGTTTGTGACATGCTGTTGGGAGGTAGTCAGTACCTGTTAGGACATTGGCTGGGCAAGTCATGTTTTAGACCGATAGTCGTCGTCATCATGTGACATGTTGTTGGGAGGTAGTCTGTATTATCATCATGTGACATGTTGTTGGGAGGTAGTCTGTACCATCATCATGTGACATGTTATTAGGAGGTAGTCTGTACCATCATCATGTGACATGTTGTTGGGAGGTAGTCTGTACAATCATCATGTGACATGTTGTTGGGAGGTAATCTGTACCATCATCATGTGACATGTTGTTGGGAGGTAGTCTGTACAATCATCATGTGACATGTTGTTGGGAGGTAATCTGTACCATCATTATGTGACATGTTGTTGGGAGGTAGTCTGTATTATCATCATGTGACATGTTGTTGGGAGGTAATCTGTACCATCATCATGTGACATGTTGTTGGGAGGTAGTCTGTACAATCATCATGTGACATGTTGTTGGGAGGTAATCTGTACCATCATTATGTGACATGTTGTTGGGAGGTAGTCTGTATTATCATCATGTGACATGTTGTTGGGAGGTAGTCTGTACAATCATCATGTGACATGTTGTTGGGAGGTAGTCTGTACCATCATCATGTGACATGTTGTTGGTAGGTAGTCTGTACCATCATCATGTGACATGCTGATAAGTGAGCAGTCATGGTTCTCCATCTCTCACCATCTGTGATCATGTCTGTGTTCTTGCTCTGACTGTGCCATGTGTCCAGCTATTTATATCTGTGTCTGCCCTTGCTCTTGTCCCAGCAGGATTGCACTGTATATATCCTCATAACCTCCTCAACAAAAGCATGACTTTGTCTAATTTCTTGAATTAATTTACAGTTGTCATTTTAGTTACAGTCTCATTAATTGTCCTGTTTTTCCATGGTATTATTTGCATTTTCCTCAGAAACCATTTTTCCACTGGTATTAGATGTTTTGCCGGTTTCCCTGGCCGAGGGGTTAACGATATTGTTCGTAATCCCATATATCCATGTGGGGAAAACAGCAGCGACGAGAATCGGCAACAGTTTGCGCCACGCTGGTAACTTACGGGGGTATATGAGCCGGTCGTTCAGAAAGCAATGGCAAACTACTGAACATAAAACTTGCCAAGTACATCAACAGCAGCTGAAAAAATGCTGGTGTTGACTGCAACGTCCTGTAAGGGATACACAACATAAAAAAAAACATTGTTTTTAAATTAGATGTTTCTGATATATTCTGCATATTGTCCTTGTTTCACATGCATACAGTAGTATAGGTTCTATACAGCACTTTAACGCCATGTTTCTCACAGCACTTGATAGCCTTTTAATGGTGAGCATACTTGCCATCTTACACAAGACTACAATTGCTGCTGCAATTCTTGTTCTGATTTCTATATAATAAAACACCTGAATAACTAAAGTACTGGTAACACAGGGGTTAGTGTGCTAGCTTATCGAGACAGTGGTGCAGGTTTAATTGCCAGCAGAAGCAGGGCTATTTGTTCCAACTAGTGCACTCAAGAAGACTTCACAGCCTTTTGTCATGGTGTAGAAGGGTGTTAGCAAATGATACATGCTGTTGGAATTTGCTGGATACGTGCAAGGCACTTGATGATAATGATAAAGTCATGGTTTTAAAATGTAGGAGTGACCAGCACCTTTCTTCATCTTGTGCTATGAATCTTTGTGCCTATTTTGTTAGGTTGATTCTACTGCAGAGCTGAACTGGTTACACACAAAACATTCTGCTGTTGCAGCTGCTGGGCATTCAACTCTCAACCACTGTGTTGATAAGGTAGAGAATTCTAACCCCTGTACTTCACTGAAACAGTGGATATTGATGTGATTCCCTGACTCTGTGTTGTTTTATCTTTCTGTTGTAGGTTATCCCCAGCAGCAGTACTACCAACAGCCTGCAGGTAACTGTCCTTGTTGTTATTGTGGTGTTTTTGTGTCATTTATTGAAAGCTATTACCATTTTTCTTGCCAGATTGGCTTACGGGTATAATGTATGCCTCTGACTTATACAGACTGGATAGTTCTTCACTTCCATATGCCTTCTGGCAAAAAATCACATATATTTTATAAATCAGCTGTCAATTAGAAATGTTTGACAGTGTACGAAAAAGAATATGCATATGTTTGACATATTTGCAGCAGATCACAGTTCCACAGTTGCATATATCAGTATCTCTTATCTTTGTGTCAAACATGCGGTATCCTAGTGTGCTAGGACAACTCTGCCATTACCACAGAGAAAACCCAAACCACTGCATTGGCAGGCGAGTCCATTAACCATTCAATCAATCAGTCAAGTGCTGTCTCTACAGTAAAAATTAGCTGTCGGTCTCTCACTGGTCATACATTCTGACAGACTGCTGTTCATCCACCTTTTGCCATTTCCCCACCCTTCCTCAAGTATGTTATTTATAAGATTGGCATGTCTTTGAATTTTGTCAAAATATTTGAATTGTCACTACATTATTTCTCCCATTAGCTCTCATTTCATTGCTAGCTTCTCTCAGGCCTATACTTTCTTTTTCTTCTTTTTTTTTGGGGGGGGGGGGGGGGGGGGGGGGTCTGTTAAATGCAACCTTTTTTCTGTACATACATTTCCTGAATCCCAGTTTGATATTCTGATTGCTTGTTCATTGCCCATGCTTCTGAATCATGCAGCACTGTCAAATGTGTGTTGTATAGTTTGTAAGTCCCAAAGCGGGAACTTGCTATGTGCCTTTGATGTGCTAGAACCATCCCACTGTGCAGGCCTGAATTGCACGGAAGACTACGTGGCCTGTATTACCCTCACATAGCGCGTGATGAACTCAGGAATCCTAACATGTCTAAAATTTGACTAATCTCATGTTTAATATCCTGTTCCTGAAAGTGTTGTTGATGTTGTTGAAAACATGCTTGTGCAGTCATAACTATTCTAGCAGCATGATTGTCATTTGCTGGCATTTGTCAGGACTGTATAGCACTAGTAGTCACTAGTGTGTGCTGATATTTTATGTTTGGAGCTGGCTGGCTTTGAACTCAAGCGTAGTACATACACACTACTTCTAGTAGTGCTGGAATGAAGTTTTTGCACGTGGATTAGCTTTCCCTATTAACAGTGTCCCTCGCCATCAGGTGAACCCACTCCGACTTCAGGGATACTTGTAATTTACATCCCCAAGTCAAGGATGCGAAATGAGCATTTTATTCCAACTGAACAGTGTAGGGGTTGAACCCCTTACCTTGGCATCAGCGCACCAGATGTTGAAGAACATGCATTCTTATCCATTCAGCCATGCGGACCTCTATGTGCTGATATGATTAGTATTACTTTGGCCACCTTTACTTTCTTAAAGAAGGTTCTGGAACTACAGGGAATTCAACCCATAGCTGCTGGCCTGGTAAGCAAGCACACTAACCACTGTGCCAACATAAATGCTAACTATATTTTTGTTTGTTCATACATTGTTTCTACCTTCTTCCTCTTCTGTCTGCTGTCCCAGTTAGGCTGTTCAGTGTCAGGTTAGGAAAAACTGTCCAGACAAGCCTATAGTGTGGGCTACATACAAGGTGGTGCTCATTGCCGCTTCTTCTGACTTTCATCTCGCAATAGAGCATAGACACCAACCAATGCCAAGCCCTTTGTAATCTTGTTCATGATTTGTTGGATTTTGCATCTACTTTACTACAAAAAGAGGTATCTAATCTCATGCCAACCCTCCTTAGTTGCCTGTTGTGACATGCATGGAGGGGCAGCTGCTAATCTACCAGTCTGTTATTTCCCAGCACACCTGCATGCCCTGGGTAGAAAATCTGTGATATGCTCACAATCACCACCCTGTCGACAGTCAGAAGATTGCATTAAATAATGCCCTTTTTGCATATAGTGACACATGCTTTGCTATCATTGACAGTAACAGTGGAAGCGCAATGACATAGTGGTTATTGCTTTGCTGCCAAGACAGTAATGCTTGTCTGGGTTCAATTCTCGTAAGAGGCAGGATTATTTTTATCCAAGCAGTATGGCTCTGGGTTTCAACCAGCCTCATAAAAATGAGTATCAAACAAGTTTCATCCTTTTCTGGGAATTGTCTGGACAAGAAAGGTGAACAGGAAGGAAACTGGCCACCCATCTCATGTGCCATGGCCTAGAATATGTGAGGGTCTAACACTTCACACCCCAGCTGCACTATCTGCTGTGGGACTTCCTTGTTGAAATATGAACTCCTAGTTGTGAATGTGATGCTTGTTCTTTTGTGATGTTTTCAGTTCATTATGTTTTGTTCTGTTTTTTTTCTCTTCACATTCAGTTTCATACCCCCGTCACGTGCACTACCCCACCCCTGTACAAGGTAGGGGTTATGATTGGGGTAGTCTTCATCATGATTGTTCCCATTGTCATCATCTTTATCATTGCTCTCATTGTTATCATCGACATCATCAGCATTACTATCTTCACATCATCAATTTACTATTATCATGGTATTCATCATTCTATCATCTTCATTGTTCCCATTGTCCTTATAATTATTAGCATTGTCGTCTTAACATAATCTTTTGACTATCATCACAGTATTCATCATTATGTCATCTTCACATTATCATTTGACTTTCATCACAGTATTCATCATTATGTCATCTTCATCATCATTGAGGACTTTAATGTTATCACTGTCTTCAATATACTAGCATCTTTTGAAAAGATCACATAAATAATAAATTAACTTAGATAAATTAAATCAGAAATTTAAAGAAACATTTTGTGACAAGAAAAGTAAAGTTTTTTTTTTATTAACTGCCTCTTATTTAAAGTTTTTAAAAAATATTTAACCTTTTCTGTTCTAGACAGTTGTTACTTTAACTCTCTGTCTCCCAAGCAGTTCTTTAAAGTAATGAATGACTACACCTGAAGGGGTTAACATAACATTAGGGAAAAGAATAAAATAAAGCAACAATTAGGGTGGATAAAGTAAGTCACCTTCAATACCTTGGCTATAGTAATTATTACAGTGGATTAGAAAGAATAATCATTGTCGGGCATGGTGTCTGGAAGAAGAGGCAGGGTTGGACCAACACAGCGACGGACACAAGACATACAAGACACCCTGCTTGTGACAATGCAAGAGGCTGGAGAACTGGGGAATGATGGAGGATCACTACTGTGAGTTGTGTGAGATCAACATCTCTGCAAGTCACTTGATGATGGGAGCTAGATGGAAGGATGGAGGATCTCTGCTGTGAGTTGTGTGAGATCAATATCTCTGCAAGTCACTTGATGATGGGAGCTAAATGGAAGGATGGAGGATCTCTCCTGTGAGTTGTGACGAGATCAACATCTCTGCAAGTCACTTGATGATGGGAGCTAGATGGAAGGATGGAGGATCTCTCCTGTGAGTTGTGATGAGATCAACATTTGTGCAAGTCATTTGATGATGGGAGCTAGATGGAAAGATGGAGGATCTCTCCTTTGAGTTGTGCGAGATCAATATCTCTGCAAGTCACTTGATGATGGGAGCTAGATGGAAGGATGGAGGATCTTGGATCTCTCCTGTGAGTTGTGATGAGATCAACATTTGTGCAAGTCATTTGATGATGGGAGCTAGATGGAAGGATGGAGGATCTCTCCTGTGAGTTGTGTGAGATCAACATCTCTGCAAGTCACTTGATGATGGGAGCTAGATGGAAGGATGGAGGATCTCTCCTGTGAGTTGTGATGAGATCAACATTTGTGCAAGTCATTTGATGATGGGAGCTAGATGGAAGGATGGAGGATCTCTCCTGTGAGTTGTGTGAGATCAACATCTCTGCAAGTCACTTGATGATGGGAGCTAGATGGAAGGATGGAGGATCTCTCCTGTGAGTTGTGTGAGATCAACATCTCTGCAAGTCACTTGATGATGGGAGCTAGATGGATGGATGGAGGATCTCTGCTGTGAGTTGTGTGAGATCAACATCTCTGCAAGTCACTTGATGATGGGAACTAGATGGAAGGATGGAGGATCTCTCCTGTGAGTTGTGATGAGATCAACATCTCTGCAAGTCACTTGATGATGGGAGCTAGATGGAGGGATGGAGGATCTCTCCTGTGAGTTGTGTGAGATCAACATCTCTGCAAGTCACTTGATGATGGGAGCTAGATGGAAGGATGGAGGATCTCTGCTGTGAGTTGTGTGAGATCAACATCTCTGCAAGTCACTTGATGATGGGAGCTAGATGGAAGGATGGAGGATCTCTCCTGTGAGTTGTGATGAGATCAACATTTGTGCAAGTCATTTGATGATGGGAGCTAGATGGAAGGATGGAGGATCTCTCCTGTGAGTTGTGTGAGATCAACATCTCTGCAAGTCACTTGATGATGGGAGCTAGATGGAAGGATGGAGGATCTCTCCTGTGAGTTGTGACGAGATCAACATCTCTGCAAGTCACTTGATGATGGGAGCAGGATGAAAGGATGGAGGATCTCTCCTGTGAGTTGTGTGAGATCAACATCTCTGCAAGTCACTTGATGATGGGAGCTAGATGGAAGGATGGAGGATCTCTCCTGTGAGTTGTGATGAAATCAACATCTCTGCAAGTCATTTGATGATGGGAGCTAGATGGAAGGATGGAGAATCTCTTCTGTGAGTTGTGATGAAATCAACATCTCTGCAAGTCACTTGATGATGGGAGCTAGATGGAAGGATGGAGAATCTCTTCTTGTGAGTTGTGTGAGATCAACATATCTGCAAGTCACTTGATGATGGGGGATAGATCGAAGGATGGAGGATCTCTCCTGTGAGTTGTGATGAGATCAACAGCTCTGCACGTCATTTGATGATGGAAGCAAGACAATATACCAGAAGACACTGTGAAACAAGTGTCATTTATCTGCCAGACAGTAGACACTTAATGGGTTGCTTGATGTTAAAGTCCAGGAACCTTGTACGCTACGAGGTTTGTTAGGTATATGGTGCTAGCACTTTATTTGTATAGACCAATCGACACTTGAGGGGCGGTGTGATCAGTGTCACTTTATTTGTATAGATCAATCGACACTTGAGGGGCAGTGTGATCAGTGTCACTTTATTTGTATAGACCAATCGACGCTTGAGGGGCAGTGTGATCAGTGTCACTTTATTTGTATAGACCAATCGACACTTGAGGGGCAGTGTGATCAGTGTCACTTTATTTGTATAGACCAATCGACACTTGAGGGGCAGTGTGATCAGTGTCACTTTATTTGTATAGACCAATCGACACTTGAGGGGCAGTGTGATCAGTGTCACTTTATTTGTATAGACCAATCGACACTTGAGGGGCGGTGTGATCAGTGTCACTTTATTTGTATAGACCAATCAACACTTGAGGGGCGGTGTGATCAGTGTCACTTTATTTGTATAGACCAATCGACACTTGAGGGGCAGTGTGATCAGTGTCACTTTATTTGTATAGACCAATCAACACTTGAGGGGCGGTGTGATCAGTGTCACTTTATTTGTATAGACCAATCGACACTTGAGGGGCGGTGTGATCAGTGTCACTTTATTTGTATAGACCAATCAACACTTGAGGGGCAGTGTGATCAGTGTCACTTTATTTGTATAGACCAATCGACACTTGAGGGGCAGTGTGATCAGTGTCACTTTATTTGTATAGACCAATCAACACTTGAGGGGCAGTGTGATCAGTGTCACTTTATTTGTATAGACCAATCGACACTTGAGGGGCGGTGTGATCAGTGTCACTTTATTTGTATAGACCAATCAACACTTGAGGGGCGGTGTGATCAGTGTCACTTTATTTGTATAGACCAATCGACACTTGAGGGGCGGTGTGATCAGTGTCACTTTATTTGTATAGACCAATCGACACTTGAGGGGCGGTGTGATCAGTGTCACTTTATTTGTATAGACCAATCGACACTTGAGGGGCGGTGTGATCAGTGTCACTTTATTTGTATAGACCAATCGACACTTGAGGGGCGGTGTGATCAGTGTCACACCAGCCACGTTGACCTCCTAAGACATTTGCTGGTGCTCATGTTTGGCTGGATCAACAGTCAGTGTTTAGTATCTGCCTCAGTGCCAGTTGAAATCCAGGACTGCCAGGCATGTCTGCTGGCTACTGTGGGAGTTAACCGAAGCACATCAATACCCATATCTGAACGTGAACTCGTAAATTGTGTGGATAAAAGGGGTTGACTGAGCTATAACTATGAAAATACAACAAATAACGGAAAATAGATTTGTACATGGTTCATAATTGAGCATTGCTGGTTTGGAATCTTTAGTAAACAAACCTAAATATTCCACTGTCCAAGCCTAGTACTTTCATCTCAGTTCACACGGTCCTCTTTTTGTAGTTTCTTTGTTTGGCAGTTTCATTAAGTTATATGCTGTAACACATTTTTATTATTAGTATTTATTTGTTTTTTTTTTATTGTTGTTGCTTACTTATGAAGTCTATCTAGCCATAACATTCATTCTGTTCTTTATGTAATTTGCCAGAAAATAGTCTTATTAGTGAAATTTGAGGGCGCACCACTGGCTCTCTTGCATGACATTGGTGCACAACACATGTCAATGCATTGAAACCTTTGCTGCAGCGATTGATCTTGAGGACGCGTACAACACAGTACCATGGATTTTTTCACGCTTCAGCTTCTTGAACTCAAGATAAGTCCGTTCCTCCTTAGTTGGATCGCTGCAGCCCTCTTCCAATGGAAAGTAGTTTTTAGATGTGGCAGTTGGACTTCGGAACCAACAACAATATATCCTGGCCTACCACAGGGATCACCATTATCTCCGGTGCTGTTCAACGCCTACACAGTGAGAATCACCAGTGAGCAGATCACTGGACCTGGGAGGACATTGTCATATGCCAACGATGTTTTAGTGTATCGTCAGGGTAAGGATAGAGATCAGGTTGCTGTGGAACTACAAACCAAACTAAATCACATAAGTACTTGGTGTGTTGAAGCTGGCGCATTGGTCAACCCAACAAAGGCAACAGTGACATGGTTCTCGTTGAATAACCATATTGTCAACACTCCAACACCAACTGTTAATCTGTGTTCAGAGACTGTGGAAAGAACGCAGGCAATGAATTACCTGGGGATACGTTTTGATCGAAGCCTTGCTTATAATGAGCACATAGACCAGGTGATAACAAAGGCCAAGCGGGGTTTGGCTGCGATGCAGGTGATGGCGGCAGCAAACTGTGAGCAGCGCCATCTATGTCTTCTATACAAGGGGCTGGTCATGTTTGTTTTTGAGTATGCGATGGCGATCCTGACTCTCAGCCGTAAGCAGATAGACAGGATGGAAAGGATACAGAACGAAGCATTATTCTTGTATGTACAAGAGATATAGCATGCAGGGCGATGCGCTAACTTCTTGATTTTCCAACCAGTGAAGACAGAATACAAATTTGCAAAGCACCTGCCTACCTCAGAGTTAACGCAAACACACAATATCCACTGCATAGTGAAATTAGGAAGGTGAAGGGCAGCAGGTTAAAAATAGGAAGGTGGTGGATGGGTCAAGCCGAAGACATTCTTCAACAGGTGTGTTAACTTGAGGACTTGGAACCTGGCGAGGAGTGGGTACACGTGCCAACAGATTTCTGTACGTCCTTTTCAGTTTGTATCCAACTAGACAGAAAATGCAGACAAGAAAATCCGGCTGCTGTTGAGGCTGAAGTACAAGCGTTGATTTTCAAGAATTCGTTAGACGGTGATGCTGTCATTTACACAGATGGGTCAGTCGTCCGACGCGTGAGAAGCTCATGGGCCTTTACGGCTCAGGCCCACGGGAGAATTGTGAAGGAGGACTCTGGTGCTTTTGTTGAGACCACAAGTAGCCTGACTATGGAAGTAATGGTAGTAAGTAAAGCAATAACATGGCTCGAGACACAGACATTCACTAGGGCATGTTTCCTTAGCGACGCAATGAGTGGTTTCTGTCTCTTGAGCAGTCTCGGGTGGCAAAGATTAGCTTCATCTTCGTGCCAGGGCATGCAGGAGTACAAGGAAATGAGCGGGCTGACAAGCTCGCAGGTAAGGCTACTGTGAAGAGCGGCGCGAGAAGTAAGACTTGTGCGAGAACCAAGTGATGACTGCAAATCTACAACCATGGTCAGACGGCGAGAACAGCAAATTAAAAGAGGTGTGAGCAAACAAGAACTCTACACAGGAAGCCAAAGAAGATTGATAAACCAACACAGAACTGGTGTCGTTAGCCGCTACACTCTGCAGGATTTGCTGAGGAGGGGATCCGAGCACTTATGGACTGAATGGTTCAATGTGCAGTGAGGACGATCTGTCGACTAACTAACTAGCACAACACATGTAGTTTGAGAATCACTGGCTCAGACAGCCGCGCATTTTCTGTGCGTGATATAGTGTCTTTGAGCAAATGATAGTTGGCGGTTGAGAATTTCTTATGCTGAGGTTGATGACACACAATGGCCATAATACTGGATGAGGTTTCATGGTTAGGGAAGAGCGGCAGAGTCATTAGTGAGGAGAACAGTGTATCGCATAACAAGCTCTAGCGTGAGGTGTAGATATTGTGTGACACATCTTTTAACAGGGTGTTCGCTTTTTATGTGGATATGTTATTTTTTTTATGTTATCATTCTTTTATGAGTATGTTATATTATCAATCTTTTGTTATCTTTTGTGTAATTTTTATGTTATCTATCTTTTATGAAGAAGTTATGTTGTTATATTTTATGAGAAAGTTATGTATCTTTTATTTGAGTGATACAGGGATAACACAGACTTTGTGCTATGGAGAGGCATAACTCCATTTTACAAATTATCATCGGGCAAGGTGCCAGTCATGTTATCTATTATGAAAATATCTTCCTTTTATGTGGATATGTTATCTCCTGTGTGTGAATGCTTCTGTTTGCAGGATATCAAGGATACCCCCAGCAGGTGTACGTAACACAACAGCCCATGGTTGTTCAACACCAATCTAAAAAGGGAATTCTGGGTAGCAATGCTGGGAAAATGGCTGCAGGTAGGTGACATCGAAACTGAGCATTTTAAACTCTGATGTTACATATCTGTATAATTGTGGATCATCTGTAAGGATCATCTGTATAACTGTATGGATAATCTGTATGTATCATCTGTATAACTGTGGATCACCTGTATACCTGCATGGATCATCTGTTTGGATCATCTGTATGCCTGTATGGATCATCTGTATACCTGTATGGATCATCTGTATGCCTGTATGGATCATCTGTATGCCTGTATGGATCATCTGTATACCTGCATGGATCATCTATTTAACTATGGATCATCTGTATATCTGTATGGATCATCTGTTTGGATCATCTGTATACCTGTATGGATCATTTGTATACCTGTATGGATCATTTGTTTGGATCATCTGTATACCTGTATGGATCATCTATATACCTGTATGGATCATTTGTTTGGATCATCTGTATACCTGTATGGGTCATTTGTTTGGATCATCTGTATACCTGTATGGATCATTTGTATACCTGTATGAATCATTTGTTTGGATCATCTGTATACCTGTATGGATCATCTGTATACCTGTATGGATCACCTATATGGATCATCTGTATACCTGTATGGACCATCTGTTTGGATCATCTGTATACCTGTATGGATCATTTGCATACCTGTATGGATCATCTATTTAACTGTATGGATCATCTGTTTGGATCATCTGTATACCTGTATGGATCATCTGTTTGGAAATCTGTATACCTGTATGGATCATTTGTTTGGATCTTTTGTATACCTGTGTGGATCATCTATTTAACTGTATGGATCATCTATATGCCTATATGGGTCATCTGTATGGATCAACTGTATAAATCACTTGTATAACTGTATGGATCATCTGTTTGGATCATCTGTATACCTGTATGGATCATCTATATGCCTGTATGGGTCATCTGTATGGATCATCTGTATACCTGTATGGATCATCTGTATAACTGTGTGGATAATCTGTATGGATCATCTAACTATTTGGATCATCTGTATGCCTGTATGGGTCATCTGTATGAATCATCTGTATAACTGTATGGATCATCTAACTGTATGGATCATCTGTATAGTTTATCTGTATAACTGTGTCATCTTTATAACTGTATGGATCATCTTTAAAATTATGGATCATTTGTATGTATCATCTATATAATTATGAATCATCTCTATAACTATGTATCATCTGTATAACTACGGACCATTTGTATGGATCATCTTTATAACTATGGATCATCTTTATAACGGTATAGAAAATCTGTATAACTGTATGGATCATCTGTATAACTGTATGGATCACCTTTATATTGGTATGGATAATCTGCATATCTGTTTGAATCATCTGTATGACTGTATGGATCATCAGTATGGATTATCTGTTTAGCTGTATGGATCATATGTATAACTATGGATCATCTGTATAGCTGTATAAATCATCTGTAACTATAAATCATCTTTATAGCTGTATGGATCATCTGTTTGTATCATTTGTATAACTGTATGGATCATCTGTATGTTTCATTTGTTTAACTATAGGATCATCCGTATAACTGTATGGATAATCTGTATAACTATGGTTCATCTGTATAACTGTATGGATCATCTGTATAACTGTATGGATCATCTGAATAACTATAAATCATCTGTATAACTGTATGGATCATCTGAATAACTGTATGGATCATCTGTATAACTGTATGGATCATCTTATAACTGTATAAATCATCTGTATGGATCATCTTATAACTGTATAAATCATCTGAATAACTGTATGGATCATCTGTATAACTGTATGGATCATCTTATAACTGTATAAATCATCTGTATAACTGTATGGATCTTCTTATAACTGTATAAATCATCTGTATAACTGTATGGATCATCTGAATAACTGTATAAATCATCTGTATAACTATGGATCATCTGAATAACTGTATGGATCATCTGTATAACTGTATAAATCATCTGTATAACTGTATGGATCATCTGAATAACTATAAATCATCTGTATAACTGTATGGATCATCTATATAACTGTATGGATCATCTGAATAATCGTATGGATCATCTATATAACTCTATAAATCATCTGTATAACTGTATGGATCATCTGAATATAAATCATCTGTATAACTCTATAAATCATCTATATAACTATAAATCATCTGATTAACTGTATGGATCATCTGTATAACTGTATAAATCATCTGTATAACTGTATGGATCATCTGAATAACTATAAATCATCTGTATAGCTGTATAAATCATCTGTATAACTGTATGGATCATCTGAATAACTGTATAAATCTATATCTATAAAAGAGACTGTATGTGTGTGGTTGGTTATGTATTGGATGCGTTCGATAACGGTACATCCGATTGAGATGACATTTTCTACACGTCTTCCTTTCATTCCTGTGCAACCGACTGTAATAGTTTCTTAGTGTAAAATCGGCTACTTACTTACTAAAATTTCATTTTGTAATTACATGACTTAACATAAGAAATATTCTATAAAGGGATATAACTTTTAGTAGCATTGCTATATCTTAGGTTAAGTCCCCTGGCTAAATCAAATCAAATGCTATAGATAGATAGATAGATCTGACCCGATAGATAGAGAGGGTGGGATAGACGGAGGGAGAGATGGACGGGCAGGCAGACAGACAGATAGATAGACAGACCAGACAGACAGACAGCCAGGTCGACAGACAGACAGTCGGGAACGGGAACTTATATGACTACTTATATGAATTAAATGAGATGCTCCCCACCAGGGACTGGGTGAAGCCGGGCCAGGTCAGACAGACAGACAGATAGTCGGGAACGGGAGCTTATATGACTACTTATATGAATTAAATTAGATGCTCCCCACCAGGAGCTGGGCGAAGCCGGGCCGGGTCAGACAGACAGATAGTCGGGAACGGGAGCTTATATGACTACTTATATGAATTAAATGAGATGCTCCCCACCAGGAGCTGGACGAAGCCGGGCCGGGTCAGACAGACAGACAGATAGATAGATCCCCGCCAGGGCCTGGGTGAAGCCGGGCCGGGTCAGCTAGTCATCTATATAACTGTATGGATCATCTGTATAACTGTATAAATCATCTGTATAACTGTATGGATCATCTGAATAACTGTATAAATCATCTGAATAACTGTATGGATCATCTGTATAACTGTATAAATCATCTGTATAACTGTATGGATCATCTGAATAACTATAAATCATCTGTATAACTGTATGGATCATCTATATAACTATGCATCATGAAAATCAGTGAAAGGTGGTCTGCTTCCAAGTCACCCACAGCTGTGTTTCGACTGCGGAGTGAGGATGATCAAGGATGCATACAATAGCGTGCCATTGGATTTCTTAATTCAACTTTTTGAAGCCAATCTGTCCAGTCCTCCTTAACTAGATCTCTTTGGATCTCTTACAGTGGAAGGAAGTTTTTAAATGTGAAAGTTGGACCTCTTTTAAAGGTGTCTTGAAGAGATTAGAACAAGGATTGGCTATGGCGAAGGCAGCCTTTGCAAGATGGAAAATACACTGACCAATTACAAAAATATCATTTGCAACGAGAAAAAGTGTTAGTGCTACATAGAACCTGTATTTTGGTATGGATGTGAAACCTGGACAATGAGCAAAGATTTAAAAAATCTAATGGCAGTGGAAATGTGGTTTCTGAGGAAACTGCAAAGACTGCCATGGACAGACAGAAAAACCAATGAGCAAGTCCTACAAGAAGCAGAAAACCGTAAACTGATTAGAGAAATTGGACGTGGACTGTCATAATTTTGTGGACACAATATGGGAAGAAATAAACTAGAGAACTTGGTGACATCTGGCAAGATTGAGGGGAAAGGAACAAGAGGAAGGCAGAGAATTAAATATTTGTAGGTCTGGCTACTGTGAGAAACATACAATCCACAGACTGGGCTGATAGTTCGAGATATGGTGTTCGCCTCGAGTGCTGGAAGTCCCGGGTTTAAGTTTCGGTGAGGGCCGGGATTATTTCACATAGACTTCTAATAACAAAATTTCCCCTGGTCTCTGGGTAGTGAGGTCGGACACCTGTGTGTATTGTTGTGCATGTAAAAAATCCCTTGACAGTTGGAAATCAAAAAAGAGTAGCCTAACGCTGCTGCCCAGGCAAAATTTCGAGTTCAAAATCTACCCAAAGTATTTCAGGATCCTCGCCGGTGATACGGATTTCATGCACTGAGCTGAGATTCTCTGGACTCGGGCTTGAGTTAGGAGTAAAACGGAGCATGGGTTATACCCGTGTGCCGTGATGTTGATCCGTCGATTAAACTAAACTAAACTAATTTCTGTAGAGAGGCATGTGATGAAGCAAATCATGTGATGACTGCGAATCTGCAACTTTGACCAGAGTGTGAGAACATCAAATTAAAAGGGCTGAAGCCAGACAATGGCGCTATGCAGGAGGTCATAGAAGAAGATTCAACCAACACAGAACTGGTGCTGGCCACTACACGCTGAGGGAGGTCATTAGAAGGTGATCCGAGCACTTGATGGTTCCATGTGCAGTGAGGATCATTTGATGTCTAACAACTACCTCTAGGAGGGGTGGTTAAAAAAATACAGCTCAGAGTAAATATAAAGACAGGCTTTTGTAGTGTATCTCCCAACATGTTTAAACGTTTCGCTCAAAAGGAATATATGGACATACTTTATAGCCTTTTATTGCCATGTGATGGTTAAAAAAAATAGTGTAATAGATATAGTAGTATTACGTGGCATGGTAAAATAATATAGCTTAAAATAGATATAGGAATAGACATTGGAGCGTACTGGTTAAAAAATACAATTCAGATAAGATATACTTTTTTTTTCTAAAACAATAAAAAGTTGCTTAAAAGTCGACTTCATTGCACCGGGTTTTTATCCCATATGGCTCAGTCTCTTTCCACAGCGCGGAAAGCGTCGCACAAAGCACGAACTCCGTAGCTCCAGCGACGACCCACAGGAGTCTCCGAAAAAATTCACTCATGAACCAAAGGATGCGGCCCGGAATCGAACCCACAACCATCGGAGCCCAAATCAAACAGCTTGACCACTTCGCCACTGAGACTCCTTTCCTAAAATAATGCAGCTCAAAAAGATGTAGTCTTTTATCACTTAGGGATGGGTACAGAATACAACTCAGAAAAGAGATAGACTTTTGTAGCCTTGAATATAATTGGCAAGGTTTAAATATATGGCTAAGAATAGATATGCCTTGGCTTAATGTCCTAAAGGCACAGTCAATATGTGGTGGTGTCTGACTAACCATGACCACACTGTGCTTCTCTTGTCCGCAGGTCTGGCTGGTGGTGCTCTCCTCGGATACGGAGCATCCCGCATGTTCGGAGGAGGCTGGGGTCATGGCCGATGGGGCAGTTGGAGCTCTCTGAGCTCTTGTGGCAGTTTCGGTAGCGTGGGAAGTTTTGGTAGCTTCGGCAGCTTCGATTGATCTTTTGCTACTTGTGTTCATGGTCCACTCCATTTTCTCTTGTAGGTTAAAGATATACACCCTTTTAACTTATCCTGTAGCCTTTTGGGTGCATCAGATATCAGCTTAGAATAATTCACTGAACGAGAAAGCTGTTGTGAGGTGTAAAAGGTCAACATTGAAAACTCTAATTGCATAATAGCGATAATCTTTTTTCCCCCTTGCTGCAAGAATATTTTTTTTTATTTTGCACTCGCTTGCTTTGAACTCAAGCGTTGTCCATACACACTACTTTAGTAGTGCTGGACTGAATTTGTATGTGGATTAACAGTGTCCCTCGCCATCAGGTGAACCTGCTCTGACTTTAGAGGTACTTGTAATTTACGTCCCCAAATCAAGGACAAGAGGTCACCATTTTAGTCCAACTGTCTGGTGTAGAGGTTGATCCTCTAACCTCAGCATCAGCACACCGGATGTTTAAGAACGTGTTCTTATTCATTCGGCCATGCTGACCTCTTTTGTAAGGATATAATCTCCCTCTCAATTAACTCATGTACATTTATAATTGAACCATTTTGTGTATATTTGTGTAGGCTAATCTCTTACTGTAAGTTGATCTGATATTGTGTGTTTTTAACTGTTGTGTTGTGACATGTGAGGGGCTTGCCCACATTTGCTACAGAATTTCTCTTTTTCAGAGTTTATATTTTGTTACAAGTTCTCTACTCAAGTTAAGGGTCCCTACGAAATGAAACCAAGGAGTTTCCCATCACAAACTCTTGGAAATGTCATCCCTAAATACCCAGAAACACCCCCCCCCCTCCCCTGTTGTTTACAGATATCATCATCATGTGCCATACCGACAGATGTGGGCAGCCGGGGTTAGACATTTCAAACAATGCCTAGTCTTAGATCAGGTTTGTTTTCTGGTTCTGATTATGCCCCATCTCTCATCTCATCTCATCATGTTCCTCGCTGTGTCGAGGTAAAGTATAAACAGCTGGAGAGTGCCGGCTTATGGGCTTCATGTATCAATATTCCCATGGACTCTGTTATTCCCTGCGTCCATCGTTTACGTGGTCGGCCTCTTCCTCTGCTTCCCTCTGGTCTGTACATCATTGCTTGTTGTGGTATACTGTTAGTTGGTAATCTACTTGCATGGCCAAACCAGTTGACTTGCTGATTTCTAATAAAATCTAGTACAGCTGTAACCCCCACTTAAGTCCTGATTTCTTCATTTCTGATCTTATCTCTTCTTGATATATTGAGTATTCTTCTCAGGAATCTCATTTCTGTTGTTGTGATTTTTTTTTCTCTTTTTCTGTCATTGTCCAGGTTTGGCATTGGTAACATAGAGTTGGTAGGAAGATTGTGTTGTAAAGTGCTTTCGTAGTAGTAATTTATACATGTTTGTTCTTTAGTATTGGTGCCATTTGTTCAATGAGTTGGTTTGCCTTATTGCATCTATTTTAGATCTCGTCTTCTGATTTTCCATTTGATGATATTATACTTTCTAGGCACTTGAAACTCTTTACTTGTTTCAAGGGATGTTCGTTTAGGTGAATTGTTATTTTATTCTTTCTTTAGTTATAGTCATTACCTCTCTTTTACTTGTGCTAATTTTCATGTTCATAAATGGCAGCTGCAGCTCATAAATGGCGTTGTTCTAGCGTGCTGACGGTGGACCTCGGATTGAAGATTAGAAAGACAACAAATTGTGCCTAAATGTACAACTGAAGTCAGTGGTGTTCATTTGGGGCAAGTACAGGAATTTATATTGTCTAGAACATGTATAACATACGGCCCTGCGGCGAAGGAATTACAATCATGATTTGCAATCTCGCATGCATAATGAAAACACAGCTGCATGCAATTTGTAAGCAGACCGCCATGCGTTGGTTTTTCATACAATGGTATGAGTTCTGGACATTCAGAAAGCAATGGCAAACTACTTAATGTAAACGTGCCAAGAAATCACAAGCAGCCAAAAAATGCTGGGGTTGACTGCGATGGCCTCTAAAAGATATGCAACTAACTTTTACTTTTTACATGGATAACATCAGATAAAAGATGTATCTGGAAGGTAAAGATCAGAATAGGATATTCAAACACTTGTATCAAATGAGCATCTTTTGCAATAAATCTTTGTTATTGGAGGTTAGAAAAAGAATTATTGTGTATTACATGGAACCAGTTTTATCACAAAGCTGTGAATCATTTAGTAGACTATCAAAGAGATCTCTAGAAATGTCAGATTTGGTTTGACAGAAGGATGCTGACAATTACTTGGACAACCAGAATGGGTAACCTAAACATTATGAAGATGCTAAGACACAAAGACAGCATACCACAGACATCAGAAAAAGGCAGTCATCATTTGTTGGCCACGTGAAGAGATGATAGAAGCTAGAACATATTGTCACAGCTGGTCAGATTTGTGGACAGAGATAGTGAGAGAAGAGAGATAGTGAGAGAAGAGAGATAGTGAGAGAAGATTCTGGACAGCTTTGTATTAATGGAAGGGCCTCGGTGCATGAATTGATACATTCTGTTGAACATCGCAAGATAAGGAGAGAAGCATGATTACACACGCTAATCAGCAAGGCACTTGATGATGATGTACTGTATGGCAGCTGCTTATGCAAGCAGCTTTCTCTCTCTGTGCACTAAACCTTTCCTACAGGCACAAATATTGCTACCAGCCCAGAATTTTTTTTTTTTTTAAATTTAACAAAAAACCGTTATATCAATTCTGTGCATATTTTCGTCATCTCTACGGCAACCTTTCTTGCCTTATTATGTATGGCATTTACTGTTAGATAATTATGTTTATTGCACAATTTATTGCCTGACATATTGGATTCAACATATATAAAGCAACGTAAAAACCAATCCTTGAAACCTTAAATCTAAATGGCTGTCCTCCTGGATTCATAAAGCTCTGCTAAACCCCAGCCACCATCTAAGGAAACATCTGTCCCTTACAGTATTTATTCAGTTGACCTTGTTTGGGGATACAATGTGATGCTATTAACACAGGACTTGACTCAAAACAACAGTTGACCTTGTTTGGGGATACAATGTGATGCTATTAACACAGGACTTGACTCAAAACAACAGTTGGCCAAACAAACTAAGCTGCAGTTCCAGGCTTGCGATACACAACCACCTCTATACTAACACCATCATTTAAACAAAACCACCCCTATACTAACCCCATCATTTAAACAAAACCACCCCTATACTTACCCCATCAGTCAAACAAAACCACCCCTATACTATCTCCACCCCTATACTAACCCCACCGGTCAAACGAAACTACCCCTATACTAACTCCACCCCTATACTAACCCTATCAGTCAAACGAAACTACCCCTATACTAACCCCATCAGTCAAATGAAACTACCCCTATACTAACCCCACCAGTCAAACTAAACCACGCGTCCGTACACCAAACTGTCCAATTCTATTTGCATATATAGGTTTCAATATAAGTGCCAGTACAGGACAACAAATCAAAAATAAAATAGCACAACGTGTCCCTAAGTGAATTAGGAAATAAAGGAAAGTGCTGGCAACTCAAATAATCCTACTAACCAACTAATTCTACCAACCGGAAGAAACAAACATCTTCCATAGCATGCCACATATTAGCATTTTGGCCTTCAATGTACTGTTCACCACACATAACCAAAAGTTGCTGAGATTTGCAGAGGCAGCAGCTATACACATAGATAACTGCAAGTATATAAACAGTCCATTTCAAACGACCATGGTGACAGTGAAACATGGTGGTGTTTTATGTGTATTTCATCTAAAAGAATTCATTTTACGTTGCCTTAATATATCTTGCTTTATCACAAGATGGAGAATGTTCTCTACAATTTATTTCTGTCATTTGGGGTAAGGAAAAGAATTCAGAGTTATTGTGAACCAGTCCTGATATACAGAAGTCAATCATGGACAATTAGTGGACAAGCGAGGAATGCTGTGTAGGCTCCAGAGGTGTGGTTCTATAGAAACATGATGAGAACACCGTGAATGGATAGAAACGGCAATGTAGATATCTTGAAAGAAGTTCACTAAGAGGTTTGGTTACTGGCATCAGAAGAAATGTGAGAAAATAGGAGCATGTTGCCACAGCAGGAGGGAGGTGAGGAGCGGCACTGGGAGAACGAGAGAAGATGCTAGTTTGACATTGTGGCATGGAGGGACATCAGTATCAGAAATGATTGGCAGCACACAAGGCTGTGGACAGACATGATCAACACCACACGGCATCTATTAAAAGGATGCTGAATGTTCCAGTTTGAGCTGATTGGTTACATTTGTGTTATCATTGCCCATGCAAAGAATAGAATCACTGTAGCCAACCATGCATGTTGAAAGTGAGGGGAATCACTGTAGCCAACCATGCATGTTGAAAGTGAGGGGAATCACTGTAGCCAACCATGCATGGAATAGAATCACTGTAGCCAACCATGCATGTTGAAAGTGAGGGGAATCACTGTAGCCAACCATGCAAGTTGAAAGTGAGGGGAATCACTGTAGCCAACCATGCAAGTTGAAAGTGAGGGGAATCACTGTAGCCAACCATGCATGTTGAAAGTGAGGGGAATCACTGTAGCCAACCATGCAAGTTGAAAGTGAGGGGAATCACTGTAGCCAACCATGCATGTTGAAAGTGAGGGGAATCACTGTAGCCAACCATGCATGTTGAAAGTGAGGGGAATCACTGTAGCCAACCATGCATGTTGAAAGTGAGGGGAATCACTGTAGCCAACCATGCATGTTGAAAGTGAGGGGAATCACTGTAGCCAACCATGCAAGGAATAGAATCACTGTAGCCAACCATGCAAGGAATAGAATCACTGTAGCCAACCATGCAAGGAATAGAATCACTGTAGCCAACCATGCAAGGAATAGAATCACTGTAGCCAACCATGCAAGGAATAGAATCACTGTAGCCAACCATGCAAGGAATAGAATCACTGTAGCCAACCATGCAAGGAATAGAATCACTGTAGCCAACCATGCAAGGAATAGAATCACTGTAGCCAACCATGCAAGGAATAGAATCACTGTAGCCAACCATGCAAGGAATAGAATCACTGTAGCCAACCATGCAAGGAATAGAATCACTGTAGCCAACCATGCAAGGAATAGAATCACTGTAGCCAACCATGCAAGGAATAGAATCACTGTAGCCAACCATGCAAGGAATAGAATCACTGTAGCCAACCATGCAAGGAATAGAATCACCGTAGCCAACCATGCAAGGAATAGAATCACTGTAGCCAACCATGCAAGGAATAGAATCACTGTAGCCAACCATGCAAGGAATAGAATCACTGTAGCCAACCATGCAAGGAATAGAATCACTGTAGCCAACCATGCAAGGAATAGAATCACCGTAGCCAACCATGCAAGGAATAGAATCACTGTAGCCAACCATGCAAGGAATAGAATCACTGTAGCCAACCATGCAAGGAATAGAATCACTGTAGCCAACCATGCAAGGAATAGAATCACTGTAGCCAACCATGCAAGGAATAGAATCACTGTAGCCAACCATGCAAGGAATAGAATCACTGTAGCCAACCATGCAAGGAATAGAATCACTGTAGCCAACCATGCATGTTGAAAGTGAGGGTTGCCATGGCACTGACTGCCTCATCTCATAGACAACTTTCACTGCAACATCAAATCAACCATGAACAAATATCAACATTCTGATGGGTGACCTGAATGCAGAGACAGGTTATGAGGAGATCGCTAGAGAATGCAGACTTTGTAAAGAACGAAAATTGTTTGGGGCTTGTGCTCCATTGAATTGGAAGATAACAGGCAGCAACAGAATAAGAATGTAGTCATTATGTTGATATTTTAATGATACATGTAATGTTTCTTAATGGTAAAAATTGTTAATTGTGTAGGGAGCAACCACTATTTTAAGTTTCAGTCGTGGAGTAATCATGTGAGTAAAGCAAATGAACAAGCCACACTAGGTTGCCAAATGATGGCCACATTTGGTAGCCATGGTGTTTAACAACCTAAGTTATCATAACATGCAAGAAACATGAGGTCAACTACACTGTAATGAAAGAACATAAGTCAGCTACACTGTAATGAAAGAACATAAAACAAAATAAGGTATACACAGTAAACACATGCAACGTGAGATGTATACACACGGGAAACATGATAGTCTGACGGCAGCAAACATGATGACACATGAAGTGTACACATGGCACACATGGGGGTCATTCGTCTCAAGTTGGGTGGGATTGGTTGGAAAGTGTATGTGTACGACAAAGCATGAGACACAACATAGGACACAAGTTAGGCAAGTGCTAGTAGCCAAGTCTCCTCTCCTTGTAAGTGTACAAGTGCTAGCCAAGTCTCTCCTCTCATTGTAAGTGTACAAGTGCTAGCCAAGTCTCTCCTCTCATTGTAAGTGTACAAGTGCTAGCCAAGTCTCCTCTCCTTGTACAGGAAAAGTGCTAGCCAAGTCTCTCCTCTCATTGTACAAGAAATGCTTTTCAGACCACAATATGAATCTGATGCAGTGCTCCTTTACAATGTGTGGGGTTATAATAGTTTGATTGTATGTTCAAGAATAGGTGAGTTTCTTTTGCAAGCACACTGTTCTTTTCCTAAATGAACTTATACATGTTCAATGTAACTTGCCGCAAACCTAGACAGCAAAGATGTGACAGTAGAGAAACATGTCTCCACATCATCTGTAGATTAGCTTTTGCTATTGGCCATTTTTAAAAATATTTTGATCACTTTTATACAGATGGATTATTTGATATTATTAAGCTGCAGTATGTCATGTGCTGTGCTTACATTTTTATTGAAATGTCACTGCTATTGTATGCACACGTGTGTATTTATTGTGAGCACAATGTATTTGTGACAGAATAGAATCTTTTGTGTATTTATTGCATTTCTTTTATGAGAAAGTATTTTTCTCCCCTCCCTGTGCAAGAGTAATCACAGATCTTGTTCCTGCAGCTATTCTATGTCAGACCGTGAGTCAGGGTGATCTACATTTGTAACACCCACTGGGTTACAAAAGCACATAGGCAGACTAGTTTACTTTGTTAAAGAATGGTGTGGCTGGTGAAAGATCGTGATTTTTGGCTGTTCCATTTCTGGGGATTGCTCTTTGCTGTTAGCAAGAGTACCCACTTACCCTGGCAACTTAAACTATCGCATTATGCATTCCCCCCCCCCCCCCAAAAAAAAAGGAATCTCAATAACTTGGGCATGAGGCAGCAGGACATTGAGGGTGCTGAGAGCGATGTTCTGTAAAGGACTTGATAACCTACATTACGGTAGTCAGTCAGTCTACAGAACCTTAAAAATTGCTGCGTGTTATGAATGTCTCTCGCTCTGTGGCCCTAAACTGAATTTCCCTTAGAATCATCCATATATGAAACATTTCCTGGTTCAATTTTAACTTATATGACAGCATCATTGTGTTCACATCAATCCTGTGTTCTGTGTGACTTACATCTAGAGATGAACAGCTTGCTTCTTTAGAGGCTTGTATGTGTTCTATACAATATTCTCTGTTAACATGCATATGTAAACTGTTATTGAATTTCTATTAGC
Source organism: Cepaea hortensis (assembly GCA_963921405.1). Lineage (NCBI taxonomy): Eukaryota > Metazoa > Mollusca > Gastropoda > Stylommatophora > Helicidae > Cepaea > Cepaea hortensis. The sequence continues at coordinate 126,184,921 of OY992876.1, read as the reverse complement.
TTACAATTTCATGTGACAACAATAAACCCATGGCTGTGCTGTTTGCATATGTAAACTGTTCTTATTGAATTTCTGTTAGCTTACAATTTCATGTGACAACAATAAACCCATGGCTGTGCTGTTTGCCTTAAGTTTTATAATATATATAATAGCGTTAGACATGTCAGCATGGTGGATATGCTTGCAGATCTACAAATTGATAGGAAAGACATTAGACTTATAAAAAACATATTGGAAACAACAAGCTGCAATAAGGATTGATAATGAAGTGGGACAGTATCAGCCAATTAAGAGAGGTGTTAGGCAGGGATGTGTGATGTCTCCAGATCTTTTTTCCCTGTACAGTGAGAATATTTTCAGAAATGTAAAGGATATAAATGGAATCAGCATTGGAGGACGAAACATCAATAACATTGATATGCAGATGATACAGTATTAATTGCAGACAATGCGCAGGACCTGCAACAATTAGTAGATGCGGTTGTTGTACACAGTGAGCAACTGGGGTTAGAATTAAATTGTAAAAAGACTCAGGTTATGGTCGTCAGTAGGAAGGAAGAAGTGCCACAATGTAATATACAAGTAAATGGAAATATTCTTCAACAAGTGAATCGGTACAATTATCTTGGAACAGTTATAACATCTGATGGGAGATGCCTTGAAGAGATTAGAACAAGAATCGACATGGCAAAAGTAGCCTTTAGCAAGATGAAAAACATTCTGACCAATAAAAAGATGTCAATTGAAACGAGAAAAAGAGTGTTGAGGGGATACATAGAGCCTGTTCTTTTGTATGGATGTGAAACTTGGACAATGAGCAGTCAAGCTGAAAAGCATCTGATGGCTGCAGAAATGTGGTTTCTGAGGAAAATGCAAAGAATACCATGGACAGACAGAAAAACCAATGACCAAGTACTACAGGAGACAAATGAACATCGTAGACTGATTGGAGAAATTAGACGTAGACAGTCAAAATTTTTTGGACATGTTATGAGAAGAAATGGATTGGAGAACTTAGTGACAACTGGCAAGATCGAGGGGAACAGACCAAGAGGAAGACCGAGAGGAAAATACCTGGATGGCTTGGCCACATGGCATGGACGAGACAGGAACACTGAGCTGATCCACGACACTGGTGATCGAGTGAAATGGCGAGTCATGACCGCCCACGCTTTCCGGCATGGCACATGATATATATATATATATATATATATATATATATATATATACACACACTCGTCAGCATCATCATGTCATAAGCGTGGGGTAAATCATGGTTGTCATCTCACTCTATCCCCCACTCAGCCTGGCGTGCAATCTCAAAAGTACATTCCCCCATTCAGTCTGGTGTGTAATTTGAAATGTATATTCCCCCACTCAGCCTGGCATGCAATCTCGCATGTTCTGTGAGGGATTGGTGCAAGAAATTCAGAGATGGGCGTAAAGATGTGCATGATGTCGTAGTGGAAAAGTGCCGTTTCGCAATTTCAGATTTTCTACAGAATTTCCACAAACTTCTAGAATTAATCTGTTTTGAACTGTCATCGAGAAGTTAGGTTACCACAAATTTTGTTTACAGTGGGTCCCAAAGCAACTGACTGACGTTCACAAAGATTAAAGAATGGGCTCAGCTTTGACATTCCTTCTGCACTACTGGGAAGAATTTTCAACTACGCCACCCCCCCCCCCCCCCACCTTTTTTCAGCCCAGACTTAGCACTAAGTGATAATCATCATCTCGGTACGATGGTCTGGCTGGTAATTATATTTGTAATTATGTATACACACAGATGTAATTATATACACACACACATGGGTAATGTATATCTGATGTACTTATACACTCACACGTGGGTAATGTATATCTCATGTAATTACAGGGAGGCCTCGGTTAACGTTGGGGTTACGTTCTAGGAAAACGCAGCTTTAAGTGAAACACTATTTGCCATAGAATTAAATGAAATACAGTGTATTATGTAATGTTTATTTTGATGGTTGTTGATATTTATTGGCTAAATAGAGGTGGGTTGGAGGGCGAGTAGTAGAGTTATTGGGACGCAGAGGCATTAAATTCTGCCTCTTCATCTGAGGATGAAACTGTAACCTCTTCTCTGCTTGAACAAAGAATGTATCCAATGACTGCTGCACAGCCTTTTTCCTTTTCTCTAAGTAAAGCTCCTTGTACCAGTTGATGGCACATGTTACTTCCCTTGACACTTTGGAGCTCTGTTCTCTTAAACATCCGGTGTACTGATGCCGAGGTTAGCGGTTCAACCCCTACACCGGATAGATGGACTAAAATGTTGATCTGTCGTCCTTGACTTAGGGACGTAAATTACAAGTACCTCTGAAGTCAGAGTAGGTTCGCCTGTTGGCGAGGGTCACTGTTAATAGGGAAAGCTAATCCACATGCAAAATTCAGTCCATCACTACTATAAATAGTGTTATGGACTTCACTTGAGTTCAAAGCGAGTGAGCACCCAAAATAAAAATATCCTTATTTATTATGTCCATTGTCACATCAATCAATTGAAAGAATTGTGACAAACGTTCAGATGTCAACATTCGAGGTGTGGGGATTGCAACAGGGTGCTCCTCTTCCTGCTGAGCTCTCTGCACGTCATGTTGGATTAGGTCCTCATGAGACAGTTCTCCATGTGATGCAAGCAACTCATCAATGTAAGCTTCCTTCATCCCTTCAAAGCCAGCTTTAGTGGCCAAGCTAGTGATCTGTCGTCGAATAGCATGTCATCTGTCATTTACTGCCAATATAGTACCTTGCGGAGTATGGCAGAGGGGTCTTTGAGCCTGAGGAATAAAGGTTGCCTGGCTAGTGCAGTCGCCGCCAACTGTGCAGGTTAGGATTTTCTTTTTGCCCCCGACAGAAAAAAATCCAACACCTTACCGAGGGATCGAACCTGGGCCTTCCGAATGAGAGTCCAGCGTTCTAGCCTCTCAGCCAGCCACTCCTCTGAGCATGTCATCAAATTCACTAAAGTCATGCACATATTCTGGCCACAGTTTTCACCACAGCATTCATGCACGCTGACGTTACCTCACTCCATGAATCCGCTGTGTTGTCAATGGCCTTGAGGATGTTGCAATCTCGCCAGAATCCCTTAATGGTAGGCTTACCTTTACCGTCCGTAGCCCTGATGAGCTGTGAGAAGGTGCAATGTAAATAACAACTTTCGAAAGTTGCAATTACACCTTGGTCCATTGGCTGGATCAATGAAGTCGTGTTTGGTGGCATGAGTACGAGCTTGACGTTCTCGGACAAGTCATCCAGATTGACTGGATGACCAGGGGCGTTATGTATATCTGATGTAATTATACACTCACACGTGGGTAGTGTATTTCTGATGTAATTATACACTCACATGGGTAATGTATATCTGATGTAATTATATAAACGCTTTTTTTTTTTTTTTTGGCATATCCTTTACAGGACATTGCTGTCAACACCAGCATCTTTCAGCTGTATGTTGATTTCTTGGCAAGATTACGCTCAGTAGTTTGCCATTGCTTTCTGAGCGGCCGGCTCCCATACCCCATAAGTTACCGATGCGATTTGAACCACTGCTGATTCTCACCGTCATCACGTTACCTGACGAGAGTATAAGAGATTACGGAGAAAAGTCATAACCACTAAGCCACGAAGCCGGCATATAAACGCTTACACATGGGTAATGTATATCTGATGTAAACACACACACTCATATACCAAATGTAAACACACGATCTATCTTATGATTCACACACACCCACACCCTTGGCTCCTCACACTAAGACCACAGCTGTTTCTTGGAGAGGACTATACCATCTGACACACACACAGCAGCGGACAAACTGGCCACCATTCAAACAGCCTGTACTGGGACCCTGCAAAAAGTTGCCAGAGAACTTGAGAATAAAGTGACCACTGTTCTGATGCTTTTACTTCCACGTATTAGAATTAGTTGTCAATCACATGTGACACTCATACCACAACAAAACAGAAGTACAGCTGGCCTGGTCACCTCTGCTACCTTATGGGGTTGTCAATCCAGAACAAATATCTGCATCCAATTCTCAGTACAATATAACTAGCAAAACTAGACATATTTTACATGCAACTAAATACAGCAATTTGGGAGAAGAAATAAAACTGATAAATTATTACAATTAAAATAGTGGAACATGACAACTCATGTAACAGTTGTTAAACTGTTGTAGGAATGAGAAATTATGGGATGCGCAAATGGCATCCTCGTTATTCTGGGGAACTAGTAATGATGATGATGACAACATGTGACTGCTCATTGGCAGCTTGCTGAAATGTGAATGTAACGTAAGAATTACATTCTTCCATTCATATTTGACAAATTAAGTCTATTTCTCTCTCTTCCCCTTCTTTACTTGCTTGCTTGCGTTCGCTGGCTATAAACTCCAGGGCAAGATCCTGTATGTCGGATGAAAACATCCTGTTGTCCAACATCAGTGTTATGTCATACAGGACCTGAGGTTTGCGTGAGTATCTGTTGTCCCATGTCTGACTTATTGGTGTGCAGACTTGTTTTTTCTCGCCGTACAGGCAGATACTCTCCGACTTCGGAAGAATCAGCGATCCTACTGACTTTAGCCAGGACCTCGAAGGGACCTGTTGCCCAGGACGCACGACTATGACGTGTTAGTAGGTCTTGGCCACTATAGAACCTGGTCCTAGTGCCTAGGAAACACCTCCCCGTCCTTTCCCCTTCTTTAAAAATGACATGTTACATAATGTGCATACTAAATGAGAGCTGCAGTGGCCGGTATGCTGGCCCCTAGTGGCCACGTGTTTGTGTTCGAATCACCTTATAATTGGGTCCCAATCTAAAATGGGTACTAGGAAATGTGTGGACTGAAGGTAGCGGGCATGATACTGACCACGTCACCCAGCTAGTCTGTACAAACATGGGGCTAACACCATATACCCAACATGGGTACTAGGAAATGTGTGGACTGAAGGTAGCGGGCTTGATACTGACCATGTCACCCAGCTAGTCTGTACAAACATGGGGCTAACACCATATACCCAACATGGGTACTAGGAAATGTGTGGACTGAAGGTAGCGGGCTTGATACTGACCATGTCACCCAGCTAGTCTGTACAAACATGGGGCTAACACCATATACCCAACATGGGTACTAGGAAATGTGTGGACTGAAGGTAGCGGGCATGATACTGACCACGTCACCCAGCTAGTCTGTACAAACATGGGGCTAACACCATATACCCAACATGCGTACTAGGAAATGTGTGGACTGAAGGTAGCGGGCATGATACTGACCACGTCACCCAGCTAGTCTGTACAAACATGGGGCTAGCACCATATACCCAATATACTGGGGTCTCTGTGGCCAAGTGGTCTAAATACTGGCCTGGCACCTCAAAGACCACGAGTTCACTTCCAGACAATGTCTGTCAATGAGTGCAATCTTGTCTTAAACTCGCTGTTCGTCATAGGAACTGCTGATTGGACACTCTAAGCAAAGCTTCTGGCAGGCCACACTTCAGAAAGCAGACTAGCTATATGGGACAGCATATGATGCAGTGAAATAATCCTCTGGCCCCTAACCCAATACACCTCAAGTGGAACAGGATCATTTATTTGCCATATACTAGATGCCACACTGAAATATTCACAACGATGACAGTCAAAATATCAATGGTCACATCAATACATTCCAGGTAATCCCAGTTACAATGAGGTATTCACACACCAATAACTACATTATCATGCAGTTCCACACATTCACATATCTTGTATCACAATGAGGTATTCAAATGTCACATTAACAGTCACCCAGATGTTCACATGCCAATGGGATCACACCAATCCCCTACAACAAATAAGATTAAAAATTAAAATTTAGTTGTGTGTCCTTCACAGGACGTAGCAGTCAACCCCATCATTTTGGCTGCTTGTGATCCCTGGACAAATTTTATGTTCAGTAGTTTGCCATTGCTTTCTGAACGCCCGGCACCTATACCTTTTAAAAAAAAAAAACAGCCCACTGTGTTTCAAACCCGACTGCACTGCAAAAAATAATCATAAAACAGGGTATCCAAACACCACCAGCCAGCAATAACAATCATACAATGGGATATCCAGACACTGCCAGTCGGCAATAACAATCATACAATGGGGTATCTAGACACCACCAGCCAGCAATAACAATCATACAATGGGATATCTAGACACCATGCTTTCACGCATCGAGTATGCCCTGGCCATCCTCACTGTCAGCCCTACACAGATTGGAAGACTTGAAAAGGTACAAAACAAAGCCATACGCATCATTTTGGGCTGCACGAGAGACACCAGCTGTGTAGCAATGAGATACCTCCTTGACTTCCCGACAATGGAACACAGGATCAAGATCTGAAGAGCTCGTGCATACTTAAAAATAAGTGCAGATGAGCAGCACCCTCTGCATGACACTATTTTCAGAGAAAAGGGTGACAGGCTAAAGAGGGGCAAATCATGGATGGGTCGGACGGAAGATGTCGTCAGACAGATCTGCCGTCTTACCAGTATCAACCTCTGCAAGGAATGGGTGCCGGTGCCTCCAGCTTTTAAGTGCACTTTCTCCTGCATTATCACACTCGACAGACGGTGCAGAGAGCAGAACCCTGCCGCTGTCAATGTAGAGGTTAATGCGCTCATCTATGAACACTCAGCCCCGAAGTGCTCATCTATAAAGATGGATCTGTTGTAAAGCAGCAGAGAAGTGCGTGGGTATTTACAGCCCGTTCAGCGGGCTGAACCGTTCAAGAATCCAGTGGTGCCCACTCTATGACCACGAGCAGCATGACGATGGAGGCGATGGCAGTTACACAGGCTTTCATATGGCTGGAATCACAGCATTATACCAACGTGTGTGTATTAAGTGATTCAATGAGCATGATTCAGAAGGTCGAAGCTGGATCTGTACATAGCCAGTGGACTGAGTCGCTGCGGAAGTCTATTGTCCGTAAAGTCACCTTCACCTTCGTCCTGGGACATGCGGGAGTCGAGGGAAATGAACGAGCTGATAAACTGGCTGGCTCTGCACCCCCTGTAGATGGCCAGCCCATGGATCGTGCCGATGTTATTAACGTCCTCAAAGATATGGCGAGAACAGAGGACTTTGACGTCAGTGAATCCACATCGCTGTCCAGGATGAAAGACTTGGGAGTAAGAATCGGCACGGCCAGACGCGAGAGGTACATTGGGAAAACAAGGCGCCTCGTCAACCAACACAGAACTGGCACTATTAGCCACCGGACGCTGATGCATATGCTGGGGGGGAGGATCTGAGCACCTATGGACATGTCCGGAGTGCAATGAAGATACCCCAACTGATAACTGATCTAGACACCACCAGCCAGCAATAACAATCATACAATGGGATGTCCAAACACCGCCAGCCAGCAATAACAATAATACAATGAGATATCCAGACACAACCGGCCAGCAATATCAATAATACAATGGGATATCCAGACACCACCAGCCAGCAATAACAATCATACAATGAGATATCCAGACACCACCGGCCAGCAATAACAATCATACAATGGGATATCCAAACACCACTGGCCAGCAATAACAATCATACAATGAGATATCCAAACACCACCGGCCAGCAATAACAATCATACAATGAGATATCCAGACACCACCGGCCAGCAATAACAATCATACAATGGGATATCCAGACACCACCAGCCAGCAACAACAATCATACAATGGGAAATCCAGACATCAAGTTGTTTGATGCCACAAGGAGAGATGATTTATTAATATAATCATGAACATGCACAATCTGGTTATACCTAACATGACTTTCCACAGATACGAAGCCCTCCTACCAGCACACTCTGCTGGTTTCTAAGCCTGGAGAGGGGAATATTTCTGCAACATAGTCCCCCAAGGATAAGTGCCGGGTCGGAAGAAAAGGGCCCAAACAACCTGAGCATCAGACTTGAGTGAGAAGTGAGCACACGGCCAGTAGAACGTGTTGGGAGGTCAAGCAACTGATGCTGCTGCCGGTTGCATCTTTCACTGGCTGTCACTCGGTTCAACAGCAAAGCTTATCCCCAATATGCTACATAGCATGGCAATGGGGTCTTCACGCTTTTTTTCGCGAGACTAATCAGTTTGAGAGAGGCCGATGTGAAACTGCTCAACAGTTATTTTAGAACATTTAATGAAGGAAGTGTCACAATCATTTCCTGTCAAAAACACTGAAAAACATGTGTATAGAATGCAAATAGAAAACTCTCTCACTCTTACCTCTATCTCACTCTTTCTGTGTATATCTCAATGTCTCCCTCCCCCCTCTACATTTAGAACATTGTCTAACAATAAATTAACTATAGTTAAAATGTACGCAGAATATTTGCACACAAAGTGCATACAACTGGACACCAATTCATGCTTCACAATACAGATCTACAGGTCTAACAACAACATGTTGAATGCATGATTGATACACAAATGTACATGAAATAACAGATCTAGAAGACTTCAGAACATGAATGCATGATTGATCTAGAAGACTTCAGAACCTGAATGCATGATTGAGACACAAATGTACATGAAATAACAGATCTAGAAGACTTCAGAACATGAATGCATGATTGATACACAAATGTACATGAAGTGACAGTTCTAGAAGACTTTAGAACATGAATTTATGATTGATACAATTAGTAGATGCGGTTGTTGTACACAGTGAGCAACTGGGGTTAGAATTAAATTGTAAAAAGACTCAGGTTATGGTCGTCAGTAGGAAGGAAGAAGTGCCACAATGTAATATACAAGTAAATGGAAATATTCTTCAACAAGTGAATCGGTACAATTATCTTGGAACAGTCATAACATCTGATGGGAGATGCCTTGAAGAGATTAGAACAAGAATCGCCATGGCGAAAGTAGCCTTTAGCAAAATGAAAAACATTCTGACCAATAAAAAGATGTCAATTGAAACGAGAAAAAGAGTGTTGAGGGGATACATAGAGCCTGTTCTTTTGTATGGATGTGAAACTTGGACAATGAGCAGTCAAGCTGAAAAGCATCTTATGGCTGCAGAAATGTGGTTTCTGAGGAAAATGCAAAGAATACCATGGACAGACAGAAAAACCAATGACCAAGTACTACAGGAGACAAATGAACATCGTAGACTGATTAGAGAAATTAGACGTAGACAGTCAAAATTTTTTGGACATGTTATGAGAAGAAATGGATTGGAGAACTTAGTGACAACTGGCAAGATCGAGGGGAACAGACCAAGAGGAGGACCGAGAGGAAAATACCTGGATGGCTTGGCCACATGGCATGGACGAGACAGGAACACTGAGCTGATCCACGACACTGGTGATCGAGTGAAATGGCGAGTCATGACCGCTCACGCTTTCCGGCATGGCACATGATTGATTGACACAAATGTACATGAAATAACAGATCTAGAAGACTTCAGAACATGAATGCATGATTGATACACATATGTACATGAAATAACAGATCTAGAAGACTTCAGAACATGAATGCATGATTGAGACACAAATGTACATGAAATAACAGATCTAGAAGACTTCAGAACATGAATGCATGATTGATACACAAATGTACATGAAATGACAGTTCTAGAAGACTTCAGAACATGAATGTATGACTAATACACAAATGTACATACACCGAAGGCTTTAGAGAACTCTTTCTCAATCTGAATCTTAAAGCTCACAATTATAACATCCACACAACTGTGGAATGGAACAGAGGTCAGGTGCCTGCCTCAAACTCAACATGTGTAGGGAAAGCAGTCACGCTGACGTCTGCAGATCTCTGGACCTTACTCTCCACACCCTGCTGCCTTCTAACCTCCACTGGAACACAGGTCTTCAACCACCTCCCACCAAACCTTCCTATCATTTGGTATTTCTGCTCTTTTCCATATTATTCACCACTGCCTTAACTAACTCTCCCTCCCCCCCCCCCTCTCTCTCTCTCTCTCTCTCTCTCTCTCTCTCTATATATATATATATATATATATATATATATATATATATAAAAACAATGTATGTATGTATGTATGTCCATTCTTTATGCATTCGCGAACGGTCCATCCGATTGAGATGAAATTTTCTACATGTTTTCTTTTCATTCCTGTGCAACAAACTGTCATAGTTTTTTTGTTTGTTTCAGCTATTTACTTACTAAAATTTAATATTTAAATTACATGACTTAACATCAGAAAAAATATATAAAGGGACATAACTTTTAGTAGCATTGCTATGTCTTAGGTTAAGTCCCCTGGCTATAGATAGATAGATAGATAGATAGATAGGGTGGGATAGACGGAGGGAGAGACGGACAGGCAGGCAGACAGACAGCTGGGTCGGGTCAACAGACAGACAGATAGTCGGGAACGGGAGCTTATATGACTACTTATATGAATTAAATGAGATGCTTCCCACCAGGAGCTGGGCGAAGCCGGGCCAGGTCAGACAGACAGACAGACAGACAGATAGATAGATCCCCGCCAGGGCCTGGGCAATGTCGAGCTGGATCAGCTAGTGTGTGTGTGTGTGTATATATGTATATATATATATATATATATATATATATATATATATATATATATATATATGTGTATATATATATATATATATATATATATATATATATATATATATATATATATATATATATATATATATATATATATATCATACTCTCTCTCTTGCACTTATGTCTCTCAGGCATACAGACTTTCACACACACTGGGAACTATTCACCTAAACGTTACCCCACAAACAAGATTATAATAACACTCCACACTTTCTCTTAACTTAAATTACTTCCAAAATGTACATAAATGAACCATAACCTCACACATTAACACATTTACATGAACAAAACCAAATCTGTGACATTAACTATTAATTGCATGTGAACAAAATCAAGTCTCTGACAACTACTAATTACATGTTCATAAAATGTTTATAAAGCTATTAAGAATGCCGTGGACATACAAGAATAGGAATTGTCGTGTTTTTAATGTTACAACTATCTGGCATTTTCCAATTCTCACTCCATGCACCATGGCTAACACAAATCTATCATCATCAAGTGCCATCTTCCCATTCAAGGTCAACTTTAATGGATCAAAACATTCATACAGACCTCTATTTAATATACAAAGAAATAGATCAATTCTGTGTAGATCAAAGTCACACTTCTAACAAGCATTATCCTGACCAGCTCACACACACATTAACCGCATCATGAAACCCCATGACTGTTCCACTGTACATCTGAAAATCAAACCCACAACCCAATTACGGGTCACTAGGGTAGCATGATGTAAGTGTCAACAGTGTAGATCAACATATCTCCAGACAGCAAAATATCCGCTATCAGAAATATGGGGAACGAGGAAATCAATTACAAATAAACAACAAATATTCACTCATTGGTGCTTGCGCAATATAGAAGGAATAAAATGGTACGACAGAATCACCAATGTGGAGCTCATGGAGAGAGAAATACTTGCGATCCAAGCGGTGAAGACAGGATGCTGGCGTTGGATAGGTCATATATTGAGAATACCTGAGAATAGTATCACTAGAAAGGCAAAAGAAAAGAGGACCTAAAATACAACACGGAGAAGAGAAGAAACTAAATGGGAAGGACACGGACAGAGCTGCATGACATAGTTCAGGATATGAGGGCTTGGAATGAGTTGCTTGAGGGCATGTGATAACATATCATTGTTATAAAACTGCTTGCCATTGCTCACCTCCACTTGTATCTGAAATATTCTGTTGGCCAGTTTTCTTATTTTAAATGGTTGAGTCACCAACCGACATCACAGCACTCAGAACATTCCCATGCAAGCTTTCCCATCAGCAACAGCCAGCGAAGAGTTCTTATTTTAAACATGTATTCTCCACTATTACCAATTTGATCCACTCCCAGTTCAATCAATCAGGTGGCGCCTTCACAATGAAGGTTGGCTGCAATGAATTTCCAACACTGTCTGTCTCTTGCCCTGACTGTACATTCTGTCAGGCTGATGTTCGTCCATCTCTTGATGTTATCTTCCCACTCGTATTGTTGTCTACCTCTTGCTCGCTTGCCTCAACCTTGCCCTCCAGTATGGTTTTTATAATAGTATCATGTCTTTTAACGTGGCCGAAATATTTCACTTGCCTCCTCACTATTTATTTTATAAACTCTCTCTTCATTCCCAACTTTTCTAGAACCTCTGCATTTGATTGTGTTTGTTTCCACGAAATACGACATATTCGTCTGTATATCCACATCTCCAGGGCCTCTATGCGACTTTCTAGTTGCTTGTTAATGTCCAGGCTTCCACACCATACAGTAGCTTTGAATATACATAGCATTTAACAATTCTCATTTTTAATGTGTTGTTAATCTCTCTTAATAAATAATTGTTAATACTAATTTCATGCTGTTTTGGTCATTCCTATTCTCTTTTTGATTTCTATTTCACTACTGACTCCCAGTTCAACCCAGCCTAAATTGTGTACCAGGAAATGTCTTGGCAAGTGAAGGCAGTCGATGTGGTACTGATTATCTCACCACCTTACTGCTGACTGGTCTATACAAACATCGGCATAACTCCATATGCCCATGCCCTTGTACAGGGCGTATTTTTAATGACTGCTGTTTTTAAAAATATTGCCAGTCCAAGTTTTGTATTTACCTATTATGTTGCATGAACTTTACAGACCGGCAATATTTTCAAACACTGCACAGTCATTAAAAATACACCCTATATTATGTTACAGGAGTCTTTACTTACTTTACTTACGGCTGTCAAAAGTTTTTCATGTCTGTAAATCAGTGGTTCTCAACCAGTGGGGAATTCCCCCCTAGGGGGGAATTTTAGGGTTTTCAGGGGGGGAATGAAGATTATTTCAAGATCGCGTTGATACAAGAACTGATTACTTGATATTGTTTTTCCCTCCATAATTTACAGTTTTGTACTCCTGGCCCTTTTGATATTCGTCTTATAATGTAAGTAGACCCACAAATCACGTTTTATGTAGACGTCTAAACTTGTTCTAGTATGTGTTATTAAAGTTAGCTTCCATTTTTATGGATACTATGTAGGGGCAGGGTGAGGAGAGGGGAATTTATAGGGAGGAAATACGAAAGGGGAGGAATGACATGGTCAACATATGGTGAAGGGGGGCATGGGCCAAAAAAGGTTGAGAACCACTGTTGTAAATGATCACCTGGTGCACGAACACATACATGATGACAACATGAGACTATAACCAATCAATAGTCAAACTGGTATTTGAAGGATTTAGGGAGAGGTTGAAGCCGAGGCTTGGGTAACCAACTTGCCACTAGACTATCATTTCTTCAACATTTGAACACGACAAGAGCACAAATGGCCATGCCCCATGTGCAGGGACGTCACATGTCTGATGCCAATGTTAATGTGCACAACAAACATTAGTTCTCCCATTTTCTGCATTCCCATCCAAGTAACCCTTTACAGGGCACAGCGGCCGAAAGCGTCTTTACTACAGAATAGGCAAAACAGCCGAAAGCGTCCATGATGACTAAGCGTTGTAATCACGTGATTGCGAGACTTCCCATTACTTTCGGTTTTGCCGATAACTTGATAACATGGGCGCCATTTTCAAGTCTTTTTGATCGGATTTTTAAAAATAGTTTTTGGAGTTTTTATGCTGTTGATCAAAATGTATTTTTACAATTCTTCAATGACAGCGGAGACTTTGCACGAAGTTGACTAACAATAGGAGCTAGATATCAGTGAAATCAGTGAAATCAGTGTGCAGTGTACACACTTCGGATCTCTCGGAGACTTTTAAAACAATTTCCAATCAAACAAATGAGTATGCTAGAGAAAATGATCAAACAGATAAATGATTGAGCATGGGTTCCAACAAATGCAACCGAAATGGAGGCAACATTGGATTATTTATTTCACATGTGAGTAAAATAATAAAACTGCATTCATTTTCCTTCATTCTGTTTTTTATTTAACAAAAATCTTTTCACTAACATCTTAGATTTGATGTTTTTACTAACGTAACCCTAAATCTTACGGGAAACCTAAATAATGTTGCCCATTCAGAGTTACAAAACGGAAAAATGTGTGCCCTATAAAGAGGTAAGCTAGGCCACTGATCCACTACCACAGTGACAGAAGTACAAAATAGCCTCTCTACAGGGCTTGTGTGGCAAAGCTCTCCTTCCCTTCTACAGAAACCATCCAGGTATTCAAGAACTAGACACCTGTGGCCAGGCATATGAGTAAGGTTGTTCCTGTTTCTTCTACAGGTTTCATGGTCAGCCCCCCACTTCAACGGCTAGAGGGATACAAACTGTACAGGCATTAAAACTGAACAATAAATCGTACAGGCACTACAACTGAATAAATTGTACAGGCACTACAACTGAATAAATTGTACAGGCACTACAACTGAATAATAACTGTATTACACGTTGCATGTCCGTTGCAGGACGTTTTGACCAACTCATCCCTTGTGTTGATTTACTAGGCAATTTTACGTTCAGTAGTTTGCCACTGCTTTCTGAACGAGAAGTCAATATTTAAGTCCAACTTTCCAGTATAGGGATTGAACTCACTACCCTGCCATCAGAGGAGAGACAGAAAGACAGATTTTAAAACGGTCCATAGAGAAATAAACAACAAATATGCATTTTATTGTATGAACTATACAACATTCATTCTCAGATAGTATCAGAAGTGTGATGATCAGAAAGTCTGTGGGGTACATGGCACAGAAAAAGTTAAGAACCTCTGAACCAAGCCATCTTATTAAATGAAGTAAATATATAATTAATGCCAGGCTAAAAACATAAGCAAGTACAATTGTCTAAAATATACACATAAAACGGAATAAATATAATACAGACAGTATTTCTGACCAAATGAACCAATCAGATATCGTCCCTCATTGTAAATAAACCAATCAAATATATTGTACAGTATACAAACAACATTTCTTACAGAGAATATACACCAATCAAATAACATGTATAACTGAATACACCAATCAAATATCTCTCACAGAAACAAATGTACATGTCTGGCAGTAATGCCAATCAAAATCATCTATGCTTGTGAATAAACTTACTGTAAATACGCCATCAAAACAACAATCACGACTGCATACACTCATCAATTAGCATTTATGACAATGACTTAACCAATAGTATTTCTCACCATGAATAAACCAATTAAATAACAGTTATTACAATGAAGGCGCAAATGAAATGGCAATTTTTCTACTGCTAGCAAACAGTCCAAATAATATTCCTGACTTAATCTACCCAACACTAATAGTGGGCATACGTAAGCAAGTAACATTTCAGAATGAAAACCCCAATCTTATAATTTATCTGATAATTAAACTATCCAATAACATATCTTACAATAAACCAACAAATCACATAACATTTCTGACAATGAACAAACCAATCATCAATTCTGCCAATAAACCAACCAATCAAAGAACATCAGACATTGAATATATCAATCAAATGACATTGTTGACACCAAGCACTATTACAAATATAGATGATGCAGTGGTAAGTGACGTGAAGTGTTTTCAAACAGTGCTTTATGTGAATTATTCATATTGTTCCACTTTACATGGATGAAACTTACTGCTTGCGACATGCTCAAGCAGACGTCTGGTTATCAGACAAGCAATTATACAATAAAAAAAAATTATTAGCTTCTAGAACTGACTGCAGCGAGTTTCAGACAGCGCAAACTGCTTATCTTGATGTCGCATGTCAAGGTTCAACAGCTGGCACCTGGACATTCCATCAACTTAAGTTCCCATAACTGAGAAGTGAGTTCATACAGAAGAGATTCCAGAATTCAGTCAAATGAAAGATTTCACTGTGCACTTAATGTAAGAATTCAGGGTTCCTGACATGAAAAATTTCAGAATTTGCTAAAATTACAGATTCAGAAGTCATTGAAATTTCAGAATTCAAATCACAGGATGCAAAGAATAAGTTGGACTGAAACAACATCAATGGAAATATTAAAGACATTTGAGAAAGCAGACAATGACTGAACTAGTTCACAAAAAGGGTTATCTTGGCTTTGTTACAATACGAGATATGGGGATTATTACTCAAAATACTGGAACACAAAATCCAGGGCAAGAGAGAAAGAGGCATTCCTAGAAAAGCTAGATGGCACAAGCATGCAATGATGTTGGGGCACAGACTTATGTTGAGATGACTTGCTGACAAAGGAGGCAGTGGAGGGACATGATCAGATAACACCAGTCTTCAGACTCACTGACCCAATGATGAGTTCAAATGCATGAGGCCAATTTTAAAACATCACAATTTTCAGAGTCCTATACAAAAAATTAAAATCATAACTTTCAGAACCCTATAAAAAAAATCAAAAGTTTTTGAGTTCAAATGAGTGACAAGCTTCAAGGAAGCTTTAATTAACCGAGCCCCAAACAGATCAAATGTCTCATGGTTTCAGACTAAAAAAACATCATCACTCTTGCTTGCCAGGTAGCCTACACTGGCAGCAATTTTGACCCAAAAATGTTATTTAATGAGACAATATACTAATATTGCATCAAAATTGGCAATGAGAAAGGCATAACATAAAGGAGGATAGACTGACAATCACAAATAATATGTTGCATTTTGTAAATATTTGTGTTCATGTGTGGATTACCAGCAACATTGGATTACTTATTCACGTGAGTAAAATAATCTGCATGCATTTTCCTCAATTTTGTTTTTTATTTCACTAAAATCTGTTGACCAGCACCTTAGATGTGATGTTTTTACTAATGTAATCAAAATTTTACCGAACCTGAAAAATCTTGCCCGTTCAGAGCTAAAAAATGGACAAACGTCTGCCCTGTAAAGGGTTAAAGTTAGTTGCATGTCCGTTATAGTACAATGCAATCAACCCCAGCATTCTCTGGCTGTTTGATTTTCTAGGCAATTTTATTTTTATTTGCCAATTCTCTCTTAATAGCCAACACTTGTACCATTGTGAACATCAACACAAAATGGTCTGCGGCTAAAATCACCTGTGGTTGACTTCAAATCAGTTATGTTGGGATTATGAGTCCACATTCACTAACCCGAAGTCACAAATATCGACACTGCCTAACACGAACATCGACACTGTCTAAAGCAGCTGTCAATTTGTCTAGTCTGGAATATGCAGACCGCCTCAGATTTCTGTGAACTAGGAATTCAGTGAACTGACAAATCAAGAAACAAATGAGGACCATAAACTCATTAGAGAAATTAAACAGACCGTCAAGATGTTTTGGGAATGTTATGGGGCAAAATAAACATGAAAACTTAGTGACAACTGGCAAACTTGATAGGAAAAGAGCCAGGATAAGACATAAATACCTGGATAGCTTAACCACATGGCATACATGGGACAATAACACAGATATGATCCAAGACTGGTATCGTGAGAGATGGCAAACTTTGACTGCCCAAGTTTATCTGCATGGCACATGCCACTGACATGCCCGATTGTAAATGTTCAAAATTATTACCTCCCTGGCATGGTTCAAGCATGGAATGCATCAAGCCAGCACTCACTCAGTCCCTCCTATCTCTAATCAACTTTTTTTGGGGGGTAACAAAAAAAGTGTTTTTACAAATACAATAAAAAGTGCAAATATAACGATGAAGAATGACTGATCATACATGAAGTTTTCAACACACTATTACTGATCTCACACAACTCTATATGAAGGTACAGTGAGTACCCACATATCATACCATTAATGATTATACATACACACAGCTACATTACAAGTTATTTAATGAAAGCCCATTAAACATTTCACTTGACAAGTATATTACTTGCTGTAGTGTTTAAGAGAGGTTTCAAGTATAGCCAGCCCACAACTGGCCCGTTTTAACACCAATCTGTTCACACTTGGTGAGATATTTTTTTCGACTTCACCTCAGTGAGAAAATCAGTCAAGCCTATGCAGGCTATATGCAAACACCTATTTGTCTGAGTGTCCAACTTTATTTACTTTAAGAATGGCTTGAAATGTAAACAACTCAGACTGGCCTCGGTGCTAAATGTTTACATACAAATTGTAAGCATTTCATCACCTTCCTCTTGCAACCTAAATCCTGTTGTTCTTCGTGCAGAGGAGTGCAATAGGGAGATACAAGCCTTATCCTAGTGTGAAGAAATACATCCTGAAGACCATGTCATGGCAGCAGATCAGGCCCTAAGTCTTGGTCAGCCACTGGTCTTAAGATGGAAGCTCCAACAAGTGAATAGCATTGCTTTGTTGATCCAGCAGCTTCTGCAGCTTGTCTTGTTCCTCTGGAGTAAACTAGGCAGGCTGAGAGAGGGATCATGCTGCAAGGGCAATAAACGGTCTCTAAATTCTACCCAGGCTTTGTGTTATGGGGAGGTATAACTCCGTTTTACAACATATTTATCCAGACAGCAAGGTGGCAGTCAAATCCTGTCATTTCATCCAACTCCTGGTTCGCTATCCAGAAGCCGAGTGACCAACTGCTAAAATAAGTTCTTTAGAGCTGGTCAGCGTTTCCCCCTCACAGATACTCTTGAAGTACTTTGCTTTTCCACTGCCATTATCTCGTCCTGATTAAATGTAATCATTTCATTGCCACACTGTCCTGATTAAATGTAATCATTTCATTGCCACACTGTCCTGATTAAATGTAATCATTTCATTGCCACACTGTCCTGATTAAATGTAATCATTTCATTGCCACACTGCCCTGATTAAATGTAATCATTTCATTGCCACACTGTCCTGATAAAATGTAACCATTTCATTGCCACACTGTCCTGATCAAATGTAATCTTTTCATTGCCACTGTCCTGATCAGATGTAATCTTTTCATTGCCACACTGCCCTGATTAAATGTAATCTTTTTATTGCCACACTGTCCTGATCAAAACTAATTGCTGAAGTGGTCAAGCCGTACACTTCGTGCTCTAAAGGTAGTGGGTTCATTCCCAGACTTCGTTCAACCAATAGAATCTGGTATGTGCCACATGGACTGGCTTGGATCAGTGGAAAGAATGAAGATTAAGAGCATCTCACAGACGTTCTTCATCTTCTTCTTTCGTTCGCTTGAAATATGTCTATATCTGCAATGTCGTCTCTTGCGTGAATTGAACTGTTTTTTTCAGTTCACACAGTGGTCCATAGAGTTTATCTTCCACTGTCGTCTCTCTAGGCCAGAAGGTTTACCTAGATATGTTATATTTTGGGCAGTCTTGGAGTATGTGCTCTGCTGTCTGCGACGCCAATCCACATGTGCACATGGCTGTTTCACCAATCTTGAATTTTGTATACATGTGGTTGCGTAGTCTATTGTGTCCTGTTCTGAGGCGCAGAATAATGACTTGTTCTGGTCTGTCCATAATGTGGTAGTCATCTTGAGCAGGTTTTGGTGGCTTTCTGACTGATTTGATCATTCTTTTTCACAGACTTAATGTTCAGTCCAGAGCATGCTGGTGTGCCAGACAACGAACAGATGAAGAGCACCTCACAGATGTTCAACCCAGAGCCTGCTGGTGTGCCAGACAATGAACAGACTGATATACTGGCTGCAGCTCCTCCTCTGAACAGCCAGCTAGTTTATGACAAGAATGAGGTGGGGAAGGTTCTCCAGGATAGAGTAAAAGGATCGACAAAACAATCAAAAGATCCATATCTGGAGACTCATCAGGGAGAGAGCTGAGGGTCTGGTCAACACCCAGCCAGCCGAGGATGCAGGCGGCTGCTCAATCAGGTTGCCACTGGCAGCATCAGCCTGGCAACTCTTGGCTACTGAAGAAGGGGCCGGGGCATGCATGGGAATGTTCAGAGTGCAATTATTAAATGTTTTTGCATTCGCTTTGAACTCAAGCGTAGTCCATAAGCGTGCTACTACTTCTAGTGCACCAGACTGATTTTTGCATGAGGATTAGCTTGCCCTATTACCAGTGTCCCTCACAAACAGGCTTACCGACCCACTCCGACTTTTGAGGTACTAGTAATGTCAAGGACGAGAAGTCAACATTTTAGTCCAAGTGAGCGGTGTAGGGGTTGAACATGCTACCTCACCTTCAGCACACCAGAGTGATAAGAACGAGCCCTCTTCTCCATTCAGTCCAGCTGACCTCCAATGCAATGATGATGCTTGATTTCCTATTTTAGATTTACTGTTCCATCTGCTTCCATCCATAAAGGTTTATAACCGAGTTGTGCACCGCTCTACATCAGCGGTCAGTGTCCAGCTTGACCACGCATGTGTGTCCTCTTGTCAAGACTTCTTCCAGGCTAATGGTCTGCACCTACCTGAGAGTGATGGGGGGTGGGTTATGTCTGTGTATTCCCTCCTCTAACATGCACCTACCTGAGAGTGATGGGGGGTGGGTTATGTCTGTGTATTCCCTCCTCTAACAATTGTGACTGGGTGTTTGCCTTACAGCCTACCATCTACAATTTAAAACTGCCATAGAATTTTTTTACCATACACAATCTTGCAGACGGGACCTCTTGTTTTGTTGCCCTTAACTGATACGATTAGGTACCTGGATCTTACCATCCAGGAAATATGTTTTTCAAAACCTCTTCTAAATTACCAGCCCAGTGCCAGAAACAAACCAAACACCTTTCTGAGTCTGAAGCAGGCACCAAATCTCAGCCACATCTCTTTCCCACATGATACAACTCTTAGGAATACTAGTCATGCATGACCTCTTCACTCGCAAGCTGAAAATGTGAGTTTAAAAGATAATAAAATTATACATTCTAAACAAACTGGATATTTCGGGCCAGCCAGAAGATGAAATCTGGTTTCCGTTTGGTTGTTGTCTTCCTGGAAGGCAAAGCATTATCTTTCTAGCTGTGCACGGGAGCTAATTGGTCCTATCACTTGGTAATGGGTTGATGTAGTAACAGACAGAAGTGGGGGATGTCTTGTCGTCCGACACGAGCATGGACACTGTAGTCTTCCAGTAGGCAAAGTCTATCTTTGAGCTCTGTTGGACACAACATACATTCAATGTTAACATGTCTAGGTGTGGGGAATTATAAACAGTTTCCAACTGGCAAAGTCTATCTTTGAGCTCTGTCGGACACAAAATATGTTCAATGTTAACATTATGTGTGAGGAATTATAAACAATAGGCAAAGTCTATCTCTGAGCTCTGTTGGACACAACATACATTCAAAGTTAACATGTCTAGGTGTGGGGAATTATAAAGTTTCCAACTGGCAAGGTCTATCTGTGTGTGTGCAAATCTTCATGCTCTGTATCTAGACCAACTACCTGACCTCTGGTATCAATACACACATGCATGAATTAACAGACACCCTCAAGTATCAGACTTGTCTAGCACAGGAAAAACACATTTAATGTGTCATCTGAGGACAAGAAAGAGCCCAGGCAGTCATGGTGGTGCAGTGGTTAGGAAGCTTGGAGTTCAAATCTCTTTAAACAGGCCTGGGCTTCCAGTTTAAATCTGCCCCACAAAATGTCCTGGGAAGAAAAGATGACTGGTAGAAAACTGAGCAGATAAGCCATCCAGTGCAGACTGGTCTATACAAATATGGGGCTGGCACCATATACCTCATGGCCTGGAACAAACGTGGTACTTGACTGCCTATTTTTAGCAACAAAAATATAATGTAAATCTGTCAGATCAAAATTTGTTGCAAAAACAAATCAACGAACAGAACAGACAAATGTCAACTGACCTTCTCCAAGGCACTGCAGTCTTTGTCTTTATGCAAGTAATGATCTTGCCAGAATATCAAAAGGTCCCTTTAGATAAAGTAAGACAGCCATTAGCAAATCAATATTCACATGATTAATGTTCTATAACATAAAACAGGGGTCTTACAACTACAGATCAGCATCCAGGAAATAATTTCCAGTAGCAGAGATCAGGGAACCTCAAATTTGTAACCAGAGAGAAATTTCTTCTCCTTCAACTTCATATTGTGGCAAAGGTTGATGGACAGTGTTTGGTACAGGAGAGTCTGGCATAAGATACAACATCCAGTCAGAATGGAGGTGGAGGCAGTCACAGCTGCATTCCGCCGACTGGAAGACATAAAAGCAAGTATGGCAATGTGCTGAGTGTTATGTCGGTTCTTAACTCAACTTGTCTTCATCTTTGTCATCTTCATTCGCACTCAGACCTGGAGATTAAATCTCTAACAAACAGTAGTTAAGTTTCAGACTCATGACGTTCCTGTACAGTTGGTGGTGGAATGATGTTGGCTTACGACATTTGTTCATCATGGGCATATTGTCACATCACACAAAGATCTGATGGACCTGTCAAATGTGTGATCCGTATGATAAATCAACCGGCTGTTTTCTGTTAGCAATCTAAAAATGATTACCTCATTTTACCTTGAAAGTTGATGAAACAAATCTTTTAAAAACTACCCCAAGAGCTGATCAACTTGATATTTATATAGCATTTTTTACATTTTAAATATGACAAAAAATGTATGGGGCATAACAAAAAGGTGGGATACAGAAACTAGCCTTATGTGGGTAAATTCTTCACAGGAAAGGCAAAGAAGAACAGAAAGATTAAAGAAAGCTGAAACAGTTTGGCTACAAATACAAATATAAGCAACATTTTTTTTCCCCTGTGGCAAAGGGGTTAAGCCAGGATAGGGTACTTTAGAGCAAAATGGAATGATTATAATATATGGAGGAAACACCCAAAATAAACATGAATTAGGAACAGGATTTGTCATCAAAAAAGAGTTATGGGGGAACGATCTAAACTTTAAAGCTGTTAATGACAGGATTAGTAAATTACGAATAAAAGGTAAATGGAAAAAAATAACGATGATCAATGTACATGCACCTACTGAAGAGAAAGAAGATGATATTAAAGAAGACTTTTATAATGATCTGG
This sequence comes from Cepaea hortensis, assembly GCA_963921405.1. Lineage (NCBI taxonomy): Eukaryota > Metazoa > Mollusca > Gastropoda > Stylommatophora > Helicidae > Cepaea > Cepaea hortensis. The sequence goes on along the minus strand of OY992876.1, from coordinate 126,161,930 downwards.
AAGATGTCATAGAAGACACCCCCAAACAGGACATCCTGATTGTGCTGGGAGACTTCAACGCAAAAATAGGTAGAGAGAAAACTCATTAAAAAGTTGCCAGTATGGAAAGCCTACATACAACTTCAAATGATAATGGATGGAGAGTCATCAACCTAGCAGAAGCCAAAGGACTGCAGATCAGCAGTACCAGACTGCAAAGAAAGGATATACATAAAAAAACTTGGAAATATGTGACAAGAGAACCTATAATCAAATAGATCACATTTTAATTAACAACAAAAATGCATCAAACATACAACAAGTTAGAAGCTATAGAGGAGCTGAGTGCCACAGTGACCACTTCCTCGTTGGGGCAAAATTTAAAATAAAACTTTCATAGAGAGCTTTCTATGCTAAACTACAAAGGTTATACCCAACATACAACAGAGAAAAACTACAAGAAATTACAGTCAAAGAGAAATTTTCAGATGAAATAAAATGTAAACTTGAAATTCTACAAAACCCATTGGAGGAAAGTGTTGACCAAACTTGGTTGAACATCAAGAATACAATTCAAACTACCGCAGAAGAATGTCTCGGTGTGTTAACCACGCATAGAAAGAACAGAAGCAGTCATTAGGAAAAATAATGCCAGACATTTATGGCTAAATGACATCAACAACATCCAACATGAAGAGCAATATAGAACTGAATGTAAAGGGGCTATAAAAATAGGTCGGCAACAGAAGCGAGAATATATGAGTAATATAATCAAAGATATGGAAACTAATCTCCAGAAAAACGAATCCAGAAAGTTTTTTAAAGAACTGAAGTCAATGAAACGAGGGCACCAACACAACACATATGGTTTAAAAGGCAAAAATGGGAATATGATAAATACCAATGAGGAAATGTGTAACACATGGAAAGAATACTTTGTTGAATTACTAAATTGTGAAGCTCCGAGTAACACATTCCCACAGGAAGAGGTTCTAATGTGTGAACCACAAATTGAAGAACCTGTTTTTGAAGAAATCCTATATGTAATAATACGACTTAAAAACAATAAGGCAACTGGGGCTGATGGAATTGCTGCTGAATTTATCTAGGCAGGTGGCCATGCATTACATCTAAAGCTATATGAACTAATAATAAAAATCTGGAGGAGAGAAGAACTACCCCATGACTGGAAAGAGTCATTATTGATACCTATCTTTAAGAAAGGAGACAAGTTCCAATGTGAAAATTATAGAGGGATATAACTACCGTCCACAAGCTATAAGTTACTATCCGCGGTATTACTAAATAGACTAAAACCATATTCAGAAGACATATTAGGTGACTACCAGGCAGGTTTTAGACAAAACAGATCAACAATAGATCAGATATTTATCTTACAACAAATAGCCGAGAAAAATTGGGAATATAAAAGAGATCTCCATAACATTTTTGTGAACTTTAAAAAGGCTTATGATAGTGTCCATAGGAATAGCCTATGGAATGCTATGCAGGAATTTGGAATACCAAGGAAGTTAATCAACATGACCAGACAATGCATGGAAGATACTTATAATATAGTAACATATAAAGGCAGGAAATCAGACCCTTTCCAAATAACATCTGGCTTGAAACAGGGTGATGCACTATCGCCGCTCCTTTTCAATCTGGCTCTAGAGAAAGTTGTAAGGAAGGTAAAGGAGGAATGTGCTATTGGAGGAACATCCAGACTGCTTGGTTTTGGTTATGCAGATGATATAGATATTATAGGGGAAAATGAACAAAAGACATCAGAAATATTGACTCACTTAAAGGAAACAGCTCAACAAATGGGGCTGGTTATCAACCAAGATAAGACAGAATATATGGTAATTTCATGAGAAGGAACAGCTAAAAACTCTGGCCACATACAAATAGATAATATGACCATTAAAAGAACGGAAACATACAAATACCTGGGTACAATCTTCAACTGCTCCAACATAATAAGGGAAGAAATACAAGCTAGAATCAACTCTGGAAATAAGATATACTATGCACTATATCTGCTAAAATCAAATGCTCTATCTCGTAACACCAAGATCACAATATACAAAACACTGATCAGACCAGTTGTGCTGTATGCCCTGAAACCTGGAGTACAACGAAAGGAGACGAAGCCTTGTTACAAACCTTTGAGAACAAAGTTTTAAGACGCATCTTTGAGCCCATTAGGGATACACAAAGTGGAGAGTGGAAAAGAAGAAGTAACAAAGACATTTATGATCTGTTTAAGTCCCCGCTAATCACTGGTATCATGAAGGCTAATAGACTACAATGGCAGGGGCATATAGAAAGAATGGAAGATAATAGGGAAACAAAACTTGCTCACACTCAGGACATAAATGACCGTAGACCCTGAGGTAGACCAAGAAGACGGTGGAGAGATAATATATATACAGACCTACAAGCACTTGGAATCAACGACTGGCAGGAGAAGGTCAACCAGAGAGACGAATGGAGACAGCTTGTATCTGCAGCAAAGAACCTCAATGGCTCAGAATGCTGAAGAAGAAGAAGAAGAAGAAGAAGAAGAAGAAGAAGAAGAAGAAGAAGAAGAAGAAGAAGAAGAAGAAGAAGAAGAAGAAGAAGAAGAAGAAAGGGGTTAAAGACACGGTTCATAATCCTGCATACCAGCATGACACACAACTGTGTTGGCTTTTTATGAAATATTATGGGTGCCGGTCGTTCAGAGAGCAATAGCAAACTACTGAAAGTAAACTTGCCCAGGAATCACGAACAGCCAAAAATTGCTGGGGTTTACTGCTATGTCCTGTAAAGGACATGCAACAACTAAGCAACATTAACCTCATTAAAACAGAGGAACAGAGTCATGACTGCCTGTGTTGTCATCTGTACAAGCACCAGAGGTGAAAGAGGAGGTTGTGGAAGAGGAGGAAAAAGTGGAAGAGAAGAAGAAGAGGAAGAAAAAGAAAAGGAGACGAAGAAGATATCAATTTGGAAATGAGATAAAACACTGAACAATCCACCAGAAGGGTGAATACAAACAGCCCACGTGAATGGTGAACACAGCCCACTTGAATGGTGAACACCGTCCACCTGACTGGTGTACAAAGCCCACCCCAGATGGATGAACACAGCCCAGGCGACAAGTGAACAAACGCAACTCACCTGAAGTTCTGTAAAATGCTGGAGGAGCCATTGACATTCTCCAGGGCATCATCCTGCTTGTCGCCCAGGGCCTGCAGGTACAGAGGCAGCTGACTGCGCTTGTTGGCAAACATCAGGAACACCAGGGTGGTGTTGAGGCAGCTGACGTTCTCCTGGGTCAGGTTCTGCACGCTGATGATGTTGATCAGCTTGTAGAGGTAGTCCAGCTGCCGGCTGAAGTTGCCGATGTAGTTGACCAGTTTGCTCTCCCGTTTCTCGCCGCTACCCTTGTCGCCTTCCACTGAGGCAACAAAGTTCAAGGCTGCAAAACCAAACATGCACCGATGTGAAATACAAGCAAGGGGAAACACTCCATGGCAGACATAACTCTAGGGACTCACAGCTGAGCACAAGGCAGACTTCTTGGCCAGTACACACTACAGACACATTCAGTGCAGGGTACAAGTAACACTTAATCATTTTATTGTTAGTAAAATCATAAAATGGGCAATCCCATACCAGAATGTTCACCTGCTGGTCCAGTGATCGTGGATTTGAATCCACATTGGGGTGGATTATTAAAATTGAACCGAGCTCCAAGGTCGACCCAGCTTAAAATGGATATCAAGACATGACTTGGGAAGTAAAGGCAGCCACTGTGATACTGACAAAATCACGCAACGAGTCCCAACTGGTCTAACAATATGGAATTGGGACCATATGCCAAACGTGCCAAAGATATACAGTAAGGTTATTTACATAGCAGGTACTACCACTAGTATGTGAAGTGCTAGGACTTCACATATTCTAGGCTACAGCATATGAAATAGTGTGGCCTTTTCTCTCCCTCTCTGTCTATCCTTCCCACACAATTCTCAGAAAATTGGTATCTATTTTTATGAAATTGGGTCAAACTCCAGAGCCTTACTAGTTGGATATAATAATCCTACTTCTGCTGGGGTTTGAACCTGATCACTGTCTTGGTAGGCAAGCACACTAAACACTATGCCATCACCAACTCCTAAACTAATGATCATCATCATGTGCCATGACAATAAGCGTGGGCGGTCATGTTTCACCATCTCACATAATCACCAGAATCGTGGATCAGCTCTGTATCAACCATGCCATGTGGCCAAGCCTTCCAGATATTTACTTCCCTGCCTTCCCTTTGTTCTTTTCTCCTTAATCTCGCAGTAGTCACCAAGTTCTCTAGTTTATTTCTTCTCATAATGTGCCCAAAGTATCTTGACTGTCTACAGCTAGACCCCGCTAAATGTCGCCTCAGTATACGTCGTTTCGCTATAACGTCGTTGTCACATAGGGGACTAACTTCACGTCGCTTCGTTTTGAGGCTGCCGATCGGGCTGTTGATATTGGTAAAGTCCATGGTTTACCTCCAACGATGGTAAGGACAATTCATGCAGGTGCTGACAAAATCAAAGAGGATGCTAAATACGTAACCCCTTTGAGTGCTTCCAAGATCACTTGCACCTGAAGTATTCTTATGGAAAACATGGAAGCACAATTGGCAGTCTTGATTGAAGACCAGAACCAACGGAATATGTCTGTGAGCAAGATGGTTATCCAAGAGAAAGCAAAGTCTCTCTATGAAGATCTGGCTAAGAAAGTGGGTGAGAGCAGTACTAGTAGTGCCTATGATAGTTTTAGAGTGAGTCGTGGTTGGTTTGAACGCTCTAAGAAGCGTTCACACCTGCACAACATTCAGACAACAGGTGAAGCGGCGAGTGCTGATACTGAGGAGGGTGGTTACTGTGCAGCAGACATTGGACACATTTTTTGTTCAAGCAGAGAAGAGCTAGGAAAAGAGGCAGGAAGAGGTTACAGTTACATCCTCAGATGAAGAGGCAGAATTTAATGCCTCCACATCCCAATAACTCTACCATTCGCCCTCCAACCCACCTCTATTTAGCCAATAAATATCAACAACCATCAAAATAAACATTACTGTGGTACACAATGTCTTCTCTATGGTAAGTGTTTCGCTATACGTCGTTTCACTTAACGTCGCGTTTTCCAAGAACGTAACCCCGACATTAACTGGAGCCTACCTGTATATCTAATTTCTCTAATTAGTTTACGGTTTTCATTTGTTTCTTGTAGGACTTGCTCATTGGTTTTTCTGTCTGTCAATGGTAGTCTTTGCAAATTCCTCAGAAACCACATTTTCACTGCCATTAGATGGTTGTCAGCTTGCCTGCTTATCCATACAAAATTAAAGGTTCTATGTAGCACTTCAACACTCAAAACTAATGGTAACAGCAGCAATAATAAGAAATGAACAAGATGCTCACTTTTCTCTGTGCCTTCCGCCCTAAAGTGCTCCAGCGAGAGAACGAGACTGCGTATGAACATGTTTGAGTCCACGAGGTTTCGGTTGACCATGGTGACAAATTTCTCAAACTTCTGCTCCGTGGCAAGGATGGCATCAAAGGCCTTGAACGCCTCGATGTTGAACTTAATGAGCTCCCCCAGCAAGTCAAAGCTGCTCTGTAAGATCTCCTTGTGGCGGATCTCGTTCTCGACGATGTTGCCTGCAACATGCTGAAAGACAATTTGAGATGCTGTTCATTATTAGTAAAATGTAATATGACATGATGATTACTGTCAACAAAGGATTGTATCAGATTTAGTTTACTGTCTGAAAAAAAGATAGATTATGAGATTAAGTTTATATTCTGTGTAAGATTACAATAAGATGGGTAAAGAGAATATCAGATAATGTCTGCAATCAGCAAAACAAGAAAAATATTACATTTATTATCTGCAAAAGAGAAATGTAAGTTTAGATTGTGATCAGCAAAAGATAACATGCTTAATCTGCAAAAGATGACAATCAATCAGGAAAAGAGGTTTATGATCAGCAAACAATAAATCAGATTAAGTTTGTCTGCAAAAAATGAAAGAAAGATTAAGTTTAAGATTAGTAAAAAGAGAAAATTTGAAGTCTGTCAACAAATGATATAGTATAAAAGGTTTTTTTGTCTACAAAGGACGATGTTAGTTAAGTGTACTGTCTTCTTCACTGTCCTGCCTTTCACCCACCAACACCAGTACATGTTTTAGGCTTTCATGTTTCTCCATACAGCAGCACTGATTTAACAGAGTTACTATAGTCTATGATAGGTACTAGGTTTCATTTCTCTTCCCGTCCTATAAAAACTCCTCCTGCCTTGTGTATTCTACTTTAATACCTCTCTCTGATCCCCATCTGTGTCTACATATGCTACCTAAATATGTCATGATTCCATCTTTTCAAGTGGATCTCCCAAAGGGAGATTGGGTTATCATTTGCTTAATTTACTCTCCTCTTTCTTTTCCTTATGAAATTCTAGACCTAACTGTTGTGACCTTCCATCAAGTATTTTTATTGTGTTCTAATTTCAGGTGTTGTACAAGACAGCAATGCCGTCAGCATAGGTCCAGATCATCAAGGTGCTCTGTCAGCCAAGAGTACACTAAATTCCATTTTAGTTGTAGAATTGCAACAAATAATGTAAGGTTCATAGAAAAGTTGATACAGACAATATGAGAATAAGTTCTGTGCCTGTCTACCCAATCATCTAAGTCAAATCCCATTGATGGGAAAAAATTTTCCCATTGACGCGTGCACACAGATTAGTTTAGCCTAAAATAAGACACCAGAAAATGTCATGGGAAGTATAAGCATGATACCGGCCACATCACCATCGAGTCTTGATTGGTCTAAAAACATGGGGCAAGCACCATATATCCAATAAGCTTCATGACATGAAATGGGTCCTTTTCTTGTGTGCATTTTTTTTTAAATGTTGCATGCAGGATGTCAGCCAACCCCTGCATTGTTTGGCTGTTTGTGATGTCTTGGCAAGTTTACATTCAGTAGTCTGCCATTGCTTTCTGAACTACCATCATTAAAAACATTTTATAAAAACCAACACAAGGCGATCTGCTGCCAAATCGCCTGCAGCTATGTTTTGAACGCCATATGTGGGATTATGAACTGCGTCAGTTACCCCTTGGCCACAGAGTCAGCTGTGAACTTTAGTCCCAGAAAAACATTCTGAAAATGGCCAGGTACACATCTGACGAGTTGACTCGGTGCCAAAGCTAAAGTTGTGGACAACTTTTTGTCTTTACCGAGGACTGAGCCAGTGGAACACATGTCAAGCAAGCACACTAACCACTGTCACCTGGTTTATAGCACATTACCCTAAAACTCACTAAGAATATCCTCAAAAAGTAACATTACCCTAAAATCCACAAAGAACATTCTCAAAAAGTAACATTACCCTAAAATCCACTAATAACCCACACAAAAACGAAACACACACCATCACTGCTACAAAGAAAAACTCACTGTAAGAAGTCCTCGCCGCATCAAGAAAATCTGGTCACAGTAGGAGGTATCCCCGCGCAGGTAGCTTTCCACAGCCCTGGCCAGCCAAAACCTGCAGGACAGAAAACACCAATCTGGCAGCTGTGACACTCACTTGCATATAAAACCCTGAAAACTGCAGTTGTTTAAAGGATGTCTGCAGACAGCAGGCTCGTTATTGCAACATGGGACGTTACACTGACAGCAGGCTCGTTATTGCAACATGGGACGTTTCACTGACAGCAGGCTCGTTATTGCAACATGGGACGTTACACTGACAGCAGGCTCGTTATTGCAACACGGGACGTTACACTGACAATGGCATGAGCCTGGGCGACAAAGGGTTTGATGCCAGCTCTTATTCGCTATGGGAGGGAAAGAGAGGTCGCCTCCTACTCCGTGCACGTAGGCCTAAATTTTAAATTAAATTTTCAAATGTTTGTTATGCAAGTCAGTTTGGACTTCTCACTGATCCAACATCCCGCAAAGGACATGCACAATTTTTGTAGATAGATCCCTGATAAGGAGGAATATCATCGCAGAAGAAAAAAATATTGGATTGCAGAAAACATTAGTAAATAAGATCAAGGCAGAAGAAGAAGAAACTGACTTAGTAAAAGCACAAAGTATGGGTCACCACATGAGGAATGTGGAAAACCAGGGCAAAACCTTAGTACTGAGCACCACTGAGCTTTGAAATCACTTGCATAGTAGTGATTATCTTAATGTGGTTGATTCAACATCAGAGCTACGTGGCCACGTTAAATCCCCGCCTTGAGGGATACTTAAACCCAGTACCACCAGGTAAACAGGCCAGTGAACTTGCCACATTGCTACCACAGCTCCAAGCTTATCTGAGGCATGTATAAATGTAACAATGCCCTATTTTACCCCCCACAGCTTTGCTTCTGGGCATTGGGTTGGAAACTTGACAATGAAATACCTCAAACCTGTGGAGGAGACATGCAGGCTCAGCCTGTCTGTATGTGCTGTACCATGACCTGGGTACATCTTTCTGTGTCTCTCTGCAGACGTGGAGTTACACAATCAATCTCACACACCTCGCTAGTTTCTGAGCTTTGAGAGAAGTGGGTAAGCTCTGATATAGCCACCATGGAGATGGTACTTTGACACAGTCAGGAGCTCTGATATAGTCACCATGGAGATGGTGCTTTGACGCAGCAGAAGCTCTGATATAGCCACCATGGAGATGGTACTTTGACACAGTGAGGAGCTCTGATATAGTCACCATGGAGATGGTACTTTGACACAGTCAGGAGCTCTGATTTAGTCACCATGGAGATGGTACTTTGAGACAGTCAGGTGCTCTGATATAGTCTCCATGGAGATGGTACTTTGAGACAGTCAGGAGCTCTGATATAGTCACCATGGAGATGGTACTTTGACACAGTCAGCTCTGATATAGTCACCATGGAGATGGTACTATGACACAGTCAGCTCTGATACAGTCACCATGGAGATGGTACTTTGAGACAGTCAGGTGCTCTGATATAGTCTCCATGGAGATGGTACTTTGAGACAGTCAGGAGCTCTGATATAGTCACCATGGAGATGGTACTTTGACACAGTCAGCTCTGATATAGTCACCATGGAGATGGTACTTTGACACAGTCAGCTCTGATATAGCCACCATGGAGATGGTACTTTGACACAGTCAGGAGCTCTGATATAGTCACCATGGAGATGGTACTTTGACACAGTCAGGAGCTCTGATATAGTCACCATGGAGATGGTACTTTGACACAGTCAGCTCTGATATAGCCACCATGGAGATGGTACTTTGACACAGTCAGCTCTGATATAGCCACCATGGAGATGGTACTTTGACACAGTTAGGAGCTCTGATATAGTCACCATGGAGATGGTACTTTCACACAGTCAGGAGCTCTGATATAGCATGTCACCAACTGGCTGGGGTTAGATCCCAGATGGGCAACCACTCAGCCAAAATCATTTTCTTCTACTGGTGGTTAGTTCTGGATGCAGTTTAAGATCCCCTAATTCTGTCAGAAGGGACTAATTACCACCCAGATCCCAGAGAGAAAACGTGGAACAAATGTCTTTTATGCTGATTAAGACACTGTCCCTGATACTCAAGAAAACAGCCAAGAAGTGGCTCGTTGAAGATAGAATATATCTATATAGTTTTGGCTGTACTTGGTATCACCAGAAGTGAGAAAGGAGGAGTTAAGACATGCAACGTAATCTGGTTACTTATGACTGCATAGGCAAGATACCTCCCGGACATAGATTCCCACTTCTGGACAATATGTGCGAACCCCCACTAAATGATACAATAATGTGTGTACTTGATACGCTACACAAACATTTATAAACATTTAGAATTATACGGACAAATTGAGTTTTAAAATACAACAACTGTGTTTATTATTGCTATTGATGATCATATGATGATGATGATTATATTATGGTATACGTAACTCATCTGGCTGAAAAGCTCAGAAGCACATAGGTCATGCTTCCCCCAGTGAGACGCAGTTCACTGTCAGATTGAAGGAGTCCAAATTGGTCCCTCACAAGGCTAAGTCACTTCCTGATATGGGTTGTTGACTGTCCATTGCTCCTACGAGATCTGGAATGAAACGAACGGAGATGGGTAGTATCTACGTCTACACATCTCAAACACATATGTCTATACATTCATATAAACATACATTCAAGTCATAATATATGATGGTATGATGATAGATGATGGCATGTTACATAAACATATATCAGTTCTAAATAAATAAATATATATGTATATATTAATAAAACTATTTAGAACATCTATAGCTCAAAACATACATATTCATATACATTTGTGTAATGGAGTGTTTCCCATATAAGTTCACCTCACTTACTCTTTCCCTTTCTGATTCATTCATACTGTCTTGTCGGAAGGGCTGGTCGCACAGTCCTGTCGAACATTAAATGCCTTCCCTGAATCTGTCTGGGATATTGAATGTCCTAAGTCATGTCTGTCCTCATGCAGACATCATGCAGACAAGGTGAACTGGTGCCATTCCTCAAACCAAGTGGTTTCACCACAATCTTGGTAGGCACTCAAAGTGTTGGTCCAAATAATCAACGTTAATTTGGACGCTATCAAGAGACTGGGAGCTCTCAGGAATTTCTCCTAAGTAGTCAGTCTCCCCAATGTTTAACATCATACAGGATGAATCTAAATGTATCTCCTGTACATGCATAAGCCACACGCTCATGTAGCTTGGATAATGGATTTCTCCAAATTATCACTTACAACAAATCAGACAACCAAGTGGTGAATGAAAGAAGAAAATAGTTCTCAGTGAAATCGTAAAGCTAGAACTGGAACATTAAGTACAAAGAAAATCCACCAGTGTAAAGTTTGGGAGAATATGCAGAACACGAAACTACACAAGCCTTCAGACTAGCAGACAACTAATCAGAGTAATGGTCTTACCTGGGTTATAGCTAGGAAATCCTGTCATACGACTTCGTACAGAAGTCCAACAGAACGAAATGTTAATATTTCTCCAGTAGGTATCCTAAGAATGCTATTGTGAATTTGCGTCTGAAGTCTTGCTGGCCATGCATGTAGTTTTATTCTAGTCAATTCCTGGCTAGTTTCCAGGTTGGTTAATTAATATGTCCAAGTTCCTGTTAGCTCCACCTATTTTTCCATGTAAGATGATTTACCTAGATGGATTAAGTGCCAAATTCTTTTCACCCCTCCTCCTTTCCTGTGAAGGGTAGTTTCATCTGTCAATCAAATTGACCGATGCCCCCCACGCCTGAAACAATGAAACCTGCTTTGGCGGCAATGCAGTTGCGTCATTACATTCCAATAGGCTGGTAACACCAGCCTTCTCGGTTGCTGGCCGGAATGTGTCAGCCATGGGTTTCTACTTTGCCCCGTAGTATTGCGGCGAGGTGTTAAGCATCTGGTCCTAATTGCTCCTTTGTGGTGGCAATTACAGACGTCCCGGCTCCACAAAGTCTGGACTTTTAGATAGGTGTTAGGCCTGCATTAAATTGCCGTCTGTGGATCCCACGGGGTTTTCCCCTGAGTAGCACTGCCCTGTCTTATTTCAGACGGGTCTGGCTGACCCTCTTGATTCTAAACTAACACGTCAATCTCAACTGACTGGCTCCGCGATGTCTGGTTGATCAGAACATCAAAGGGAAAATCTCTTAGATGTAGAGACCAGACGTTGCTTTGATCTACCAATGTAGTAAAAATGATAGTGCGGGCTCTAAGTGACTCTGTATTTTTCTCTTACGTTTTTATCCTCTTCTGGGGAACGTTTATTCTTTTAGAGAATTTTAGAAAAATATTGTGGGCTCTGTAATTCCTTGAAAACTTGTGTAATTATGATGCTGCCGGGCTGTCCCGCCACATAGCTCTCCAATTTAAGTAGGTTCATTAATGAAGCCTATAACAGAGCCTCGGCAGCATTCAAGAATGTATCTAAGTTCTCTCCGTTCTCCAACTGCCTCCCAGTCTGGGTTCCCAATATTCTTTGTGGCAGTGGGATGTTCTATGAGTCAAAAGAAATATCCCATGTCCATTCTCCCAGGATAAATCTTGCAAATCTTTGCTCCTGGTGTTGTGTCGGATTTCCGGGCTATTGCTCGGTAATGTCCTGTCCTCTGGAGGTTTTACTTTTTCCCAGCCGGGAAATTGCAAAATGTATAACAAGATTCTCCTGCGCCGCAGAGAGACTGCTATTGTCCACTCAATTTCTGGCCCTTGTCCTATAAGCAGAGGAAGTGCCATCAGTGTTTTCTTAAAAGAATTGGTCGCAGTAAGGTTGCTCCATTTTCTTTTTCTCCGTCGGCCAAAGATCATAATAAAATCCTTTAATCTCCTCCTTTTGGCAGGAAATTTGCTAAACATCATAATTTTATGATGTGCATTCAACTCATACTTGCCTCTTTCTTGGTAGGATGTCAGTTTACTACCTCTTGATTTAAGAGTTTTCTTCCTTCGATAATTATTTATCCAGGTGCGTTCCTCTTCAACAGAGTTCCATTTTGAATCTGTGTTTGAAAGTATAAGGCTAGTAGAAGTTGTCCAGCTTTGAGAAATCATGTTGTTCCCCAATAACTGTGAATTTGTATCACTCCTTGTAGAAGTATACATAAACAGCTGTTCTCCCCATCCAACATTGGTTGAAGTGAAAGGTAAACAAGGTCCTGAGTGTTGAGTATACCAACCGCTCCGGTTTTGTTCCGCTGCAGAGTCCATCATTTGTGATCCCCTGTTAGCTTCAGCTGTGTTGATGATAGGCATTACCTTCATCCTGTCCAAAGAAGTATTTTCTTCTTTGTTGTTAGCAGACATGTTTATCGTCCCTGAATCAGAGTCCGTGGTATAACCTACATGAATGCTTTGTGTATCTTGAGTTTCCTTTTCGAAAGACTCCAAGATACTGACATCGTAAGAATTCTCCTCCGTGTCTTGTTTGTCCTCCATGGCTGGGCTCTCTTGTGCCAAGTCCAATTGAGGTATTCTCTCCCTGGTCTGGTTTTCTTGTTCCAAATCCAATAGAAGTGAATGTTGTGGGATGTCATTTTCAATGCCATATCCCACCTGAGATAAGTAATTCAAACTGATAATTTTTTCATCTTGTGTGGCCACACCGTGAGAAACAATGGAATCCTGTTTTACATCCATTCCGGTCTCAGTTGAATTCATTTCCACTCCTAGTTTCTCTGAACTGAAGGGAATAAAAGAGTCGGGTAAGGTCTCGCCTTCGATCTCTTTAATAGTTTTCCTCAGGTCCTCCTCCTCCTGGATTTTTCTCCTTTGGGAAGTCTTAGGAAGCTCCTGAGATTGCTGGGTTGCCAAGCCAGCTAATCCGCTTTCATTGCGGTGTAAACATTTATCACGTTTGTGACTGTTTACCGAACGCTTGGTACATTTATTCCTATTCCATTTATTTTTAATATTTTTAGGAATAGGCGAGGGAAGCATCTGCCTTTCTGTGCGCAAGTTTTTGTTTTTCTGAGCCATGGGGATTTGCGAAGGAATGCATGCCTCTTCTTTGTGACGGTCAGCTTCCCCGCTTTCTATCAGAGTTTCGGCTTGAGTGATTGGCTTTTCCTCAATCGAGCTGGTAGATTCCTCCACGTTCAGTATTTCAATTTGCTTCTTCTTCATCTCATCTTCTTCAGCTTTGTGACGCATATCTGCTTCTAATTCTGCAACTCTTTTCATCATCTGCTCATCTTCTTTGTCCCACCAATCCATTTCTTCTCTAATAAATAGTTCTAGCTTCTCTCCTACTAAGCCGAGCCTTATGCCCCATCCTCTAGCGGACTCTAAGAAATCTGTGCGTGCATCCATGATCTCTTCTCAGCTTAAACTCAGGTAAGTAATTATATTATTACCCTACAGAGAGCTAGTCAGATTTATGCTAGAGCAGGATAGTGACAAGAGGAACAGACACTGCTATGAGAATGATAGTAGTGAATTAGAGTGAGAAAGTTGATGCAAAGCAGTCCGTCATACACTGAATTAACTAAGAATTATCAAATTATTCATGATTAAATCAAATGATAAAGCATGTAATCAAAAAATCATCAAGTAAATCATCAATAAACTAATTAATATCACTAATTAATGTGATTATTAATTCTACAGTGTTGAATGATGTAAATTAACTCATATGATATTATCCATTATTAACTTTTTAACAAGTTATTTAAATTCTACAGACTTCCCTAGAAACAAATTCCTAAGTTAATACTTAGCAAATGTAATGGGTGAAGAATGAAAGAATGGTTTATGAAAATCAATAGTCTAGAATTTATTCTCTGATTCTATCATGGATGAGAAGTCCTGATGTGTCAAAATCTTGCCTACAATCAAGCAAGCTATTACATTAGAAATAAATTATAACTAACTAATGCTGCTAAGAATGTAAGTGAGAATTACCTAGGTTCTATCCATGGGCAAGACCAGAATAATACCAGACTAACAGATTTGAAATAGGTTCGTTCCTTGCGAGCGAACCAAGTTTTCTAGGGTTTACTCCCGTATTCTATAGCGGGCGAGCAGACCACTAGGCTTTAGGGTTTACTCCCGGATTCTATAGCGGACGAGCCGTCCCAATATGTCACCAACTGGCTGGGGTTAGATCCCAGATGGGCAACCACTCAGCCAAAATCATTTTCTTCTACTGGTGGTTAGTTCTGGATGCAGTTTAAGATCCCCTAATTCTGTCAGAAGGGACTAATTACCACCCAGATCCCAGAGAGAAAACGTGGAACAAATGTCTTTTATGCTGATTAAGACACTGTCCCTGATACTCAAGAAAACAGCCAAGAAGTGGCTCGTTGAAGATAGAATATATCTATATAGTTTTGGCTGTACTTGGTATCACCAGAAGTGAGAAAGGAGGAGTTAAGACATGCAACGTAATCTGGTTACTTATGACTGCATAGGCAAGATACCTCCCGGACATAGATTCCCACTTCTGGACAATATGTGCGAACCCCCACTAAATGATACAATAATGTGTGTACTTGATACGCTACACAAACATTTATAAACATTTAGAATTATACGGACAAATTGAGTTTTAAAATACAACAACTGTGTTTATTATTGCTATTGATGATCATATGATGATGATGATTATATTATGGTATACGTAACTCATCTGGCTGAAAAGCTCAGAAGCACATAGGTCATGCTTCCCCCAGTGAGACGCAGTTCACTGTCAGATTGAAGGAGTCCAAATTGGTCCCTCACAAGGCTAAGTCACTTCCTGATATGGGTTGTTGACTGTCCATTGCTCCTACGAGATCTGGAATGAAACGAACGGAGATGGGTAGTATCTACGTCTACACATCTCAAACACATATGTCTATACATTCATATAAACATACATTCAAGTCATAATATATGATGGTATGATGATAGATGATGGCATGTTACATAAACATATATCAGTTCTAAATAAATAAATATATATGTATATATTAATAAAACTATTTAGAACATCTATAGCTCAAAACATACATATTCATATACATTTGTGTAATGGAGTGTTTCCCATATAAGTTCACCTCACTTACTCTTTCCCTTTCTGATTCATTCATACTGTCTTGTCGGAAGGGCTGGTCGCACAGTCCTGTCGAACATTAAATGCCTTCCCTGAATCTGTCTGGGATATTGAATGTCCTAAGTCATGTCTGTCCTCATGCAGACATCATGCAGACAAGGTGAACTGGTGCCATTCCTCAAACCAAGTGGTTTCACCACAATCTTGGTAGGCACTCAAAGTGTTGGTCCAAATAATCAACGTTAATTTGGACGCTATCAAGAGACTGGGAGCTCTCAGGAATTTCTCCTAAGTAGTCAGTCTCCCCAATGTTTAACATCATACAGGATGAATCTAAATGTATCTCCTGTACATGCATAAGCCACACGCTCATGTAGCTTGGATAATGGATTTCTCCAAATTATCACTTACAACAAATCAGACAACCAAGTGGTGAATGAAAGAAGAAAATAGTTCTCAGTGAAATCGTAAAGCTAGAACTGGAACATTAAGTACAAAGAAAATCCACCAGTGTAAAGTTTGGGAGAATATGCAGAACACGAAACTACACAAGCCTTCAGACTAGCAGACAACTAATCAGAGTAATGGTCTTACCTGGGTTATAGCTAGGAAATCCTGTCATACGACTTCGTACAGAAGTCCAACAGAACGAAATGTTAATATTTCTCCAGTAGGTATCCTAAGAATGCTATTGTGAATTTGCGTCTGAAGTCTTGCTGGCCATGCATGTAGTTTTATTCTAGTCAATTCCTGGCTAGTTTCCAGGTTGGTTAATTAATATGTCCAAGTTCCTGTTAGCTCCACCTATTTTTCCATGTAAGATGATTTACCTAGATGGATTAAGTGCCAAATTCTTTTCACCCCTCCTCCTTTCCTGTGAAGGGTAGTTTCATCTGTCAATCAAATTGACCGATGCCCCCCACGCCTGAAACAATGAAACCTGCTTTGGCGGCAATGCAGTTGCGTCATTACATTCCAATAGGCTGGTAACACCAGCCTTCTCGGTTGCTGGCCGGAATGTGTCAGCCATGGGTTTCTACTTTGCCCCGTAGTATTGCGGCGAGGTGTTAAGCATCTGGTCCTAATTGCTCCTTTGTGGTGGCAATTACAGACGTCCCGGCTCCACAAAGTCTGGACTTTTAGATAGGTGTTAGGCCTGCATTAAATTGCCGTCTGTGGATCCCACGGGGTTTTCCCCTGAGTAGCACTGCCCTGTCTTATTTCAGACGGGTCTGGCTGACCCTCTTGATTCTAAACTAACACGTCAATCTCAACTGACTGGCTCCGCGATGTCTGGTTGATCAGAACATCAAAGGGAAAATCTCTTAGATGTAGAGACCAGACGTTGCTTTGATCTACCAATGTAGTAAAAATGATAGTGCGGGCTCTAAGTGACTCTGTATTTTTCTCTTACGTTTTTATCCTCTTCTGGGGAACGTTTATTCTTTTAGAGAATTTTAGAAAAATATTGTGGGCTCTGTAATTCCTTGAAAACTTGTGTAATTATGATGCTGCCGGGCTGTCCCGCCACACACAGTCAGCTCTGATATAGCCACCATGGAGATGGTACTTTGACACAGTCAGGAGCTCTGATATAGTCACCATGGAGATGGTACTTTGACACAGTCAGGAGCTCTGATATAGTCACCATGGAGATGGTACTTTGACACAGTCAGCTCTGATATAGCCACCATGGAGATGGTACTTTGACACAGTCAGCTCTGATATAGCCACCATGGAGATGGTACTTTGACACAGTTAGGAGCTCTGATATAGTCACCATGGAGATGGTACTTTCACACAGTCAGGAGCTCTGATATAGCCACCATGGAGATGGTACTTTGACACAGTCAGCTCTGATATAGCCACCATGGAGATGGTACTTTGACACAGTTAGGAGCTCTGATATAGTCACCATGGAGATGGTACTTTCACACAGTCAGGAGCTCTGATATAGTCACCATGGAGATGGTACTATGACACAGTCAGCTCTGATATAGTCACCATGGAGATGGTACTTTGACACAGTCAGCTCTGATATAGTCACCATGGAGATGGTACTATGACACAGTCAGCTCTGATACAGTCACCATGGAGATGGTACTTTGAGACAGTCAGGTGCTCTGATATAGTCTCCATGGAGATGGTACTTTGACACAGTCAGCTCTGATATAGTCACCATGGAGATGGTACTATGACACAGTCAGCTCTGATACAGTCACCATGGAGATGGTACTTTGAGACAGTCAGGTGCTCTGATATAGTCTCCATGGAGATGGTACTTTGAGACAGTCAGGAGCTCTGATATAGTCACCATGGTGATGGTACTCTGACACAGTCAGGAGCTCTGATATAGTCACCATGGAGATGGTACTTTGACACAGTCAGCTCTGATATAGCCACCATGGAGATGGTACTTTGACACAGTCAGGAGCTCTGATATAGTCACCATGGAGATGGTACTTTGACACAGTCAGGAGCTCTGATATAGTCACCATGGAGATGGTACTTTGACACAGTCAGCTCTGATATAGCCACCATGGAGATGGTACTTTGACACAGTCAGCTCTGATATAGCCACCATGGAGATGGTACTTTGACACAGTTAGGAGCTCTGATATAGTCACCATGGAGATGGTACTTTCACACAGTCAGGAGCTCTGATATAGTCACCATGGAGATGGTACTATGACACAGTCAGCTCTGATATAGTCACCATGGAGATGGTACTTTGACACAGTCAGCTCTGATATAGTCACCATGGAGATGGTACTTTGACACAGTCAGCTCTGATATAGCCACCATGGAGATGGTACTTTGACACAGTCAGCTCTGATATAGTCACCATGGAGATGGTACTTTGACACAGTCAGCTCTGATATAGTCACCATGGAGATGGTACTTTGACACAGTCAGCTCTGATATAGCCACCATGGAGATGGTACTTTGACACAGTCAGGAGCTCTGATATAGTCACCATGGAGATGGTACTTTCACACAGTCAGGAGCTCTGATTTAGTCACCATGGAGATGGTACTTTGACACAGTCAGGAGCTCTGATACAGTCACTATGGAGATGGTACTTTGACACAGTCAGGAGCTCTGATACAGTCACCATGGAGATGGTACTTTGACACAGTCAGGAGCTCTGATATAGTCACCATGGAGATGGTACTTTGACACAGTCAGCTCTGATATAGTCACCATGGAGATGGTACTTTGACACAGTCAGGAGCTCTGATATAGTCACCATGGAGATGGTACTTTGACACAGTCAGGAGCTCTGATACAGTCACCATGGAGATGGTACTTTGACGCAGTCAGGAGCTCTGATACAGTCACCATGGAGATGGTACTTTGACACAGTCAGGAGCTCTGATATAGTCACCATGGAGATGGTACTTTGACACAGTCAGCTCTGATATAGTCACCATGGAGATGGTACTTTGACACAGTCAGGAGCTCTGATATAGTCACCATGGAGATGGTACTTTGACACAGTCAGGAGCTCTGATACAGTCACCATGGAGATGGTACTTTGACGCAGTCAGGAGCTCTGATACAGTCACCATGGAGATGGTACTTTGACACAGTCAGCTCTGATACAGTCACCATGGAGATGGTACTTTGACACAGTCAGCTCTGATATAGCCACCATGGAGATGGTACTTTCACACAGTCAGGAGCTCTGATATAGCCACCATGGAGATGGTACTTTGACACAGTCAGCTCTGATATAGCCACCATGGAGATGGTACTTTCACACAGTCAGGAGCTCTGATATAGCCACCATGGAGATGGTACTTTGACACAGTCAGGAGCTCTGATATAGTCACCATGGAGATGGTACTTTGACACAGTCAGCTCTGATACAGTCACCATGGAGATGGTACTTTGACACAGTCAGCTCTGATACAGTCACCATGGAGATGGTACTTTGACACAGTCAGCTCTGATACAGTCACCATGGAGATGGTACTTTGACACAGTCAGCTCTGATATAGCCACCATGGAGATGGTACTTTGACACAGTCAGGAACTCTGATATAGTCACCATGGAGATGGTACTTTCACACAGTCAGGAACTCTGATATAGCCACCATGGAGATGGTACTTTGACAGTCAGGAACTCTGATATAGTCACCATGGAGGGATGTAAGATAGTTGATAATCTCACCAAGCATCCTGAGTGAGATGGGTCTAGCTGACTCATTATTAAGTAAAGCAAAAAACCTTTCCCCACACCTTAAAGCACATTGTGCTAACTATTTTCAAACAACCGGCTTCCAGAGGCACATGTGGTCAGTACCACAATGGCCGCCTTTATATCCCAAGATACTTCCTAGTACTCATTTTAGGCTGGGTCAACCTGACTGCACAGTAAAACACACCTAACAGCTAGAAATCACAGTAAAATGACGTGAACGTGAACTGGTGTGACAAAATGACAAAACAATCAAATGAAAAAATAAACTGAAACAAACCATAACCTGAAGGTCGAGGTCGTCGGTTCCTTCTTCATCACATCCACAATCTTAGTGAGCAAACCACGGGAACCTTTACACATGAGTTGTCTGAGGACAAACCAGAACCGGTTAGTAATATCTATTTTGTGGTTAATTTCTGTTGAAACTACACAAATTAGAACCAGCTAGTGTCTTGTTGTGTTTAATTTCTAGTGATGCTTTATATATAGGTTGTCTAGGGACAAAACAGTTGGTTAGTGATAACCTTTATTTTTTAAATATAATTTCTATTAACGATTTACATTGAGTTGCCTGGGAACAAACCAGAAACCAGTAATATCTTTGTGTGTGTGTTTAATTTCTAATGAAGCATTAAACATGATTTGCCTGAAGACCTGAAGACAAACCAGAACTGGTTTGTGTTTAACTTCTAGTGATGCTTTACTCACACCCCAATTGTCTGTTAAAACTTAAGACCTTATTTTCACTCAAAGTGAATACCCTGGACAGCCAGAGTAACTAATGAGTGCCTGGAAGGGGCTAATGTAGGTAGAACAATATACACAACAATATGAAATGTTCTTTGGTCATATAATGATAAAGGACTGCAGAGCATTGTTCTGACTGGACAGATCAGCGTCAGAAATGGCAGACAGAGAGAGATGATGCCTGACAGTTTGAAGATGATGGCATGGAGGAATATCACTAGTAGCATTTATCAAGAACAACAAAGATTAAGATCTGTGCAAAGACAAATGCCCACAATGTTTGCAGGACACATGATAATTGTCAGTGAGGCATTTGTATCATTACTGGTGTCTTCCAGAAGGCATTCCATTGATGGATAACATCCATTTCTTCCATTACATAGATCAATGAACACATTACATAGAGCATGAACACATTACATAGAGCAATGAACACATTACATAGATAAATAAACACATTACACAGATCAATGAACACATTACACAGATCAATGAACACATTATGTAGAGCAATGAACACATTATGTAGAGCCATGAAAACATTACACAGATCAATGAACACATTGCACAGATCAATCGCCACTACTTACAAGTATTAAATATAATGAACAATACACAGATCCATCTCAACTCACTTGTTTATGCCATCCAAACTCTGTAGTGTCAAACCACCAGCTCGTACTGAAAGACAAAAGAAAGACAATAAAAACCAAATGCTACTTCTGCAGTTATACAACAATGATTAACCCAATCCTACAGGCTGTAGACAAATCATACTTTATCCAACAGTCACCTAATTGCTCAGGCAAATATACGGCACATCATCAAGTGAGTTGCTACTGCGGTTGAAGAACCAACACTGTTCATATAAAACATAAGTCCCTATATGTGAGACAGCATCAATGCGAGAATACAAGTCAGCTGATATCTACAACAGCCATAGTCAGTAAGGAGATGGACACTGTAGTCCGTGTTGCAATACAAGTCAGCTGATATCTACAACAGCCATAGTCAGTAAGGAGATGGACACTGTAGTCCGTGTTGCAATACAAGTCAGCTGATATCTACAACAGCCATAGTCAGTAAGGAGATGGACACTGTAGTCCATGTTGCAATTACAAGTCAGCTGATATCTACAACAGCCATAGTCAGTAAGGCGATGGACACTGTAGTCCGTGTTGTTTCAACCTCCATTAAGATTACAAGAAATTCTGTAATGCTTTGTTCTGCTAATAATATTACAGACATCTTGGAATCAAATACAGGTGCCATATTGATATATTAGTGTGTGGATCTGTGATTATACATCATTTAATGGTCGTTTAGTTACTACTCTTGCTGGTTCTGGCTACTATCTGTACTGTTGAAGCCCCAGCCACTCTCCTTTCCTCCACTGCTCACTCAAGGTTCCTACTTTTTAATACATCCTGAAGTTGTCTCATCGTGCCTTCCTCCCCTGTCTTAAATACCCTTGTGATGGAATGTTGTTTATGTGATCTGACCCTTCTAAAAGGTTCTCGATTAGCAAAGCATTCTGGAATCTGCTATTTATGAGACAATGTTGACAGGAGAATGGCCTGGAATCAACTTTGGGCTGTGTTTCCCACATACTGATATGTATTGCTATTGGACAAGTGTGACAAAGTTTGACTGTACTCCCTGACCCAATTTAAGATTTTTCTAATGCTTCGACCTGACCCCAAAGTATTGGTTGACCTATATATATATCAATCTGTACTGGGTCCCCTCTTACACTGCACTGCACTGTTTCGTTAAGCTTGTGGTTCAGTACATACGACTTGGACAAGCATTTTTTCAATTTTTCGGGTTTCCCCTAGCCTTTGGCTGTCCACAGCTTACATTCAAGACAACAGGTTTGTGTATCGCTTCATCTGGTCCCTAAACAACAAAACTTAAAGGTTCTGTGCACCAGATGCACATATTGAAGATCTATCAACCACCAGAAATCAAAGTATGCTAAATTTTGCCACTGCCTTGGCAAAATATCAAAATACGAAAAGCTGCCCACAACAGAATATAGTATGTAAACTTTTTGTTATGGATGTCAATACAAGGTAAAGCCACCACAATAATTTCCAAGAAATAAGTTTACGGATGTCAATACAAGGAAAAGCCACCACAATAATTTCCCGGAAATTAGTTTATGAGGAACTGCAAAGTTAGAATGATGACAGAGTGACAGTCAAAACACCCAACATTAATCTATTTATAATAGTATTATGTGACAAAGAAACAAATATTCAAAGAAAATCCAAAAACATGTACTCACCATTGATTTTCTTCACTTCATTAAGCTCACTTTTTGATAACAATAAGTGTTTATATCTGAGGAGAAAATAGTTATATTTAAATTAAATACCTCGTCAGACCATGTGATCAATCAATCAATACCATACATCTAATCTATCATCTAATTACATAGCTCCATATGGCCAATCAAATGTACATCACAACCACACAAGCATAAAGAACCACATACAAACACCACAAGAATCACACACAAACATCACAAGAACCACACACACATAACAATAACCACACAAACATCAAAAGAACCACTCAAATACAAAAAGAACCATACAAACATCACAAGAACCACTCAAATACAAAAAGAACCATACAAACATCACAAGAACCACTCAAATACAAAAAGAACCACTCAAATACAAAAAGAACCATACAAACATCACAAGAACCACACACACACACAAATTAACTACACAAACATCACAAGAACCACACAAGAACCACACCCCCACATACACACCCCCACCCACACAAAAGAACTGCACAAACATCACAAGAACCACACAAATATCACAAGAACCACACAAACACCACAAGAAACACACACACAAAAAAGAACTACACAAACATCACAACAACCACATAAACATCACAACAACCACATAAACATCACAGGAACCCCAAAAACATCACAAGAACCCCAAAAACATCACAGGAACCACACAAACATCACAAGAACCACACAAACATCACAAGAACCACACAAACTTACTCAGAATGATCACAGAAACTATGAACAAGTCGTAAAAACTGAATCTTCAGAGCAACTTCCTGCAACAGAAATACGTGTATGTCAAGTGAAAGTGTTCCCAGCATGACCAACAATTATACTGAATCCACATTACACATAAGACATGCTATGCAAAGGAATGTCATGGTCTTGGTTGTCACTTTACCCTCCCAAGATATTTTCTGATACTTATTTTAGGCTGGGTGAACCTGGGAGAACAGATCAATTGTTTACATCTGCTCTGGTGCAGATTCAAACTCATTACCACCAGGCGAGCATCTAGCCACTACACTACCACAACTCTGTTATTAGAAATGTAATAACTATAACAGATCATTCTTATTAAAAATACATTCTTATTTAAAAGATAAGTCTTGTTAAAAGATCCTTCTTGTGACTGGGCTTCTCCCCTTGATCTAGTGACAAGTAGTGATACATGCCAAGTGTCATCATCTGCTGCTCTATCCAACCCAGTGTTATTGTTCTGCCCTTCATCTCCCATTTGAGAACAGGCCCTCAACCAAACCTCGTCAAGCCGTCCTATGTTTTGCTATCTCCTACAGCTCCTTCCATATCACCTTCATATTTATCTTTGTCTAATTTTCACTATGTGTTTTAGGTCTATGCTATTTCATTGGTTTTAACATTCCAGGTGTCCATCCTGGAGATTTTTCTGGGTGAAAGGAATTCAGTGCTCAGACTCCTTGCAGCTTTCTCCACAAGGCATATCTCTTCTAGAAGAGCTTCACATCTTCTTGTTTGGCTGAGTAATTCTTTTTTTCTTTAAAACTTGTTCGTGGTTGGTTGGATTTTGTGGCAGAATTGTTCTGCATGATGGGGCAGTCTGCCCTAAGCACAACCCTTCCTTAGTCGCCTCTTACAACATGCCTGATAGGGTGCTTCCCTTGCAGGCCCTGGCAACACAGGCGAACCTGCGCTCCAACATTTTCTATCACTTGATCTAACTATGGTAGAAGTAACAATAAGAAATGCATGAACTATATACAACAGATCACTCTTGTTACTTACAGGACTGCATTCACACGAAGAGTTGTGGCCCCTCAACCTATGCCTTGTTTGGGAACGGCCGCTGGGGAGAATCAGAGAAAATACGCCACAATCTTATATATAAATTAGGATGTGCGTATGTATCTCTGTATGTATGTATGTATGTCCTTTATTTGTTCGCGAACGGCCCATCCGATTGAGATGAAATTTTCTACACGCCTTCCTTTCATTCCAGAGCTGTCAACTGTGATATTTTGTTAGTGTGAAATCGCCTGCTTACTCAGTATTATTTCATTTTTCATTATAATTTCATATATCTCAGGGGACCTAACTCTGTAAAAGTTATTTCAAGGGGCATAACTTTTCTGTATAACTTATAGTCATATTGTGGCATCGTTTTCAAAGATTTATAAACTCTTTGTCCATAGTTATGTACCGGCATATGAGTTATAATAAATAATGATACAATCTGTAAGGCATTTTCAAAGTTTTCATAAAAATGATGCACAATGCATAACATTGTAACTCATCTTTTTTTGCTTAAGAAGTTACTGTAGTCATGCAGGTGATTAGAAAGAGTTTTCATTAAAAATAATGGATGGTGTGTGGTAGAACGTTCTTTTAAGTTACATTTTTTTTTGTTGTATGAATTTAATGAAGCCGGACAGGGTCAGGCAGACAGATAGACAGACAGACAGACAGATAGACAGTCGGGAACAGGAACTTATATGACTACTTATATAAATTAAATGAGATGCTTCACACCAGGAGCTGGGCGATGTCGGGCCGGGTCAGACAGACAGACAGACAGACAGACAGACAGATAGTCGGTAACGGGAACGGGAACTTATATGACTACTTATATGAATTAAATGAGATGCTTCCCACCAGGGACTGGGCGAAGCCGGGCAGGGTCAGCTAGTTAAATATAAACGTTGCACCTAAGATACCTGATGTGTGTTTTTTGTCTTGCGGTGGTTTTCTTTCTAACCTTACGTATTGGCTCTCTTCTACCTTAGGATACAGGGAAAAATGTAAGCATATTTGCCATATACACAACACCCACATAAACTCTCATACAGACAACATAAATTGTGTTGAAGAAAGGTGCCCAAGCATTTATGTTTCTGCGGCCTCGCATCCCGAAGGTTCAAGTTAATTTTTTTTTTAACTGTCCAATCATAAGAGCAATATTTCTAGAGAACACTGGATGTTGATCACTGATGCTCTAGGCAAGAGGCTTGTCATTCTATGGTAGGACCCAGGGCCATTAGATAATTTCTCCAATAAATTTACAGTTTTCATTTGTTTCTTGGGCAGTCTCAGGAAGCTCACAATGAAGATGACAAGTTGACCAATTAGAACATTTCAAACATAGTTATAAATCAATTGGCAAACGAACACTTACACCTGGCACTTCCAGATGAACTGGTCAAACAACTCGCTCAGACCTGAGGCCAGCTTTAACTCCGCTAGTTTTCGTTGTACCTGCAACAGAACAAAGAACCATTAATGGTGAGATCAATCTGGATTTGGTTTAGTTGGTAAGGGATCATCGTCAGTGCACACAGATAATTCCACATGTATTCCAGTCCACTGTAGATCACACAATGTGCTTCTTAACAGAGTGCACATAGAGAATTCCACATGTACTCCAGTCTACTCCTGTAGATCACACAATGTGCTTCTTAACAGAGTGCACATAGAGAATTCCACATGTACTCCAGTCTACTCCTGTAGATCACACAATGTGCTTCTTAACAGAGTGCACATACAGAATTCCACATGTACTCCAGTCTACCCCTGTAGATCACACAATGCGCTTCTTAACACAGTGCACACCGAGAATTCCACATTTACTCCAGTAGATCACAATGTGCTTCTTAACACAGTGCACAATATCTACATCACCAGCAAGGATTCAAACGTGTACATAACAGAGCCACAACTAGTTCTGCCTTTTGTGCCCATTGAAGCAAAGTCCCACCACCAACTCATGCCTTCCAATCTGTTGCTATTTCCTACAGCCCCCTCCATGTCCTGCTATATTAGAAGCTTTGACCCTGCTCCGTTCCATCTTGTTTCACATAATCTCAGAATGCTAATTTTATGTTAATATTATAAAATATCTGAACTACTACCTGCACTGTCTGCCCCAATTACATAGTTGTAACATGCCACGTGCCAGTGCCCCATGTGGCTTTCTCTTTATCTCATCTTGACTTGAGAAGTCTCCCACCATCTTGGTTGGTTGAACTATTATTATTTCATTATATTTACATTTATTCATCGTGGGAGGATTTGCAGCTAAAGTTTTCTACGGGATGTGGTAGTCATCCAGCCCCCCCCCCCCCCCCCCCACAATTGTGTATAGACCCTCAACCAAACGTTGCCAAGCCATCCTTTCTTTTACAGCTCCATCCATGTCCTCCCAATATTCATGTCTTTAATTCTCTACAAGTGTTTCTAGGTTTTCCGCTATTTGGTTTGCCTTGTGGATTCCAGACAAGAGTGTCTAGTTACATTGTCCTCAGGTTGTCTCAATGTGTATCATATCTTGTGGATTCCAGACAAGAGTGTCTAGTTACATTGTCCTCAGGTTGTCTCAATGTGTATCATATCTTGTGGATTCCAGACAAGAGTGTCTAGTTACATTGTCCTCAGGTTGTCTCAATGTGTATCATATCTTGTGGATTCCAGACAAGAGTGTCTAGTTACATTGTCCTCAGGTTGTCTCAATGTGTATCCTATCTTGTGTGTTCCAGACAAGAGTGTCTAGTTGCATTGTCCTCAGGTTTTCTCAATGTGTATCCTATTCAGCGCCAGCATCTTGTCTACACCACTTGGTTCACTGGGATTTATTTAGTTCTCTCCATGAGCTCCACATCGATGGTTCTGTCATACCATGTTATTCCTACTATTCTGTGCAAGCACCAATTAATGAATGATGGTTGGTTGGTTGTAATTCTTTCAATTGTTCATGTTTCTGACCCATACAGTAAACCTGATTTAACATTGAAACATTCTAAGTTTGGAGCTAAATTCACTTTTTTAGACTTCCACAAATCTCCTAGTGCTATGAAAACACTTACCTTTTGTATTTCAATATCTCTGTTCCCCCATTTTTGTCCATATTGCTTCCCTAGGTCGCCTCACCATAACATGAATGGTAGAGTTCAGTGTTATTATTCTTTTCTTCACTTAAGGAAAACACTCCCAATATACAAAACTCCTGGCAAAACTTCTACTATACGTCCATGTTGCACACCACGGATAGATGGCCATCATTGGCCTAAACCAAACTGGCAAGGGATTTTGGAGTTGGTGGCCCTCAAACATGCAGTGATCAGAAATGCTCGTCAACACACACCCCCCCCCCCCCCCAAATCATGGGTAAATGTGATGTCCATCGACGATGCACCCTTCTAAATGGTTCTAATGTCAGACAAATTCAATTCTTACTAAAACGACAGGTTCAAATGTCCACTGAACAAAATTCCTACTAAATGACAGCCCTGTTCAAGCGTCCTTGACTTCCACAGTAAACAAAAAATATAAGACGAACGACAAAGAAGAAGACAGCCAGAACGTCAATCCATCAGATTTAACCCTTTACAGGGCAGACACTTGACCGTTTTTTAGCCCTGAACGGGCAAGATTTTTTCAGGTTTGGTAAAATTTCGAGTTGCAACAGTAAAAACATCACAAATAAGGTGTTAGTCAACCGATTTTAGTTAAATAAACAACACAATGAAGGGAAAAGCATGCAGAATATGTTACTCACGTGATTGTTGTCGGTAATCCATATATGAACACAAATATTTATTAAATACAGCATATTATTTGTGATTTTCCGTCATCTATAAGGCAATTTACAAACACATTTTCAGAATCATAATCACTTTCTTTAAAGTCCGACTCGCGACTGCTAATGCAAAGTAACGCTTTTCACTGATATCTAGCTGCGATTAATAGTCAACTTCGTGCCCTTTCTTCTTCTTCTTTTCGTTCATCCGGAGTGTTTTTTCAGATGTGATTGCGGTGTGTCTGTTAAGCACCCTTGGGCCAAAACCCGTAGGCCAACACATCCGACTACAGCGTGCTTTTTTGACCAGGTAGCATTCCTGGGAGACTCTCACTTTTGTGGTACCATCTACAACCCAGCTGGCCAAGTTGGAACGGTCGAAGGCAACGGTCATCCCTCAAGGGAAGGCAGGGACAGTCCATAGCATTTTCCGCCATCCAAGGTTGCTTCCATAGTTGCAGGGCCGACACATAGCGCCCTGTTGCTGGGCTCACCGAGGGAATCCTGCTCATGGCTGCTTTAAATCCTCACTTCAATATATTGGTCATTTCGTTTGCCCCGGGCCATTCCCGCACAAACCAGACAGGTTTGCAGACGGTATCCACTCAGCGAGTTTTCGGACATGTGCTTGTCGTTGCGCCCGTCAGAGCTGTTCCAGGCACGACAGACATTCGGAAAACTACCTAGTCAGAGCTGTTCCGAACAAGAGCGGCATTCGGAAACTAGGTAGTCAGAGCTGTTCCTAGCACGAGAGACATTCGGACGAGACATTTCACTCGGACATAATTGCGTAGTGTCAATATTTAGTTTGCCACCCGTAGGACGACACTTCCGACTTCTGGCGGGCATTTTTTAATGAGGTTAGCCTTCCTCTGGTTTCGAGGCACGTTAGACTGTTGTGATGTCGCCAACATCTCAGCTGGTCAAGATAGTACGATCAACGACATCGCGGTCGGCCCTCAAGGGAAGGCAGGGGCAGACCATGGGCATTCCCTCGCTATCCAAGGAGGCTTCCATAATTGCAGAGCCGGCACATATATGGTGGGTATCGGCCCGGCTCTCAGATCCGAGGGTTTGTGGCTGCCACAGCCCTCGACAGGGAGCCTTAAGAGTTTTGTCCGGACCAAAAACTTCTGCCTTCGTGCACCTCATTTAAATTTTTGACTGCTATCCTCAGTCTAACCTGCAGAGCAGCAGGTTGTGTCTCTCTTAGTCTGGTCCCTATCCCATAATCTGTCCGATATGTAGTTTTTCATCCATCGGCAAGCAAATGGGGTCGATGGGACGCGCAAGCTCCCCCACCACGGCAAGGTGGAGACACATCGGGGGAGACTTCGTGCCCTTTAATGTCACTTAAATTGAACCTAACAAAATCTCGGCTATCACTTGAAGAATAGCCGAAATCCATTTTGAAAAACTAAGCGTAAAAATTCCGAAAACTATCAAAAATAGTCCGTAAAGGTCCGTTCAAATTCATAGTAAGGCTTATAAATGGCGGCTACGTTGTGAATCTATCGGCGAAAGCGAAAGTAGCCGTCGGAAGTGTCGGAAAGCCGAGAGATCGCGTTTTTACAATGCATAATAGTATCGGGCGGTTTCAGACGATCTGCTCGTTTAAGCGATCGGCCACAAATGGATGTTTTGCCTTGTAAAGGGTTAAAGAAAAACTCCAGAGGATTCACAAGAAACGACATTAAACCCTTAAGCCTCAAACTGCTGCTCAGAGAACACAGTTATATGATCACTGGTACACAAAGATTTAAAGACTATTTTATCTAAACACAAAATTACTAGTTACCTTTTTCCTGTGTTTTCCCAGCAAAAACAGCCCCAAGACATAGACGACCTCTACCCGCTGGACAAGTTCCTCAGTTATTGCCAGAGCCTGCTGTGTCACCATTGGGTTACCTTCAGAAGTCGGCTCAGAAACACCTGCAAGGAAGCAAAGTTGGCATCAACACAACAATACAAACATGGGTCACATCTTTATCCTGACTGTCCTCATCTAGCAGTGACAATATAATGTACATAACCTACAGATCTACACTTCAACTGAAGAAACAAACATACAGGGTGTTTATTGCATGGCCGAGAGGTTTAACATACTAAGGCTTCTGAAAGTGGTATACCGCGTTTGTTTCTAGCGCTGGTTAGTTGGATTTAAATGTTGACTTCACATCCAGAAAGCAATGGCAAACTACTGAGAAAGCAATGGCAAACTACTGAGAAAGCAATGGCAAACTACTGAGAAAGCAATGGCAAACTACTGAGAAAGCAATGGCAAACTACTGAGAAAGCAATGGCAAACTACTGAGAAAGCAATGGCAAACTACTGAGAAAGCAATGGCAAACTACTGAGAAAGCAATGGCAAACTACTGAGACAGCAATGGCAAACTATTGAGAAAGCAATGGCAAACTACTGAGACAGCAATTGGCAAACTACTGAGAAAGCAATGGCAAACTACTGAGAAAGCAATGGCAAACTACTGAGAAAGCAATGGCAAACTACTGAGAAAGCAATGGCAAACTACTGAGAAAGCAATGGCAAACTACAGAGAAAGGAATGGCAAACTACTGAGAAAGCAATGGAAAACTACAGAGAAAGCAATGGAAAACTACCGAGAAAGCAATGGCAAACTACTGAGAAAGCAATGGCAAACTACTGAGAAAGTAATGGCAAACTACTGAGAAAGCAATGGCAAACTACTGAGAAAGCAATGGCAAACTACCGAGAAAGCAATGGCAAACTACTGAGAAAGTAATGGCAAACTACTGAGAAAGCAATGGCAAACTACTGAGAAAGCAATGGCAAACTACTGAGACAGCAATGGCAAACTACTGAGACAGCAATGGCAAACTACTGAGAAAGCAATGGCAAACTACTGAGACAGCAATGGCAAACTACTGAGAAAGTAATGGCAAACTACCGAGAAAGCAATGGAAAACTACTGAGAAAGTAATGGCAAACTACTGAGAAAGCAATGGCAAACTACCGAGAAAGCAATGGCAAACTACTGAGAAAGCAATGGCAAACTACTGAGAAAGCAATGGCAAACTACTGAGAAAGCAATGGCAAACTACTGAGACAGCAATGGTAAACTACTGAACGTAAAACTGCCCAGTAAACAACAAACAGCCAATAGGAAATGGTGATTGTAATGTCCTACAAAGGACATTCTATTTTAAGAAATGCATTGTTATATATTGCCTGTATGTACATGGGACCCACACAGTAACACACAGGAAGGTCACCAAGGAGGTTTGGCCATTGCTAGCGATCACTGTCTCGAAAGGCTGTCTGTGGTCTGCACCTACATGACCATCAGTACCACATGGTATAAGCTATGGCAAAGAGAATGCCCATTGCCAGAATCTTCCGGGTGGAAATTTGTGGGCTAAGATTGCTTAATGTTATTGGTGACAAAGTGGGTAAGCCAGATCTTGTCTTTAATTACTTAACCTTAAATAACAATAATCAAAGGTAGAAAAAAAAAAACATTCAGGAACTAGCCCCTTTTACTCAGGACCCAGCTCCATTAAAATAAATGACAGGACTTCAAAACATCACTTCCAAACAAAGGCATATATATCCAACAAAATCTACAAAAACATCACTTCAAGACTAAGTCACAGAAGTGGCTAACCTCCAACAAAATCTTCAAAATCATCTGCAGGCTGTGGTTCATACACTTCATCTGCCATCTTGTTGTCAATCCACTCCATCCAGCAATCCAGCTCACTGGGCATGCCCCTGTACCGCGGTGTATCTGCAACACAACACCATAACAAATTTAACAAAATCTTCAAAACACCAACAGAAGACAATAACACATTCAACAAAATCTTCAAAACACCAACAGAATTCAATAACACATTCAACAATTTTCAAAACACCAACAGAAGACATTAAACATATTCAACAAAATCTTCAAAATACCAACAGAAGACAATAACACATTCAACAATTTTCAAAACAACAGAAGACAACATATTCAACAAAATCTTCAAAACATCAACAGAAGACAATAATGCATTCAACAATTTTCAAAACACCAACACGTCAGAACACACATTCTCAACAAATCTACAGGAGGTCAGCATGGCCGAATGGATAAGAGAGCTTGTCCTTAAACATCCAGTGTGCTAAGGCTGAGGTAGCAGGTTCAACCCCTAACCAGTTAGTTGGATAAAAATACTGACTTCTCATAACTATAATAACGACATAAATTACAAGTACCTCTGAAGTTGGAGTGGGTTCACCTAATGGTGAAGGACACTGGTAATCCATGCACAAATATCAGTCCAGTGCACTAGAAGTAGTAGCATGTGTATGGACTATGAGTTCAAAGCAAGCAAGCGAGCGAGTGAACGCACGCACGCACACACACAATCTAGTTAGTTAGTAAGTCGACAGATCATCCTCACTGCACATCGAACCATTCAGTCCCCTCCTCAGTAAATCCTGCAGCGTGTAGCAACTGGCGACGCCAGTTCTGTGTTGGTTTATTAATCTTCTGCGGCTTCCAGCGTAGTGTTCTTGTTTGGCCACACCTCTTTTAATTTGCTGTTCTCGCAGTCTGACCATGGTTGTAGATTCAGTTATCACTTGGTTCTTGCAAAAGTGTTGCTTCTCATAGAGCATTCAGAATGTCAGCCTGGTCCACTGCTTGTCCACCTCCCACAGTAGCCTTACCTGCAAGCTTGTCAGCCCGTTCATTTCCTCGTACACCTGCATGTCCTGGCACAAAAACAAAACTAACCTTTGCCAGCTGAGACCACTCCAGAGACAGTAGCCACACTCTTCGGATCCACCCCATCTCTATCCTCCTGAGCATGCACATTGAGTCACTAAGGACACATGCCCGAGTGAAGGTGTGTGTCTCGAGCCATGTAATTGCTTTACTTACTGCCATGACTTCCATAGTCAGGCTACTTGTGGTCTCAACAAAAGCACCAGAATCTTCCTTCACAATTCTCCCTCCAGCCTGAGCTGTAAATGTCCATGAACTTGTCTCAATTATCCCATGTGGCCAAACCATCTAGATATTTATCTCACTGCCTTCCTCTTCTCTCCCCCCCCCCCCCCCCCCCATGATTATGACAGGTGTCAGTTTTCTAGTTATTTCTTTTCATAACATGCCTAAATTCTTTTTTCTCTAATACAGTGTGTTTCTTGTAGGATTTGCACATTGGTTTTTCTGTCTGTCTATGGTATTCTTTTCATTTTCCTCAAAAACCACATTTCCATTTACATTAGATGTTTCTCAGTTTGTTTGCTTATTATCCATGTTTCACATCCATGTAATTGTATAGGTTCTATGTAGCAATTCAACACTTTTTCTCACTGCAATTGAAATGTTTTTACTCATGAATAGTATATATATAGTACATCATATTTCTAATTAAGTACAGCACAACATATAGTTCAAACAATTACTCCTACAGTAGTTACTACTGTTGGGGTATCTTCTTCTTCTGCTGCGTTCATCCAGAGTTTTTTTTTTTCGGACGTGATTGCGTTGTGCCTGTTTACAGCAGAGCTGCGTTCTTACGCCGTTAGGCTGACACATCCGACTTCTGCAGGCATTTGTTCACCAGGTTAACCTTCCCGGGGCTGAGGTATAAAGTGTTAGGTCTACATATATTCTAGACAACATAATGAAATGAGGTGAAGTGGCCAGTTCTCTCTCTCATGGCCTTTCCTTCACAAACAATCACCAGAAAATTTTGAAGACTGGTATCCATTTGATGAGACTAGGTTAAAGTTGTGGTCAAAAAATAATCCTGCCACAGCAGGGAATCAAACCCAGACCACTTGTTTTAGTAAACAAGCATGCTAACAACTATGGCTCCTACCATATATATTCTTCAGCTATTGCTTTTTATCCCTCAAGGCATACCCCCCTCAACTAACTTGCGTGAGCCATCCTATCGCTTGCTCTCTTTTAGTTCCAGAATATCTTCCTCATATTTATATGTCTCTTCATGTGTTTTTAGGTCTCCTATTTCACTAGACCTGTGGGTTATAGACAAATAGTTATACTATTATCAAGTTTGATTAATGTGTGCGTGTGTCCGAACTCTCCAATATCTAGCATGTTTTGTACTAGAGTAGACAATTGCTTTTTACAATAAAAGGAAAAGAAAAAGGTAGTTTCAAAGCAGATATTGCTAAACATATCCACAGTTGTCTTTGTTAGACATATCCACAGTTGTCTTCGTTATACATATCCACAGTTGTCTTCGCTATACATATCCACAGTTGTCTTTGTTATACATATCCACAGTTGTCTTTGTTATACATATCCACAGTTGTCTTTGTTATACATATCCACAGTTGTCTTTGTTATACATATCCACAGTTGTCTTCTATTATACATATCCAGTTGTCTTTGTTATACATATCCACAGTTGTCTTTGTTATACATATCCACAGTTGTCTTTGTTATACATATCCACAGTTGTCTTTGTTATACATATCCACAGTTGTCTTTGTTATACATATCCACAGTTGTCTTTGTTATACATATCCACAGTTGTCTTTGTTATACATATCCACAGTTGTCTTTGTTATACATATCCACAACTGTCTTTGTTATACATATCCACAGTTGTCTTTGTTATACATATCCACAGTTGTCTTTGTTATACATATCCACAACTGTCTTTGTTATACATATCCACAACTGTCTTTGTTATACATATCCACAACTGTCTTTGTTATATATATATATCCACAGTTGTCTTTGTTATACATATCCACAACTGTCTTTGTTATACATATCCACAGTTGTCTTTGTTATACATATCCAGTTGTCTTTGTTATACATATCCAGTTGTCTTTGCTACAAATATCTACAGTGTCCTGCTATACACATCCACAGTATCCTGCTATACACATCCACAGTGTCCTGCTATACACATCCACAGTGTCCTGCTATACACATCCACAGTGTCCTGCTATACACATCCACAGTGTCCTGCTATACACATCCACAGTGTCCTGCTATACACATCCACAGTGTCCTGCTATACACATCCACAGTGTCCTGCTATACACATCCACAGTGTCCTGCTATACACATCCACAGTGTCCTGCTATACACATCCACAGTGTCCTGCTATACACATCCACAGTGTCCTGCTATACACATCCACAGTGTCCTGCTATACACATCCACAGTGTCCTGCAATACACATCCATAGTGTCCTGCTATACACATCCACAGTGACCTGCTATACACATCCACAGTGTCCTGCTATACACATCCAGTGTCCTGCTATACATATTCATAGTGAATGAACTTTTTGGCATAAAAAAACTAGGTTCAACAGAATGTTTTTTATAATTACGGAGTTATCAGGCAGCAGGGGTTTGAACCCTAGCCTGCCAACCCAGTGGTCATGTGGTTGAATCCCCATCAACATTATTTATAATTCATTGACCTGGGCTCCCATGTCGACCAAGCCTAAAATGGTTTACCGGAAAATGTCATGGGAAGTAAAGATGGCTGGAGAGTACTGACCGCACCACCCACTGGGTACTGACCGCATCACCGACTGAGTACTGACCGTACCACTCACTGAGTACTGACCTCACCACCCACTGAGTACTGACCACACCACCCGCTGAGTACTGACCGCACCACCCACTGAGTACTGACCGCACCACCCACTGAGTACTGACTGCACCACCCGCTGAGTACTGACCACACCACCCACTGAGTACTGACCGCACAACAGACTGGGTACTGACCGCACCACCCACTGAGTACTGACCTCACCACCCACTGAGTACTGACCTCACCACCGACTGGGTACTGACCGCACAACCGACTGGGTACTGACGCACCACCCACTGAGTACTGACCGCACCACCCACTGAGTACTGACCGCACCACCCGCTGAGTACTGACCACACCACCTGCTGAGTACTGACCTCACCACCCACTGAGTACTAACCGCACCACCCACTGAGTACTGACCGCACCACCCGCTGAGTACTGACCGCACCACCTGCTGAGTACTGACCTCACCACCCACTGAGTACTAACCACACCACCCACTGAGTACTGACCGCACCACCGACTGGGTACAGATGCACCACCCACTGAGTACTGACCGCACCACCCACTGAGTACTGACCGCACCACCCACTGAGTACTGACCGCACCACCCACTGAGTACTGACCACACCACCCACTGAGTACTGACCGCACCACCCACTGGGTACTGATGCACCACCCACTGAGTACTGACCACACCACCCACTGAGTACTGACCACACCACCCACTGAGTACTGACCGCACCACCGACTGGGTACTGATGCACCACCCACTGAGTACTGACCGCACCACCCACTGAGTACCAACCTACAAAAATATAGCACCAAATGCACAGTATGCCTCCAGACATGTAAAAGGGTCCTTCAGTTATTTTAAGATGCCTAAACAACATTATTTGTTGTTGCATGGTAAAATTTGTATACCTTTCTTCAAATATGAACAACAAGACTGACAGAAAATTCTAAAACAAGCCAAATTTTAAAAAACAAAACACACCCTTACATTCTTTGTTGATTGCTATCTGTACAAGACGAGGCAACAAGTCTGGAATACCCAGCAATAGTTCTGCAACAAACAGAAACAATTATATCACTGATAGGCTTGACTTTGTCACTGCTGCAGAAGTAAATGAATGGATAAGAAATGTAAATGGCTGAGTATTAAAAAAAGAGTTAACTAACTGGCTGGGTAAGTAAGAGTTAAAATAACAATGGAACACAGGTGACTCAGTAAACTGAGTCAGGCCATCATCATCAAGTGCCTGGACTGGTGTGGGTAAATATGCTTGTCCACATCTCTTGATCTCAAACAGAATGTATCAATTCTTGTGCTGACATGTTCCCATGCAATGATGAAAGGCTGTCAAGATTCTTCTTTCACCATCTGTCTCTCCAATATGTCACTTGATTCCTCCTGTTAGTTGTGATGTCTTCAGACCATCATTTTTTCAGTTTGTTTTTTTTCAAAATGTTTAGATTACTTATTTTGGCTATCCAGGATATTTTCAGCATTCTGTAAAACCACATTTGTGGCTTTAAGGGATTTTGTTGTTGTTGCTTGTTTACTGTCCAGGATTCAGAGCAAAACAAACAAACAAAAACAACAGAGGTCCCATGGCAAGAATCTGCTGCGTGTATATGAAGTGATGGAACCATCACATGTTAAGTCCGAGTCCATTTTGAGAAAAAAAACGAAACTTTCCACCTTGTCTCAACCAGCCCATGTGGCATCGGTTATTGTACTGGTGGTTCATAGTGCGATGTAAGTTTGTTTATTTCTTTGCGCCAGTGTTGGCTGGCTTATCTTGTTGCAGATTCTATGCCTGTAACGTCAGCTGGAGAAATTTTTGGCCGGCAAGTTTTCCCTTTGTGTCTTTTTTAGGCAGCTTCTTCTGTCAGTGTTGGCTTCTGGTTCGTCTGATGTTGCTTTCTTGTAGTTGACCCTGGTGAATGTGTCAGCATTTTGTCTATCTTCTTCGGTCTAGTCAGGTAATCTGCAAACTTCGATAGGAGTGATTGTCGCATCTAGGCTGACTAGACATGTGTCGCGTTTCCGATTGAAGACTGGCTTTCCCTTGAATTTATTCGTAAATGTGAATGGGTTGCTGGCTTCTTCTTGAGGTTTTACTTTTGTTTTAGGCTTGGCTTCATTGTGCGTCTGTTTGCTTTCTTTTCTATGTAGTGTCTTTAGCAGCTTTTCAATGTTTTCTTGTTGAGCATCTTCATGTGGTTTTTCTGTGTTCTTTTCCGCGGCTTTGGTTGTTTTAATTTGGGCTGACTCTCTCTCTGATTTTAGTAGTTTTCTCTCTGCTTGAATTGCTTGTAAAATCTCTTCGTTCTTCTTTATTGTTAGTGCTATGTACTCCACCTCTTGTTTCATATTTTTCTGAGTCTCTTTAATTTCGGTATCTTTTCAATGTCGCTGGTCGGTGCCGGTCTTTGCAGAAGCTTGATTTGCTTTTTCAACTCGTCATCTCACTCTGCAGCTGTGCTCTTTCAGTTTGCGAGATGCCTGTGGCTGTCTCGCACCTCCACATTGCTTCCTTAAATGGTGTCTTGGTGACAATGGCGATTTTTAACACGTCTCTGTGTCTTTGGAGGTACGGACAGCCCAAGTATCGTGCTCCATGTTTGCCCAGGCAGTTGGCGCACTTTCGTTTGCTGTTGGGCGCTTTGAAGTCCGTGTCCAGCTTGACCAGCGGACACTCTTTGTAAGCGTGATGGTCGGCGCAGTACCGGCAGATCTCCGTCTTAATGTGCCATATTGCTCTGCTGTGGCCGGTCCTCTGGCACCTGGAGCATTGTTTGATTTTTGGTAGGAATCCCTCGGGCTGTTGTCGTATCAATACCTGTTGTGGAATCTCACTGCCCTCGGACGTCACCTGAGTAAGTCAGAATCTGCTCTGCCTTCAGGATTTTGATGTGAAGATTTTCTTCCTGCAGCTGCTTCTGTATTTGTTCATCTGCTAGCTCCATTTTTATCCGCTTGACCACCCATCTGAATGTCTTTGATTCAGTGTTTCTGATTCTGGTGTCTTGCTCCTCCTTCCTTCGTTCGTTCTCAACAGTTCTTGCTCTCGTCTGTGGGTAGTCGTCGCTCTTCTTAGTGATAGTTTCATTGACTGTAGATTCAGATACTTTATTACAGCTTACATGCATGCTCTCCACAGGCAGGTTCGTCTTCTTGACAGTCTGGTTGGCTCTCACACTACACATCTTGGAAGCTGCTTGTTTCTTTGTGCTATTACGGCATGCCATTTTCCCCCCATTTCAGGTTGCTTGATTTGTTAAGGCGACTTGTCTTGATAGGGCTCACATGTTAAGCCTGGTTGCAGCCATATAGCTGGCCAGTCTTCCCTTCCAACAGCCGACAGTGGGCATGCAGTATCGAGCGCTCATCCAATCATGTTCATACTATTGCCAACGTAACATCCTGACCTTAACACCAGCATGTCCGCTCCAGAATTCTGAGTCACATATTGGTTCTACGAATACAAAGATGTTTGATTACAATAACAACAACATATTCTAGTAGTATAAACTGTTTGGTTACAAAAGTGGGGAATAAATATTTCAGCTGCATAAACTGTTTGGTTACAACAACACATGTAAGTTGATTACAGTAACAACATAAGATACACAATTCAGCTGTTGACTGTTCAGTTAAAACAATGAAAAAAATATTACAGCTGTCTAAACTATTTGGTTACAACAACAACAAACAATGACAACACAACAGAAACAACAATCTTACCTTGATTAATGTCTCTTAGATTCACAAATCCTTTACTTCTCTTCTGTTTGTTTTGTGCAAATACTGTTGAGAAAACAAAAGAGTAAATACTGTTGAGGATTTAAAAAAAGCAAATGCTGTTGAGAAAACTAAACACCTAACACTGTTGATAATTTAAATCAGCCAGTACTGTTGAGTAAACAAAAAAATAAAAAAGCAAATGATGGGGAAATAAAGCAAACACTTGAGACAAAACAGCTAATAGTGCTGAGAAAACAAAACAGCAAATACTGTTGAGAAAACACAGCAGATGAGAAAAAACAGTAAATACTGCTGAGAAAACACAACAGATGAGAAAACAAAACAGCAAATACTGTTGAGAACACAGCAGATGAGAAAACAAAAAAGCAAATACTGTTGAGATAACAGCTCATGAGAAAACAAACCAGCAAATACTGTTGAGAAAACAGCAGGTGAGAAAACAAAACAGCATATACTGTTGAGAAAACACAGCAGATGGGAAAACAAAATGGCAAATACTGTTGAGAAAACAGCAGATGAGAAAACAAAACAGCAAATACTGTTGAGAAAACAGCTCATGAGAAAACAAAACGACAAATACTGTTGAGAAAACAGCAGATGAAAAAACAAAAAACAGCCAATACTGTTAAGAAAACACAGAAGATGAGAAAACAAAACAGCAAATAATGTTGAGAAAATTAATGTAAAATGAAAAATAGTAAATGGCAAGCACACGGTTGGAACACTCGCTAATGACATTATTAGCCTAACCTAACAATGACAACACACTCACATTCTAGATTATTCTGGATACTTACATGAAGACTTGTTTTCATAAATGTCCAGGTCAGAGATGGCCACGGCCAATATCCTACAGAAATTTGCCAGCTGTGAGTCGTCCAAGTAGGCAATTAAAGCACGCAGGTTCGCTGTGGAGGGAAAACACTCGTGACAAATACATTTGTGGCAAAGACATGTAGGCAAAGACGTGTAGGCAAAGACGTGTAGGCAAAGACATGTAGGCACACACATGTAGGCAACAACAAATCAAATTTACAGGAGGTCACCATGGCTGAATGTATAAGAGCGCACTTAAGCATTGGAGGTGTGCTCATGCTGAGGTAGGAGTGGATTCGCCTGAGGGCAAGGGACACTGGTAATAGAATGGGAAAGCTAATCTAATCCAACGCAAAATTTGATCCAGTTCCTCTAGAAATAGCGTGTATGGACTACGCTTGAGTTCAAAGCCAGCACCCAAAAAGTTTACAGGAAAAAAATGTGGGGGGGGGGGGGGGGTGTTATGGCTGAGAGGGTAAGGCGTCTGTCCCAGTCTCAAAGATTGCTGGGTTCAACTCCTGTATAGTACTGGGCATAGTTCCAAGAACCACTGGTATCTAATGATATATGTTACCTCTGATCTCTTGGACAGGGAGATCGGATACATAGTCTCCTCAGATAAGGGCGAGAAACAGGAGGTCCTGTGTGCACGCTGTGCATGTTAAAAATCCAAGGACAGTTGCAAATTGCAAACAGTAGGCCATAAAGCCACTACCCTGGCAAAATTGTTGGAAAAGGTAAACCTACCCACGGGTAGATAAAGTAAGCTACCTTGGATGGTAATCTGTCTAGAGCAGTGGGGAATTCCCCCCCAGAGGGGAATTTTATGGTTTCCAGGGAGGGAATTAAGATTATTTCAAGATCGCGTTAAGGCGATGTGCGGCAGTAAAAACATCGATTTTTGGTCAACTTGGCTATTTTTGGAATAGTTCATTTTTAGACACCTTATCATGTCTTCTATCAGATTCTGTACTTGTTTTTGTTTAAAAACTGTTATTTTAATGCAATATTCATAATTTACTGAACCCACCCTAGGTGTCAAATTGTCTAATTATTGAAAATTGTTGCGAAATTGACGGTTTTCAAATCCTAGCAACGATATCTCAGGAAAACACGACACGCACGTGTAAGGTATCCCTGGAAACATCGTGATCTTCCGTAACTGTTCGTAAAACTACGAGTTCGTCTAATCGGAAAGTTTTCTGTGTACATCGGGTTTATTCGTGCCTATCATCTTCCGGAAACTTCCATATATGGAACATCGTAAGCAATCCGCATTCGCCGATGGCTGAAATTGATCACGTGGGTTTCCAAAATGGCGGCTTTGTGTTGTTTACACCTCGCGACGTGCTGAACGTTCATTGTTGACGACAGACTGACACGCATTGAAATATGCCTCGTTCTAAGAAATTTAACATCCAGTCATCTACTCAACGTAAGAAATCTCTCAGACTACACCTTGCAAATGCTCGTAAGCAGCAAAAAGCCTATCAGAACGTCGTAAACGATACAGACAATTCTGAAACTACTGAAAGCGACCCAGCTAAAGTGCACATGCCCCTTCTTCCAAATCCAAGTGTTTTGACAGTGAATCTGAATGAATCAGTGCTATCGTGTTCTTCTCAAAGTTGTGGAAGTGATTCTTTTATTACCCGAAGCCAATTTAAAAGAGATATGTATAAATACACAACATCCACTAGCAGCAAGTATGATTCTGGTGACGACAATGGATATCAAAAACGGGAACACAGAGCAATAGTTGATTGTTCAGAAATTGAGGCAATAATCAAATTGTTATGTTGTCCAATTTGTAAAAATTATAGTCTATTTTGAAAACTGACAGCAAGAAAGCCAAGGGATTAGCTGTGTATGCAGAGGTTTACTGCTCTTGTTGTGAAGAAGTGGTGTGTGGAAGATACCTATCTGCAAGAAGTAATGATGGGGATAGATCTTTTGCTGTCAACAGCCAGTCAGTATATTCAGCATTAGTCTGTGGGATGGGTGCAACGACATTCAACAATTTTTGTGAAAACATGAACCTGCAAGGTCTTCATCACAAAACATTTCACAGCAAAGCGAATAAACTATATTCAATGATAGAAGATCTGGAGGACACTGTTTTTTCTCAAACCGTAAAGTATGTTCGAAAGGCTCATGCACAACAGTCAGGCATAACTCTACATGACAATGATGTGCTAGATATTAGTGTCAGCTTTGATGGCACTTGGCTGACTAGAGGCCACACATCCCACATTGGAGTTGGCTGTGCAGTGGATGTTCTTACAGGACTTTGCATAGATGCCCATGATATGTCCACATATTGCCAGGTGTGTGAAACCACTGGTAAGACACTTTCCAGGGACAAACCAGATGAATTTGCAGCATGGAAGGCAGAACATCTTCTAAACTGTGACAACAATTTCACAGGATCTGCTGGAATGATGGAGGTGGAGGCTGCAAGGGTGCTGTGGCGACGGTCTGTGGCCCGTCATAAACTTCGCTACACGTCAATACTTTCTGATGGTGACACCAAAACATTTGCGGAACTTACCAAGATCAAACCATATGGGGATGACATTCAGATAGACAAAGAGGAGTGTATCAACCATGTCAGTAAACGCCTTGGAACAGCACTGCACAATGTTGTTGCTGACTGCCGAAAGCAAGGTGTGACCCTAGGAGGACGCGGTAAAGGTCAGCTTACACAAAATGCCATCCGTAGGCTGACAATTTATTACAATAGAGCCATACGAAACAACACAAGTGTAGAGTCCATGAGGAAAAGTATTATGGCTTCACTGCATCACTGTTTTTCAACAGACAAAAGTCCATGTCATGAAATGTGCCCAAGTGGAGAGCAATCTTGGTGTTTTTTTCAATCCGCCCTGGCTAAGCATCAGGTCCCAGGTCCTCATGACAAGATGTTACACACTTGGCTCAACCGTGACAAGCTTGAGAAATATCTGTTGCCAATTTATGAAAGGCTGTCTGACACTAA
The DNA here is from genome assembly GCA_963921405.1 of Cepaea hortensis. Lineage (NCBI taxonomy): Eukaryota > Metazoa > Mollusca > Gastropoda > Stylommatophora > Helicidae > Cepaea > Cepaea hortensis. Next base: position 126,118,368 of record OY992876.1, on the reverse strand, counting down.
ACTACTTAGTAGATGTGTGTCAGGACAAACTCAGAATTCAAATGAGTGTTTACACAGCTTGATATGGGCTCGATGCACTAAAGACAACTTTGCCTCACGCAAGCGCGTTCAGTTTGCAGTTGTAACTGCAGCAAGAGAGTTCAACTTTGGAGCTGCTGCTGCCCAAGACACTGCCCAGTTTTATGGACTCTACAGGCCAGCATATGCAGAGACTAGAAACATCTAGGATGCAGAAGCAAGTAAGAAATAGTCTGAAGTACAAGAAGGACAAACAAACTAAAAGATGCGACACTGTACGAGCGGCCAAACTGAAGAGACAAGGTGAGCTGCATGCTCTGGAGGGAGGTCCTGCATATTCAGCAGGACAATTTTAACACTCAAGGTACAGTTTTACACTTTTTTTCTCTGTAAAAGAGTGCATTAGTAATAAAAAACAAAAAAATAATTAGTTTTTCCCCGTTTTCTCATTTCGCCAGTTTTTTATACATAAGTACAATTGTTTTAAAAACTATTCGTTAGATTTCAATAAAACTTTGCAGAGATATTCTTTATTATATCACTTACATTGTGAGTAATCTTGAAAATTACATTTTAGTTTTTGTGCTACACTAAAAAAAAACAAAAAATGTCATGAAAAATGTCATTACCATTTTCACATTTTGAAAAAAAAAAACTGCAAAGAGATATCATTAAAATTTTCTACTAAACTTGTAAAGGGTCTATTTACTTACACATAAAACAAAGAATTTAGCCTGTACATTAAAAAAATAAATGTTTTATGGGTATATTAAGAAATTCAATATGGCCACTGTTTATCTTGTTTCCATAGCAACCGTTAAGTGCAAAGTCAATTTGACAATATTTTATCGATCAGCAGTCTTTAATATCAAACCCTATACCATAAAAGAACATAGAAATTAAGTATTATGGAATTAAATTTTTTACGGTTAGCATCGCCTTAATACAAGAACCGCTTACTTGATATTGTTTTTCCCTGCATACTTTACAGTTCTGTACGTCTCACCCTTCTAAAATTCATTTTATAAACTAAGTAGACCCACAAATCACATTTTATGTGGACGTCTAGACTTGTTTTAGTATGTGCTATTTAATTTAGCTTCCATTATTACGTATACTGTGTAGGGGGGGGGGGGGGGGGGAATGCGAAAAGGGGGAAATTACGTTCTGAAAATATGGTGAAGGGGGGCACGGGCCAAAAAAGGTTGAGAACCACTGGTCTAGAGGAAGTAAACCTTACACAAACACATGCTGAAGTCAAACACACCAACATTTGATGTGCATTACAATGTGTGACTCACACGTCTCGAAAGAACAATGAAGAAGAAGAAATATAGTATACATTACGCAACCACATCAATTCGAAATTCGGGATTGGCAAATCAGCCATGTTTACATGTGGACTGGCTGCAGACAGCAGATCAGATGCTCCAAGACTGCCCTAAAATTGACATATCTAGGCAAACCTTCTAGCCTAGATAAAACAACAGTGGAAGATAAACTCTATGGACCACTGAGAGAACTAAAAAAGACACTTGCAGTTATAGACAAATTTCAAGGGAAAGAGAGAAGTGTATAAATATATGTCTTCACAATTCCAGAGCTTCCATCTGAGCATTGGGCCGGCGCCTACTGGCGATGGAACACCTAAACCCATGGAAGAGACATGACCAACCCAGGCCTAACACCAGCCAGTCTGTGTGTGCTGTGCTGAATCACGACCTGGTTGTATCCCAACATGCCTCTCCATGGATGTGAAGTTCCAGTATCCCAGACTTGCACACCCCGATGTTACTGAGCTTGATGTGGGGAAGGAGTCCCCATCAGTCATCACAGAGAGGATAATTTTGTAGTAGATAGTCTCTAAATGAACCTCACTAATAATAATAATTTTAAAATACTCTAGTATAACAATCTCCGATTGGTAGAATAGTATGTTCCCCATAACTAACAATTGCCACATGATTAATACTATGAGTCATGTAGTATTGAATTTTACATATTCCCAATGCCTTTATAACGCATATCTTTTATATTTTTTTTATTACATTGTTGTTGTTGTTATTCTCACTTAGCCTTGAGTGATGTATGAATGGAATCTTATATATAAATTAGGATGTGCGTATCTCTGTATGTATGTATGTCCTTTATTTGTTCGCGAACGGCCCATCCGATTGAGATGAAATTTTCTACACGCCTTCCTTTCATTCCAGAGCTGTCAACTGTGATATTTTGTTAGTGTGAAATCGCCTGCTTACTCAGTATTATTTCATTTTTCATTTTTCATCATAATTTCATATATCTCAGGGGACCTAACTCTGTAAAAGTTATTTCAAGGGGCATAACTTTTCTGTATAACTTATAGTCATATTGTGGCATCGTTTTCAAAGATTTATAAACTCTTTGTCCATAGTTATGTACCGGCATATGAGTTATAATAAATAATGATACAATCTGTAAGGCATTTTCAAAGTTTTCATAAAAATGATGCACAATGCATAACATTGTAACTCATCTTTTTTTGCTTAAGAAGTTACTGTAGTCATGCAGATGATTAGAAAGAGTTTTCATTAAAAATAATGGATGGTGTGTGGTAGAACGTTCTTTTAAGTTACATTTTTTTTTGTTGTATGAATTTAATGAAGCCGGACAGGGTCAGGCAGACAGATAGACAGACAGACAGACAGATAGACAGTCGGGAACAGGAACTTATATGACTACTTATATAAATTAAATGAGATGCTTCACACCAGGAGCTGGGCGATGTCGGGCCGGGTCAGACAGACAGACAGACAGACAGACAGACAGATAGTCGGTAACGGGAACGGGAACTTATATGACTACTTATATGAATTAAATGAGATGCTTCCCACCAGGGACTGGGCGAAGCCGGGCAGGGTCAGCTAGTAATGTATAAAAGAGAGTAATAGAAGAGCAGAATGTTAGACAGGCCTGCGTGCCCAATACTTAACCCTTTGAAAATAAAGTTTGTTTGTTCATTCGTTCACTCCAATAGGTGAAAGCTCATTTTTTAGTTAGGGCAAACAACGGCAATGTATAGTACTTAATTCAAAACTCATTCTGCCAAAGGACACACAATCACCCAAAGGACACACAATCACCCAAATCCAACCAACTGTGAATCCAATGCATTTAACGGCAAACACAAGGCTACAATATAAAGGGCTGTATCTTCAACCCTACATACACAATGGCTGCTGAATAATTTTCAGAAATTTCTGGAAACTTTCCAGGAAGAAATGATAACGAGAAAGGAAATCTGGTGGTCTCCTTTTACCTTCCAAATATTAGAATTAATGAACTTTAATAGTGTATAAAAACATTTGTACACCCTATGTGGGGAAAACTGTCAAGCTACTTTTTTTCACCCAGATTCTTGTTGGTTTCCCTGTCTTTTCTCCTGTGGGTGGTGACATGTGTAAAGTTTTCTACAGGTTAAGGTAGTCTCACACCAACCCTTCGGTCACGTCTTATGGAGGTTATTCTTTGCTTTCCCTAAGGGCTCCAGTAATACATAGGCATTTCCTATTTCTAGTCCTGAAATTGTCTTTGGCAATTTAACTCAAATACTTAAGTTGTTTTTTAATGCTTCTGAAGCTCCATGATTAATATTCATGCCCTGCTGCAGGAAAGATTATGTCCTTGAAAGCTTTTCATATTTTAATCTACAAGGGTTTTACTGTTTTTTTTTTTTTATATTGGTTGAAATATGCATTGCATATTGCTAAATCACATGGAACTACATGACACTTCTTCAAAATAAGCATCAGAAGTAACAATCGGTAGAAAAGAAAAAAAAATTGTTAAAATAACAATGAAAGATTACAGGAAAGAATAAGACAGACAGACACAGACAGAAAAAGAAAGGATTGAGGGAAGAGCAAGACAGTGAAAATGTGGGACAAAGAAAAATACACGGAAAGAAACTATGGGACAATGAAAGACACAGAAACAACGGACATAGAGACAAAGAGAAACCACAGTCAGCTGGCTCACTGATGCGATGCAGGTCTAGCACTTCCTTCCTATGCTGCAGAATGTCCTCTATAAGCTGGCAGGCGTTGACGAATGTCTTCTTGCTGGCCAGCAATGAGAACAGGTAGTTCATGGTTTCATCACAGAAGAGCTCTTTTGAAAGTGGTTTGTCTCCGACACACTGAAATAAAGTCACATGACAGCTGTAACAAAGTAACATTCCTCGGTATATGAAATGGCGATATCTTTCCAGGTTTAGTCATGCAACCCATTAATATTCTTGGTTTAAAAAAGCAACAACAAAAGTCTCATAGCAAACAACCCTGGAGTTTTAAAATCATGTATGCCATAGTTATTAATTATCAGAAGTGGAAAACCCTTAAAAAAAAGTCGCTTAAAAGTCGACCGGGTCAACTTCATTGCACCGGGTTTTATCCCATATGGCTCGGTCTCTTTCCGCAGCACGGAAAGAGTCGCACAAAGCACGAACTCCGTAGCTTTTAGCGACGACCCACAGGGGTCTCCGAAACATTTAACTCGTAAACCGAAGGACGCGGCCCGGAATCAAACCCACAACCTTCGGAGCACGAGTCAAACGGCTTGACCACTTCACCACAGAGACTCCCCTATGGAAAACCCTAAAAGAATAACTAATAAACTACAATCATGCCGGTAAGCATGGGCGATCATATTTCACCATCTCACTCGATCACCAGAGTCATAGATCAGCTCAGTGTTCTTGTTATGACCATGCCACGTGGCCAACCAATCCAGGTATTTACTTCTCTGCCTTCCCCTTGTTCTCTTCCCCTCCATCTTGCCAGTTGTCACCATATTTTATTTCTTCTCATAACATGACCAAACAATGTTGACTATGCTGAGTACATAAAAGGGACCCCAATGCCATAAGGCACACTGAGCATATGGTGCTGGACCCATATCTGTCAAGTCCAGCTGGCACTCGGTGGCTGATCAGGTCAGTAGCAGGCTGGTTGCCTTTACTTCCCAAGACTTTAAAATCCTAATTCACCCTAGTGCAGATCAAACCCTTGACTTCCAGATCGGCAAGCGAGATGCTAGCCACTACACCACCAATGCTTTCCTGTGCAGAGTTAACAGTTAGTTGCATATCCTTTACAGGACGTCACAATCAATCCCAGAATTTTTTGGCTGTTTGTCATCTCTTGGCAAGTTTATGTTCAGTAGTTTGCCATTGCTTTCTGAACGACCGGACACCCATACCATTTTATTAAAACCTAATGCAAGGTGGTCTCTGTGGCGAAGTGGTCAAGCCGTTTGACGTTTGACTCGTGAGCCGAAGGTTGTGGGTTCGATTCCGGGCCGCGTCCTTCGGTTTACGAGTTAAATGTTTCGGAGACTCCCATGGGTCGTCGCTAAAAGCTACGGAGTTCGTGCTTTGTGCGACGCTTTCCGTACTGCGGAAAGAGACCGAGCCATATGGGATAAAAACCCGGTGCAATGAAGTTGACCCTGTCGACTTTTAAGCGACTTTTTTTTTTTTTTAAAGGTGGTCTGCTGCCAAATCGCCCAAAGATGTGTTTCGAAAGCGGTATGCAAGATTACGAACTGTGTCCGTAACCCCTTCGCCATGGAGCTAGGACAGCACATTTGGACTGGCTGGGTTTAGGTCTAGGTCTCTGTCCCCCCCCCCCTCCCATGTTTTAGTATCTCACTGTCAAGAGACCCTAACCCAAAGTCCAAGGGATGGAAGATTAAGTTGTGTAGGTCTCTGTTTCCCCCCTCCCCTCCTCCCATGTTTTAGTATCTCACTGTCAAGAGACTCCAACCCAAAGTCCAAGGGATGGAAGATTAAGTTGTCTAGGTCTCTGTTCCCCCCCCCCCCCCGCCCCCTCCTCCCCACATGTTTTAGTATCTCACTGTCAAGAGACCCCAACCCAAAGTCCAAGGGATGGAAGATTAAGTTGTCTAGGTCTCTGTTCCCCCCCCCCCAATATGTTTTAGTATCTCACTGTCAAGAGATCCCAACCCAAAGCCCAAGGGATGGAAGATTAAGTTGTCTAGGTCTGTTTCCCCCCCCCCCCTTCCTCCCCACATGTTTTAGTGTCTCACTGTCAAGAGACCCCAACCCAAAGTCCAAGGGATGGAAGATTAAGTTGTCTAGGTCTCTGTTCCCTCCCCCCCCCCCCCATGTTTTAGTATCTCACTGTCAAGAGATCCCAACCCAAAGTCCAAGGGATGGAAGATTAAGTTGTCTAGGTCTCTGTTCTCCCCCCCCCCCCCACTGTTTTAGTATCTCAATGTCAAGAGACCCCAACCCAAAGTCCAAGGGATGAAAGATTAAGTTGTCTAGGTCTCTGTTCCCCCCCCCCCATGTTTTAGTATCTCACTGTCAAGAGATCCCAACCCAAAGCCCAAGGGATGGAAGATTAAGTTGTCTAGGTCTCTGTTCCCCCCCCCCCCCATGTTTTAGTATCTCACTGTCAAGAGACCCCAACCCAAAGTCCAAGGGATGGAAGATTAAGTTGTCTAGGTCTCTGTTCCCCCCCCCCCCCCCGCCCCCTCCTCCCCACATGTTTTAGTATCTCACTGTCAAGAGACCCCAACCCAAAGTCCAAGGGATGGAAGATTAAGTTGTCTAGGTCTCTGTTCCCCCCCCCCCCCCCAATATGTTTTAGTATCTCACTGTCAAGAGATCCCAACCCAAAGCCCAAGGGATGGAAGATTAAGTTGTCTAGGTCTGTTTCCCCCCCCCCCTTCCTCCCCACATGTTTTAGTGTCTCACTGTCAAGAGACCCCAACCCAAAGTCCAAGGGATGGAAGATTAAGTTGTCTAGGTCTCTGTTCCCTCCCCCCCCCCATGTTTTAGTATCTCACTGTCAAGAGATCCCAACCCAAAGTCCAAGGGATGGAAGATTAAGTTGTCTAGGTCTCTGTTCTCCCCCCCCCCCCCCCACTGTTTTAGTATCTCAATGTCAAGAGACCCCAACCCAAAGTCCAAGGGATGAAAGATTAAGTTGTCTAGGTCTCTGTTCCCCCCCCCCCCCCATGTTTTAGTATCTCACTGTCAAGAGATCCCAACCCAAAGCCCAAGGGATGGAAGATTAAGTTGTCTAGGTCTCTGTTCCCCCCCCCCCCCATGTTTTAGTATCTCACTGTCAAGAGACCCCAACCCAAAGTCCAAGGGATGGAAGATTAAGTTGTCTAGGTCTCTGTTCCCCCCCCCCCCCATGTTTTAGTATCTCAATGTCAAGAAACCCCAACCCAAAGCCCAAGGGATGGAAGATAAAGTTGAGCAATAAAAGCAAGTCAGCAAATATTCTAGCCAAAAGAGAAATGGAAAGCTGTAGGCTGTCAAGAACATGACACTGACCCTGACATGAGTCTGGCTGAACAGGCAGACAAGTATCTGCACAATTCCAAATGACGGCAAAGTCTTGATGAAACCAGTATACCTTAACTTGAAGCACTTTTCTTCAGTGATGTACCACTATCCTTTGGATGTGATAGTTTCTCATCACTGTGTCTACAGCTTTTAATTTTTCTTTTGCCAATTATTTCTTCTTCTCCTTTATGTATGTTTTCAACTACTGGTGCCTTGCAGTCTTCACAGACAACTGTTACATTGTGCTTCACAAAACATAGGCACCTGTAATGGGAACCAGGGGTGGAGTTATACCTATCCAAAGCACAAAGTCTGGGCTGAATTGCAGAGACCATGTGTTGCCCATGCAGTATGATCCCCTCTCTCGGCCTGCCTACTTTACTCCAGAGGAAAGGTAACACCAATATGTCTGGAATAAGACAAGCTGCAACAGCTGCCGGATCAGTAAAGCAATGCACTAACTCTCCGCCTGTCAAAGTTTCGATCATAGATCAGTTACCAATCAAGGCTTAGGGGCTGGTCTGCCCTGCCATGAGATATAGTCTTCAGGTTGCATTTCCTCACACTAGGATAAGTACCCTCCCAATTGCATTCCTCTGCCTGAAGCCTGTTCCTGTTGTTCCTTACTGTCAGCGGTGTAGACAAGAGTAATGGAAGGCAGGCTCCTTAAAGTCGAGGAAAGGGCTGACCATCAATAGTAAACACAGAACATTAAAAGCGAGGCCATGAAAATACATAAGCCAGGGAACTGGCAATGGATTAAGAGTCTTTCCAGCAGAGTGTAATGACAGCAATATTCTGTGCATGACTTGCTACACATTGTATGGCCTCCCAGGTTCCCTGGCGATCAATAGCCTTATCTGGCATGCAATTATATGACCTTTCACCCCCATCACACACAAACAGAACAACACCAGAACTCACCACTGTGTTCAACTTGATTAAGATTTCTAAAATGAGGCTCTTGATCCTCAGTGCTCTGGCTGACTCACTGACCACAGCTAAAAAATAATAAGATATTTGTTTAACTCATTGTGCACTATACAGTTGTTACACAACTCACACTGATCATCATGGTTTGTTCCATGCTCATTCTTCGTATATTTAGATGGATAGGACACATTAGGAGGATGGACAATGGTAGAATAAGAAGACAATGATTACAGATAGGTCAGACACTGAGCGTGAGACGTCAGATAGTGGATATGAACATATGTTCACATGCATCCATTGTGGATGAATATTCACTCATGAATTGGTCTGTTTAGTCATGTGTTGTAGTTATGTCATGTTTGAAGCATAATGTAACAAACTATCGTCTGTCAAGACAACAAGGTGCTAGCAGCTGATCACCTTCAACCTAGTTGCCATGCACTGTTTCATCAAGCCAGTAATACCTATGACTTCACAGGCATTTCTGATGGCATTGCCTTCAACTGACTCCAATCTACCTGCAACACAGCAGGTTGTTTCCTCTACTCTACCTGGTCCTACGTGCACTCAGACCTACAAATATGGTCCTAACACCTCTACTCTGTCTGGTCCCTAACCCTTGACCTATCCAACTTGGTAGACCCTTCCAATAGCTTTACTACAGTCGACAGAGTCTTTGGTATCATTAAGTAAAGTAAGTAATTGAATCCTTGACGTGCCAGCTTTTGCTACATTAACTCATTCTATACCAAAAGTCAACTGCCTCAGTTCTGTAACTGTGATAACTCCTTCAAACCAAGATTTATTACTCTAAATGCACAACTGAATAGGGAAAAAAAAGAGTTAAACCACACTGTTCTTATTATTTTAGTTGTGTCCCAAGTAGCTGTTACTTTAATCCAGCTGTTACTCGTCTCAGACACTAACTCCGTAGAGGGGAGAGATGGCAAGGGGAAGAGAGATGGAGATAAAATGGGGGAATGGAATGGGAGTAAAGAGGTGGTGGAGAGGGGATGGAGAGGAAGATATAGAGAGAGAAGAAATACTGAATAAGGTTGATACTCCTTACATGACAAGCTTAAGAGATAGCATAGCAGATATAGCAGGGAAGGAAAGCTGTCACATAGGGCAACCATCAAAAGGAAAGGAACGAACGAACGAACGAACAAACAAACTTTATTTTCAAAGGGTTAAGAATTGGGCACGCAGGCCCGTCTAACATTCTGCCCTTCTATCACTCTTTCATACATTATTTCATTCACACATCATTCAAGGCTAACAAAGAACAGCAACAAGGAGTGGTTTGGAGGGGCTGCATGCACCTCTATCTCAAAAGAGAAGTTCATTTCTAGCCAAAGGAGAATTTATATACACAACTTGTCCCACTCCCAATGATGTCTTGGTACTGGATTGAATGTTGAGTTGGGCTTTTACATTCTCCAGGTTACCTAAACTTCTCAAATAAGGACAAAAGAATGGAGGTCATGTCTGCATGTTCAAGACCCCTCAACTGTTGAAAACCATCACGAGTAGGCCAAACTGGCAGCTCCCATAGCAAAATGAGACAACCTACCCACAACTGTAGCACTGTATACTTGCTAACCAAAACAGAAGTCTGCAGAATTGTCAATTTTTCTAGCCTGGTAAGGACCAGGTGGCAGGGAAGGGTACTGACTACTCTACCTCATATTGTAACCTGGAATATGTAAAAGCCTAACTTTTCACAGCCCAATGACAGTGTCTTCAGTGGGACAACCTTTACCCACAACAGAATATTTACAGTCTGATCTTGGGAAAAGGTGACCTTATTTACAAAATGTAGGACAGACTTAGTTTACCTGTCAGCAGACACAATGCTTTTCGGGACTTATGAGCATGAACAGGAGCAGAAGAGAAAACGAAGACAACTCAGCATACTTACATTTTTTATCTATCCTGTTCAATGCAGACCGAGGCAACACAGTCCCCGCCATAAGAAACCGCACCATTATCTAAGACAAGGAAGAGAATAGTACAATAAAATGTATTCAGTTAAAACAACAAAAGAAAGAACACAAGACGGCAAGATTCTGGCAAGACTATCCCATAATAAAAGTAAAGAACCTTTTTCCATGGTTTGTGCCTTGAGATTATGGGGCATATGTTGCTGGCTCCATGTTTTTATAGACCAGTCGATACTAGTTATTGTGATGTAGCCAGACAATATCTTCCAAAGACATTTCCGGGTAACCATTTCACAAGTTTTTAAATTTTCCTCGATACGAAATTCAGGTTCATGACCACCGTGCCAACAGGCAAGTGTCCCAGCCCCCGCAACTCCCAAGACTGCAGCTCCATACTTTTGGTTCTGGCCAAGCAGAACTGGTGCCTATAATGAATGATAAAATCCATAATCATCTCTTTTGTCTGCTTCCTTTGATCCTTCAATAGAGCCAAGGGATAGACTGCAACATGATTTGCTGCACTACATTCTAGCAGGACTATTCCACGTGGCTGCCAAATTTCTATCTAGTGTTTGTTCTGGCAAAACAGACCTGATATGTTTATTATGGATTCCATAAACTTATCTCTTCTTTTATTGCCTCTTTTTATTCCTCAATGGATCCAAGAGAAGACAGCAACTAAACTCCAAAAATACATAATACATGATATGTTCAGTGTATAACATAACATGGAGTGTTCAGTGTGTAATATAACACATGGAGTGTTCAGTGTGTAATAATAATGTCCAGTGTTTAATATAACACATGGAGCATTCAGTGTGTAATATAACACATGGAGTATTCAGTGTGTAATATAACACATGGAGTGTTCAGTGTGTAATATAACACATGGAAGGTTCAGTGTGTAATATAACACATGGAGCGTTCAGTGTGTAATATAACACATGGAGTGTTCAGTGTGTAAAATAACACATGGAGTGTTCAGTGTGTAATATAACACATGGAGTGTTCAGTGTGTAATATAACACATGGAGCATTCAGTGTGTAATATAACACATGGAGTGTTCAGTGTGTAATATAACACATGGAGCGTTCAGTGTATAATAATAATGTCCAGTGTTTAATATAACACATGGAGTGTTCAGTGTGTAATATAACACATGGAGTATTCAGTGTGTAATATAACACATGGAGTATTCAGTGTGTAATATAACACATGGAGTGTTCAGTGTGTAATATAACACATGGAGTATTCAGTGTGTAATATAACACATGGAGTGTTCAGTGTGTAATATAACACATGGAGTGTTCAGTGTGTAATATAACACATGGAGTGTTCAGTGTGTAATATAACACATGGAGCGTCCAGTGTGTAATATAACACATGGAGTATTCAGTGTGTAATAATAATGTCCAGTGTTTAATATAACACATGGAGCGTTCAGTGTGTAATATAACACATGGCATGTTCAGTGTGTAATATAACACATGGAGTGTTCAGTGTGTAATATAACACATGGAGCGTTCAGTGTGTAATATAACACATGGAGCATTCAGTGTGTAATATAACGCATGGAGTGTTCAATGTGTAATATATAACATGGAGTGTTCAGTGTGTAATATAACACATGGAGCGTTCAGTGTGTAATATAACACGTGGAGTGTTCAGTGTGTAATATAACACATGGAGCGTCCAGTGTGTAATATAACACATGAAGTATTCAGTGTGTAATAATAATGTCCAGTGTTTAATATAACACATGGAGCGTTCAGTGTGTAATATAACACATGGCGTGTTCAGTGTGTAATATAACACATGGAGTGTTCAGTGTGTAATATAACACATGGAGCGTTCAGTGTGTAATATAACACATGGAGCGTTCAGTGTGTAATATAACACATGGAGCGTTCAGTGTGTAATATAACACATGGAGCGTTCAGTGTGTAATATAACACATGGAGCGTTCAGTGTGTAATATAACACATGGAGCGTTCAGTGTGTAATATAACACATGGAGTATTCAGTGTGTAATATAACACATTGAGCGTTCAGTGTGTAATATAACACATGGAGTATTCAATGTGTAATAATAATGTCCAGTGTTTAATATAACACATGGAGCGTTCAGTGTGTAATATAACACATGGAGCGTTCAGTGTGTAATATAACACATGGAGCGTTCAGTGTGTAATACAACACATGGAGCGTTCAGTGTGTAATATAACACATGGAGTGTTCAGTGTGTAATATAACGCATGGAGTGTTCAGTGTGTAATATAACACATGGAGCGGTCAGTGTGTAATATAACACATGGAGCGTTCAGTGTGTAATATAACGCATGGAGTGTTCAGTGTGTAATATAACACATGGAGCGGTCAGTGTGTAATATAACACATGGAGCGTTCAGTGTGTAATATAACACATGGAGTGTTCAGTGTGTAATATAACACATGGAGCGTTCAGTGTGTAATACAACACATGGAGCGTTCAGTGTGTAATATAACACATGGAGCGTTCAGTGTGTAATATAACACATGGAGTGTTCAGTGTGTAACAATGTGTTTAGTTTGTAACATAACATGATGTGTTCAATGTATAACACATGTGTTCAATGTATAACAAATTATGTATTCCATCTATAAATTGTTCAATGTATAACATGTGTCAGTGTAGTGTTTTACATGTGTTAAGTGTTTAACAACATGTTGTGTTCAGTGTGTAACAAATAATATGCTGTGTTCAGTTTGCAACATATAACATGATGTGTTCATGTGTGTAAGATATTATAACATAACATGTATTCAGTGTGTAAAATAACAGAGTGTTCAGTGTAAAACATAACATGATGTTTTCAGTGTAGAATGTAACTTGTGTTCAGTGGTATAAATGACATACTGAACCAGTGAGATGGCAACGAGTCAGCATCCCTACAATCTTGACACCTGAGAGATACAGAAACACATGTGTCCAAACTGCAACAAGTCAATTTTAGTTAGTTTACCAAAACTAATGAGTGACTATCAGATTCAAAACCTCATGCAATACCAGACTGCAATACTTTCTCTCCAGAAATCTCTACTCTGAGCTCCCTTACCTCGATTCCACCCAAATCTGAGAAGGTTCTAGCAAACTTGTCCTGGCTGTCATCAGTTGTTGCGATGTCATTGGTCTGCATCCGCCGTGGCTCAAAGCTCATCAACATATTCAAAACTTTCTGTAAAAGAATATAAATTCACATAATGAATTACTTCACATGATTGGAAGATTAAACTGGACATGCAAAGAATAGACTAATTATAAGAACTAGACAAACTATTAACAGACGAAATACAAGAACTAAACTGGTACTACAAAAGACTAGAACTTCAAAAATCGAACTGAAACTACAAGGAGTAGATTGAAACTACAATGACTAAACTGGAAACTTTAAACTGGAAAAATTAAGATAAGACTACAAGGGTTAGACTGAAAATTAAGGACTAGAATGATCAAATAAGAAAATCAAGGACTACAATGCAAACTAAGAACTAGATTGGAGATAAGACTTGGTCAGAATGAACATATTTAAACAATTAAGGACAAACTAAATATGAGACTGGAAGCACATGGAATAGACCGGAAACTAAAACCAAAAATGGGAAAAGAAAGAAAGAATAGATTGAAAAAGTAAAAACCAGGTGGAAATAAGGAAAAGACTGGACAAACAAAGCAATAATAGATATCTATGTATTACATGAAACAATGGAAACAATAAATCCTATCCCTTTAAATGTTTGCAATGTACTAGACCCAATGGTTTCATGTGCTATAATACTTTTTCAAATCTTAAGTTGCCAGTACCTTATTTTTTCTAACTGATGCACATTAGTGAACATTATGTTTAGCATTAAATTATGAACTACTATTCTATAACAGCAATGTCTATTCAATACTGGCAATGACAGACCTTGTTGCATTATTATTAGTCACATAAGTCAACTGTTAATACATGCTGAAAAAGACTAAGTACTGAAGAGTTTCTCCAGAGTACAAGTGACATTTATATATAACTAGTTGACCCGGACCGGCTTCGCCCAGCACCTTGCGGGGATCTATCTATCTATCTATCTATCTATCTATCTATCTGTATCTGTCTGCCTGCCCGTCCGTCTCTCCCTCCATCCCTGTCTGTCTGTCTAATAATTTATTGGTTGCAGTTAGAAAATGTCACTTAATGCTAGGATTAGGAGGAGGAGGCGCAGGGAGGGGAGGAGGAGGGAGAGGAGGAAGAGGGAGGAGGAGGGGGAAGAGGAGGGGGGAGTAGGAGGAGGGGGAGGGGAGGGGGAGTAGGAGGAGGGGGAGGGGGAGAGGAGAGGTGGAGGAGGAGGGGGAGCAGGAAGAGGGGGAGGAGGAGGAGGGAGGAGGGAGATAATATTAAGTAAATAACTGTTTGTACATTAACAAACTATGACAGTTGGCAGCACGGGAATGAGAAGAAGACGTGTAGAAAATTTCATCTCAATCGGATGGACCGTTCGCGAACGCATAAATAACATACATACATACAGACATTGTATTTTATATATATATAGATGTCTATAAATGATCTAGTTACATTTTCATGAACATTTTATAAAAAAAGACTCAAAACTAAGAAAAACAAACAACTCACTGTTAAATGAAAGCTACAGATGTGATTACATTATCAAACCCTCTGCCATGACTCCACCTTACTGTGTGCACAGGTTTGAGTGTTTCAATAACCCCAAAAACTTTGCCGATGATAGTGCAGCTACTGGCAGGGCTCCCAAGCCAAACAGATTACGGGATAGGAACAAGACAGAAACAAGCCTGCTACCTTGTAGGTAGACTGGGAACAGTCAAAGACTAGGAAATGCAAATCTATCAAATGCTAGGTTAACATGGCCGAGAGAATAGTGTCCATTCTTAAACTTCCTGTGTACTGATGGTGAAATAGTATGTTCAATTTTCACACTGTCAGTTGGACTAACATGACGACTTATCCTTGATGTGGGGACATAAATTACCTCAGAAACCAGAGTGTGTTCGCCTGATGGCTGGGTACACTGGTGATAGGGAAAGCTAATCCATACACAAAAATCAGTCCAGTGAACTCTGCAATAGTTGCAACTACTAATGGTTGTAGCAAGTATATAGACTACACTTGAATTCAAAGCAAGTGAACGAAAAATAATCAAGAAGCATGACAGGCAACGCACAGATCAATGTTCATGAGGAACTGGCATTCAGAATCCTGAAAAAAATGTTTTAGGAGTCTAAAAAAAACAGGTAAGTCTTGAGGATTGTCCAACTGACAGAGATGTGCAATGCCAAACATGACCAGAAGCTGCAGTAGCTATGAAGCTTGAGAAATGATCTAAAGATGATGGACTTCATCCTGCTGATATAGCTTGACCAATGACCTAACAGCCCTTGTATTACTGGGGTCCACAATCGGAGCAAAGAATGTTAACACAGTAACCTACCATGAAAGTCATAAGAGGTCAGGTTAGGAAGGTTGGGTTTAGAGCCCACTACTACAACCCATAGAAAACTTTAGTTGCAAAAGCCAACCTATTATTACTAATACACAACAAACATTCAACTGATGTCCGTGTGGAACAGAAGGAATAAAATGGTATGACAAAGTCACTCATGAGGAGCTTATAAAGAGAACGACAGATTCCAGGGAACCAAGAGGTGAAAAAAGGTGCCAGTGCTGGATAGCACACCTGGAGAAAGAAAAGCTGCTAGTGTAACTAGAGAGTCCCTTTTTTTGGAGCCCATGAGGCAAGAGATTGAGACCTAAAAGCACATGAAGAGACCAGACAGATGAATAATATTGGGAGGACAAGGAAGGAAGGAGCTGCAGAACAAAGCAAAATATGGCACTGGATAGGACACACTTCAAGAAAACAGTGTAACTACAAAGTCTTTCTAGAATCCATTTGGTAAATGAAATGGAGACAGACAAATAAAATTGGGGGGGGGGGGGGGGGGGGGGGGGGGGAAGGAGAGGAGGAGGAGGGAAGAGACATAACTAGAACAGGAGACAAATAAAATGGGGGGGGGGGGGAAAGACACATAACTAGAACAGGAGACAGACAAATAAAATGGGGGGGGGGGAGGGAGGGGGGGGGGGACACATGACGAGAATAGGAGACAGACAAATAAAATGGGGAGAAAAACAAATGGCAAGAATAGGAGATAGACAAATAAAATGGAGAGAAAAATATGACAATAGGAGACAAATAAAATGGTGAGAAAAGCACATGATAAGAATAGGAGACAGAAAAATAAAATGGGGAGGACATAAAAGGATATGTGGGAGATAGCAAAATAAAGGACAGCATGCCCTGATTTGTTTGAGGGCCTATGCCCTAACAGGAGTCAAAAGCCAGAAGAAGAATAACCTGAATGCTCAAGAGGAGGAACAACAACAAAAGCTAACTCCTACCTTCAACTCTGTGAAAGTTTCATCAACATTGGGGTCTGAGAGAACACTGCGCTCCGAGCAGTGCTGCGTACACAGCCTATCCATGGTGAAGATGATGTCGACGACATTCTGTTCTGGTATATTGTTGAGAATGTGTCGTGGCAGCTGACAAAGACAAGACAATATATGAAGATTAAGTTTGGTTAGCTACATATCCTTTACAGGACATGGCAGTCAACACCAGTATATTTTAGTTGTTTATGATTTCTTGGCAAGTCTGTGTTCTGTAGTGTGCCGTTGATTTCTGAATGAGGGGCACTCATACTATTGTATGAAAACCAGCACAATATATGTATATATAGGGAGCCACAGTAGCTGCCAGGTTGCCCCAGACTAAATGGTTATCAGGAAATGACTTGGGAAGTAAAGGCAGCAAACATGAAACTGACCACATCACCCACCAAGTGCCGTTTGACCTATACAAATATGGGTCTAGCACTATATGCCCTTTGCATCTTAAGGCTTGTAAAAGGGTCCTTGACTAAAAGTGTGCAGATTTACTTCCTATATATACCAAACCGCCTATACCCACAGGCAGAAAATAAAACTAAAAATTCAGCAGCCAGCCTCTTATTTGCTGTAGCCAGCATGTTTAGATTAGCAAATTCAGGCTACAAAAATTATTGTAAATTCAGGCGCCAGGTGGAAATTTAATTTTCAGGCGCCATGACAACTCAGCTCCTAGATTTTTCTAACCTTGTCTATACCAATCAAAGTACCATATATGACTGGCTATTCTTTCAGTGTACAAATCAATGTGTCATGTGTGAGTATACATCTCATGCTGTTTCTTCTGTTGCTGCCTTCCATCTCCCAATGAAGCACAGGCCCTCAGAAACTCCAGACATGCTTGTGTAGACTTGTTCATGATTGGTGGAATGCTGTAGCTAAAGTTTTCTACAGGATCAAGTAGTCAGTCTCACACCAACCCTCCTTAGTGGCCTCTAACCACAAGCATGATAGGTTACAGTGTTACTATTCATTGGTTACGGTCCCCAACATAGATAGGTGGTTGAGCTGTTAAGGCCTCTGGAGTGTTAATGCTTGTGGCTACGTTTTGCTTACACTATGCCTTTTCCTCATGTTGGACTGGTAGTGCATGGTTCCGTCATCCTGCTACTGAGTTGAGTGTGTGAATTTCGGGTGGAGTGCTTTTACATCTGTCCTCGGTTGTTTGCAGTGTGAACAGAAAAATGGCAGGCAGGCAGTCGCAGAACTAACTGGGTTGCATTATGCAGTGATGTGTGGCTGCTGGTTTTTTAGTGACTGCCGCTTCCATCGACGAACTGTATTTTTCACGGCAGACTGTGGTATTGGCATTCTGGCAGCAGCATTATGAGTAGTATACCTGTGCGGGCTGTTGGTTTGTCAAGACTCCTGTCTGTTACACTTTTCACATGGGGCAATGAGGACCACTGGTGTGATATTCACTGGCACAGGAAGGGAGCATAATGGGGCGACCCTTTGCCATGAAGATGGAACCGAGACTAACTAGTCTTTGCTTCCCTTAAAGACCTCAGTAACACACTGACAACTACTTATGTATAACCTGAGTAAACTTAAGAAACTTGACAACATATTTGTTTCACAAAAAGTGTCTAGTCTTTGCTTCCCTTAAAGACCTCAGTAACACACTGACAACTACTTATGTATAACCTGAGTAAACTTAAGAAACTTGACAACATATTTGTTTCACAAAAAGTGCATATCTGGCCTATGTAATCAAAGCAATATTACATAAATCATGCATGTACAGTATCGATATTCGACGAAACATAGCATGTTGTAACAAAGGAATAATAATATGATTTTGTTATTTGCCATTACTGTCCCCTCTTGTGTATTTGCTGCCACTTTCAGGGACTGGACAAGTTAATCAAGTAGAAAATGAATTATACTACTGCACACACGCTATTCCTACTTATAGTCTGTCAGTTACTCAACTCACAATACTCAAAACCTGGTACAATGAAATTTACCCTCACCTTTAATTGTTTAACCTTTAACCGTCAAGCGCTATAGTGTTTATTGAGTACACCCACCCACACCATGCATGACCTAATTGTACCTAATGCACTCCTAGAAAGCACTATAATGTACTGTAGGGAAGACTAAGGTGAAACAAGTGAAAGCAAAACAACTTTGTAGAATCTGCTAAAAAATGGATCAAGACAGACCCTGTCCCATTTAGTACAAGCAGATTCAAAGCTTGGAGACTAGTGCTGCCTGTTGTTGACAGAAAAAGAAAATCTGGAATGAAACAAAGAACAACCCTAAACTACATAAATGAACATTACCCAATGAACACCTTGATTCATGCTTATACAGATGGATCAGCACAAAATGTACAAAGGTGGAGGAATTCACCTGAATCTAAAAAATAAAGGACAGAAAATATTCAGTGGCAATTGGAAAATTCTCAAGTAACTTCATGAAGGAAATTAAAAGACGAATATCTATTACTCTTTGCTCTTCAGAAACTAAAACAACTAAATAAATTGTGGAGAGGGACAGATAGAACTACAAAAACTAGATTTTTAAGAGCATGCATTTTTCCTATTGCAACATACGCCTGTGAGACCTGGACACTTACTAAACAAGCTGAACAGTGCATAAATGAGTGTGAATAAAAATGTTACAGATGGTTTCTAAGAATATCTTGGATACAGAAAAGAACAAATTAATCCATACAACAAGAAATGAATACTGAATTGGGTTGGCTACTAATGACGATAAAGAAAATTGAAATATTTTGGTCACTTGAAATGTCATAAAAGTTTGCAGAGAACAATAATGGAGGGGTATATGCCCGGGAAGAGAAGAAAAGGAAGGCTAAAGAGAAGATGGGTGCAGAATGTGGCAGATGATCTTCAGATGGGTGTATCAGATGCAGGACATCTTGCTTATGACCAAGATGTTTTCTGGATGATTGTTATGGAAGCAAAGTTCTGCAAAGGACATGCTACTGAATGACTTAAAGAACTTCAGAGCAGAGTTAGAGACCTTCAAAAATGTATAGTTCAGAGATGATTTTTTTTTGGCGCTCGCTGGCTTTAACTCAGGCGTAAGCCATACACACTATTTATAGTAGTGATGGACTGAATTTTGTGTGTGGGTTATCTTTCCCTATTATCAGTGTCCCTCACCATCAGGTGAAACCACTCTGACTTCAGAGGTACTTGTAATTTACGTCCCCAAGACAAGGACTAAAGGTCAACATTTTAGTCCAACTGTCCGGTGTAGGGGTTGAACCGCTTACCTAGGAAGAACATGTGTTCTTACCCATTCAGCCATGCAGACCTGTGTTCAGAGATAAGTCAGTTGTCTTAATACTGATATACTGATGAGCAGAAACAGTACAGTGCAGTGCCAGATCTAGGCAGAAACAGTACAGTGCAGTGCCAGATCTAGAAGACCTAGAGCAATACTCCATGGATTGTCAGAAATACATAAGGGTTGTAATGGAACAGATCCCATCACATTGCAACATACCTGGAAATGAAGAAGCTGACAAACCGGCAAAGGAAGGAGGATGATTACCTCTGTCTGATATAGACATAACCTGATGTGAGGCCAGGAGATTTATAACACCACACCTCTGAAGTCAGTGTGGGTTCGCCTGATGGCGACGGACGCTGCAAGCAAAGCTAATCTATACATAAAAATCAGTACCCTGCACTAGAAGTATTAGCACATGTATGGACAACGCTAGGTTTCAAAGCGAGCAAGCTAACAAAAATTAGCACTAATAATACTAATAGAACAAAGTGGGCATCAGAGCTTCCAGGTCAAAAGAAATATGACGCATTTATATCACCACCACTTGTACACAGTAACAATCTTGAGGCTCCATACACAGGACATTGTTTAATCCAACTAAAGATAGGAGATGAGTGAATCCAACTAAAGATAGGAGATGAGTGAATCCAACTAAAGATAGAAGATGAGTGAATCCAACTAAAGATAGAAGATGAGTGAATCCAACTAAAGATAGAAGATGAGTGAATCCAACTAAAGATAGGAGATGAGTGTAACTGCTGAATTGGTAAAATGACAATCTGCTGCAAATGTATGGAACATATGCAGTTGGCCTATCTACATCCACTCCGTATGGGGACAAGCTCTATGGAGATGTCAACAACCTCAGTTTGACTGCTACTTTTTTTTATATCCAAATAGGTTGACATCTGAAAGTGTGCAAAGACCAAATACCATTCGTTCAATAAGCATAAAAGATACTGATTAATGAAGCTGCATTAATGAAGATTAATGAAAAATTAGTAAAATGACAGCCAATTATCTGCTGCATGGGTGTCCAACATATGAATATGAGGAATAGACAATTATTTTGACCTACACTGAACTCCACGACTACACCCACTCCATTTGAGGACAAACTTCACAAACTATGGAGATGTCAACAAGCTCAAGTTTCCTGCTTTCTTTATCACTCACACTACATCTTCTAATGCTCAACTTATTTGTAACTATTTACTTACTTAGTTTAATCATTTTTTTTTTTAAATTACCAGTGCCAAAAATAATAATACTATATTAGTATTAATAATATATAATCTAATAATACTAAATTAAATTAGATAAAAATGGCCTATTTTATTGTCCACATATATATTTCAGATGTTGAAAGAAGAAACATGTGTATGCATTTCACACAACCACCCCACTGTGGCATTTCGAGAAAATACATCAACGAATCGTTATTATAAATTTATTATGTGTATCCAACATTCATTGTTCAGCAAAAATTTACGACAGCCAAATTTCTGCTGATTCAGGAATTATAATAAAAATTACCTCAAGAATGCATGCAACTCCTGCGTATAATCTACACGACATGGGTAAATATATACTACCTGAACTGATATTTTAAATAAATTGGTGTTGTTTGTATACTATCTTACCCGTCGCGCCGGCAAGAATCAAATGAAAACTACTGCGTCGCGTATTTTTGACTACCATTTTTCCTTCAAACTGACAGCTCTTTGACCGACTTCCCCCTTCTGTCCTGGGCAGACACCACAAAAACCGACCGCCCTTCTTACCACTCACCTGTGTTAATCTGAGAGGTCCATTACCAGAATATTCCCTTTCTAATTGAAGACGGAATGCTGAGCCGCCCGCTATACCTCTCCATTTCTTGCGGGCTAACATTTTGGTGATTTTATATAAAATTGCTACATCTACGTTTCCGCTTTTATTCCCTGATCGCTCAATTCAATGTTTTCTTTGAACCTCCCAGATTTTTGCCAGCCGCACAAACAACTTTAGACATGTCAAGCGTCAAAACTAAAAATGTTCTTTAAAGCCAACTTTTCGTATTCAAAAAGTAGATATGATGATTTTATATTTTTAGTTTAGCTTTAATATTTTATTGTATACGTTTTGATGTAGTTAATACTAAAATAAATTATTTAAAATATTTACTTGTGTTGCCAAATACAAATATTTCGTTTTCGTACTGCGTTATCCAAAATTGATGTCAAATTATGGTTAAATCATCAAGATTTCGTATTATCGAGATAAATTTATTGATGGACTAAATAAAATATGTTATACAGTGAGAGAAATACTAGGCACGCGAGAGTGAAGAAGACAGAGAAAGGTGTTTAAGAAAATCTTAAAACATGATGAAACAAGAAAAGGCTGCAGGTCCTGACAAGGTTTAACAACGGAAATGATCATCATTGACCAACTTTGACATGATTATGATACTATCAGTGTTTTGTATCACAGAAATATTTATATGGCACGTAGAATACTGACTACATCTCCAGATACCTGAAAACATCCATTTTCATTGCACTAACCAACAAAACATAAGATTATTGTGAAAACTACGGAACTATTGACTAAATGAGCCAAATACAATGAATACTCCGCAAGCTAATACAAGAAAGAATCTTTAAATTAAGAATTTAAAATTAAAATAAAATTGACAATGAAGTAACTGAAGAACAATTTGATATATGGCACCAGAGAAGCCATAACATGTTTATTGCCCTGTTCTGCTCTTAACCTCTGGTGTGCATCTTCCATCCGATGTTGTTATAAATGTCCCCAGATATTTAAAACTATCCACTTGGTGAAGAATTTTCCCGTCTATCTCTATTTCACATTTGGGTGTTACCTGTTTCTTTGATATCACCATTGTTACTGTTTTATTGATATTCAAGGAGAGTCCTTTCTTTGCACTTTCTGTTACTACAATGTCCAAAAGCAGCGTAGAACGTGGATTAGATGTCAATATTTTTAAAAACGATATCTATAATTAGCAATCGAAAGGAGAGACCACAATTGAACATACAGTAAACGAGGGGGTTTGAATTTGTAGCATGTTTCTCCTATTTTGGATATGTAATAACAGATGGCCTGCTTTCTGGCCTAGAGGTTAGCGACTTTTCTCCGTAATCTCGTATACTCTCGTAAGTAATGTGACGACGGTGAGAATCAGCAGTGGTTCGAATCGCGTCGGTAACTTACGGGGTATGTGAGCCGGCCGCTCAGAAAGTAATGGCAAACTACTGAGCGTAATCTTGCCAAGAAATCAACAAACAGCTGAAAGATGCTGATGTTGACAGCAATGTCCTGTAAAGGATATGCAAACATTTTTTTTTTAATAACAGATGATGGCAGAGGTGAAATAGAAATGAAATAGCTAAGGGTATTTTGAACAACTTGAGAAAATATACACATCTAGAGAAATGACAGTTAGTTTCGTGTCCATTACATGACGTCGTCATAAACAGCGGCAATTTTTTACTATCTGTGATTTACTAGGCAATGTTAACGTTTACTACTGCTTTCTGAAAGGCCGACACATATATCAACGAAATCAGCACAATGAAGCTGATTTCGAACCCCCGACTTGGTGTATCGATGAATTGTGAAGTGTGTTCTTGCCCTAGGCCGCAACGCTAGCAATGAGAACTGTCAGATTATCAGCTTCGCCGAGGTGTTTATCTCGCTCGCGCTTTAACTTCGTGTTCACTGACGGGAGGGTAGTGGGGTGGGTTAATTTCACTTAACAGTCATATAGTAGTAATGGCACCTTGCCGTCTTTACAGACGAAAGTATGTGGATTGGAACTAGAGCTAGAATTCCATCGCAAAATGACTGGGCTGGATTCAGAGAACATGTGCTGTCCATGCAGCATGAACCCTCTCTCGGACTTTCCTTGTTTTCTCCAGAGGAAAGGATGACCAGTACGTCTGGAACAAGGTAGGCTGCATGCAGATGCTGGCGGCTCAGCATCACACCTCCAAGAGCAGGAGGTGGGTAGCGGCCAGGCCCTCACATCCGGGGGGGGGGGGGGGGGGGGGGATTTGACTTAGAGACGTTCAGCCATTTCCATCAGCAGACACGGCCCAGAAACATGAGCATTGAACAGGTACCTGGAAACTGGAAAGTCGAACTGAGACCCTGGAGATTTGGCTATACAGAAGAATGTGTCGTATTTCATGGAAACAAAAACAATCAAATATGGAGCTTCTAGAGAAGCTGTTTATTAAAAGATAGGTAAATATTTCTGCCACACTGAAAGATATTTTTTTTTAAAGTTGCATATCCCTCACAGTACGTTGCGGTCAACACCAGCATTTTTCAGCTGTTGTTGATGTTCTTGGCAAGATTTCTTGTCAGTAGTTTGCCATTGCTTTCTGAGCGACCTGCTCACATACCCCGTAAGTAACCAACGCGACGCGATCCGCTGCCGAATCTCGCACAGCTGTGTCCCTTACGTGGATATACGGGATTATGGAGAAAGTCATTAACTCCTTCGCCAGGGAGACACACTCGAAAAACCATTCTAGGGAGAAGCGTTAAAGATCTAACAAGAAGAGGTAGACAGCGATACAAGTGGGAAGGTAACATCATGAGAAGGACTAATATCAGTTTGTCAGAGGTTACAACAAGAAGGAGAGACATGGAATATTAGAGATCATTGCAGCCAACCTTCATTGTGGAGACGACACGTGATTGATTGAAACAGCTGGGCAATGAATGATAATGTAACCAATGCCATCATCGTGTAGCAAGACCTTTAGCTGAATATTGCTCTAATTACATGCCGGCAAACAGATCCGCGATACTTCGCCAATCCTGCCTCTTGTTGAGTTGGTTGCATATCCTTTACAGGATGTGGGCAGTCAACCCCAGCATTGTTGGCTGTTTGTGATTTCTTGGCAAGTTTACATTCAGTAGTTTAACATTGTTTTTTGAAGGAAAGACCGACACTCATACGTTGTATGGAAACCAACGCAAGACAAGGAGGTCTGCTGTGTTACAAACGCGGTATGCGAGATTACGAATTGCATGTGTAATACCTTCGCCAGAGAGCCGACTGAGTATGCCTCGTGTACTTTCACAAAATAAGGACCTTCATTAGCCAGGTCTGTCATCCACCCGAAGCCACAACTATGGAACATAGACGCAGTTCGTATCTAACCATTGAACTAGCACCATAGGTCCCAGAATATTATATTAACTGAGTATAGGTAATTTAACAAACAAACACAGGAAGAAACACAGGAAGAAATGAGATTCCCGAGAAGAAATGAGATTCCCGAGAAGAATACTCAACGTATCAAGAAGAGATAAGATCAGAAATGAAGAAATCAGGAATAAAGTGGGAGTTATAGCAGCACTAGATTTTATTAGAAAGCAGCAGGTCAAATGGTTTGGCCATGCAAGTAGGTTACCAGCCAACAGCATACCACAACAAGCAGTGATGTACAGACCAGATGGAAACAGAGGAAGAGACCGACAACGTAAACGTTGGATGGAGGGAATAGCAGAGTCCATGAGAATATCGATATATGAAGCCTGCAATTCGTCTGAATAGTTGGAGCAAAATATCCCAGTAAGTGTGCACGTAGATTAAGGTCTGCGATCTGCTCAGACCTTAATCTGTGTCGGACGATTCCAGTAGGTTGATGATTGCTCTCGGTTGCATAAAATTCAATCCATCCTTTCTCCAATAGACCTCTTCCTCTTTCAACACATGGTCCTCACATTTTTTTCCAGTAACTTTTATCAATATTTAATAGCGCGGACTGGGTTAGTATCTTGACGTCAGACAATTTGAATGTAGTATTGGCAGCTGCCACCTGTCCTTTAATCTTAGAACACACAAGTTCTATAGGGTTTAAATGAGAATGATACGGCGGAAGTCTCAAGCACCTATGGCCACGCTCTTCTATGAACTTGTCGATGTCATATTTCTTGCTTTTTTGCGCCTGGTTTACAAGGGACAACAACTGTAGCTTGAAATATGTTTCTGGAAATGGTATATTTTCCCTTCGGAGCCATATCTTTATTGCTTCCTTTGTGCTCGATGACGTAGGTATTTTGTCTTCTTGGGCAACAACATTGTGATATGATGCATTATCCATGATTAGACAAGACGGTCTATCAAGGGATGGAAGTACTGTATTCTCGAGCCAATCTCTAAATACATTACCATTCATCTCATTATGATAATCCCTATTGTCTGTATGCTTTGATACGAACAAGAGCCCAGCGTTCTGTATGAGTACTACCAGCATAAGCTATGATCAAACGCTGTCCTTTATTACTGGGCACATAACGCTTTATCTTTCCATCCACTGATTGCCATTCCTTTTCACTTGTGTGGTCCGCATTGATCCAAGTCTCATCCAAATAAACTATGTCATAATTTTCTTTGCACATTTCCCTTATTTCACTTGGAATCAACAACTGGCAAGAGAATGTCAACCAGAGAGACGAATTGAGACGGCTTGTATCTGCAGCAAAGAACCTCAATGGCTCGGAATGCTGAAGAAGAAGAAGAAGAAGAAGAAGAAGAAGAAGAAGAAGAAGAAGAAGAAGAAGAAGAAGAAGAAGAAGAAGAAGAAGAAGAAGCAGAAGCAGAAGCAGAAGCAGAAGCAGAAGAAGAAGAAGAAGAAGAAGAAGAAGAAGAAGAAGAAGAAGAAGAAGAAGAAGAAGAAGAAGAAGAAGAAGAAGAAGAAGAAGAAGAAAAAGAAGAAGAAGAAGAAGAAGAAGAAGAAGAAGAAGAAGAAGAAGAAGAAGAAGAAGAAGAAGAAGAAGAAGAAGAAGAAGAAGAAGCAGAAGAAGGTATGAAAATCCCCTGCGGGCTTGCTAGGCCAGACGCAGGTGGATGACAAAAACATCTGACCAAGGGAAGTCCGTCCCCCTGGCGTGTCAATCACCATTGGCCCGTGACAACTTACAAGATTGAGGAGAAAAAGACAAGAGGAAGGCAGAGGGGTAAATAACTGGATGGCTTGGCCACGTGGCGTAATAGGAAAAAAAACATAGAGCTGATCTACAGCTCTGGTGATCGTGTGAGATGGCGAATCATGACAGCATACGCTTATCGGCATGGGGTAAATAACTGGATGGCTTGGCCACGTGGCGTAATAGGAAAAAAAACATAGAGCTGATCTACAGCTCTGGTGATCGTGTGAGACGGCGAATCATGACAGCATACGCTTATCGGCATGGCACCTAATGATGGTTTTTCTAAATTGGGATAACTATGGCGTTTCCCTAGTCTGTTGTTCTACCCAAACATGGTTAAATAGTCTATGTAGCCAAGCTGTTTCTACTTCTCTTGCTGCTTAAATAGTTCATTTGGTATTTCATCCTGTCCCGGTGATTTGTTCAATAGGACTAATCTGATGGCTTCTATAATTTCTTCTTTTAGTATGTCTGGTTCTAGTTCTTCGGTGACATCTGTGTACGTCTCTTGAATTCCTGTGACATCTGATGGGATGTTGAGAAGTTGTTCGAAATATTGCTTCCATCTTATTAGGATTTGTTTTTGTTCGTTTATTGGTTCTCCATATTAGCTGTTAATTATTTCAGTTGGGTCAAAGGGTTCTCCTCTGGTTAGCATTGCACTTATCTTTTTGTAGAATTTTCTGATTGCCTCCTTGTAGTTTTTGTTTAGGGTTTCTCCATACTCTTCCCGGTATTTTTGTTTTCCCCTCTTTACTATTCTACTCACATGTCTTCTCACTATCCTATATTCTATGTAATCACATTCCTCTTTGCTCTTCAACCACTTTTTATATTTTTCCTTTTTGTCTTTTACCGCTTTCTTTACTTCTGCGTTCCACCAACTTGTTATTTTCTTTATCCGTGTTTTGCGTTTTTTTATTTTTGCAGTATTTAAAATGCTTGATTTGAACATCTCCCATTCTTCTTCCACTGTTCTGCCTCTATAATGTTATTATGTCTAACCTTGGAAGAAAAGCTGCATGAGGTGGTAATTTTGTTTCCTGTAACTTGTCTAGGTCTGTTATGTATTCATAACAAAAATTTCGATGGTTTCCTCAACATTGTAGGCGGCATTCTTCTTCCACTGTTCTGCCTCTATAATGTTATTATGTCTAACCTTGGAAGAAAAGCTGCATGAGGTGGTAATTTTGTTTCCTGTAACTTGTCTAGGTCTGTTATGTATTCATAACAAAATTTCTATGGTTTCCTCAACATTGTAGGCGGCTGGGTATTTTGAATAGTTGAATCCTGGTGCTAAATAATTACTGATATTTTGGAACTTTAGCTGTTCGGTGGCAATGCACTTAAAATTATTATTTCTTTTGACCACAAATTTGCATGAAACTCTTTCTGATTTTTGTTAGAAAAAGCAATGACCAAGTACTACATGAGACAAATGAGAACCGTAAATTGATTAGAGAAATTAGTCATAGGCCGTCAACATTTTTTGGACATGTTATGAGAAGAAATGGACTGGAGAACTTAGTGACAACTGGCAAGATCGAAGGGAACAGACCAAGAGAAAGACCGAGAGGAAAATATCTGGATGGCGTGGCCACATGGCATGGACGAGACAGGAACACTGAGCTGATCCACGACTCTGGTGATCGAGTGAAATGGCGAGTCATGACCGCCCACGCCTTCCGGCATGGCACATGATTGATTGATTGACTTTCTGATTTAATAAAATATGAGAATAGGTATGTCTTAATGAGGTTAATATCGTACTTTCCAGAGTTGAACCCCAGCACCAGCTTCTCTTTTAAGAGATTCTTTCTTTTTCTGAATACGCTGCATCAGCGATTTGGGTCAAATGATCAAGCATTCTATTAACCCGATCTTGAGGATAACCCGCTGTGATGAATCAGATCGGCTTCTCGAACCCAGGGACGTTAGATGCAACTGAGCACGAAATGGGAACATGTTTTGCTAAATATTTGTCGAACTAGTATCACTAAGTAGTTTGGAATTCGGAAACAAAACAACAATCATAGTCTCTGAAAGGATACACACAATCTGTATCTCCTGGGATGCCTTGCTCGGAAATTAACTCCCACATGGTCTCTGGTGGACTATAAATGCCACCTTTAAAATGTTCTACGAGCCCCCCCCCCCCCCCCCCCCCCGTTAAAATTGATCTCATGACGTTCCATATTCCTAAAGATCTTCCGCAACTTCCCACATTTTGGGCAACTAAAAGCATGAGCTACTCTGTCAATATCAACAATGTGCATAGCATGATCTATGAAAAATTGTAGTCTTAAGGTTTCATTGTAAGTCCCACTGACTCTAAAGTTTTGGTACTAGTGAGTGGTTAGCAATATATTCAAAGATGTCTAAATTTAGACCAAAACACTCTTCTAAATTGATTATATCAAGTAGTTTAACCTCCGGAAAATTAGTTAGGGACTCTATCCTTTGATATTCTTTCCACTGATTAGCGTACTCTGTCATTGGTTTTCAAAAGTTCTTAAGAGGGGTTCCTCTGTGTACAGATAGTGCTCTAAAGAAACAAAGATTATCGTTGTACGGTGTAGCGTCGTTATAGTCACTTTGTAGTATGTTGATGGCTTAGTTGTTAGTTATGTAGTCAGGAATGTCAGTTAAGCAACAACCAATCCGGAATTCGGGGATATGAAAGATGTAAAATGATGTGGCAGCTACTGTCTCTATACTGTAATAGGTATCTGGTCGTTGCTGCATAGCGTATGTAAGGATAATGAGGTTGATGAACTGTTTTGATGAAATCGTCAAAGTCGTGTCTATTATTGTTTAAAGCTGGAAATTCTAAAACAGCTACGTTGTTAGAGGAAGCGTGAATGAATCTAAGGTCACGTGTTTCTCTATATCTTAGCAATAAATGATGGCTATAATTGACATTGAACCTGTTTGTCTTACTATTAAATATCTTATATAAGGTCTCTGTCCAGTCGATAGGGTGCTGTGTATGTGGACTAATATAGAATGTGTAGACAGCCATGTGTTTGCTACGCTTGTGATATGTCCTAATACTCTGCCAGATGTATCTATATTTTTCTTAGATTTCGTCGGGGAGGTTGTCTAAGGTGTCTGCTTCGTCTGCTATCGGTTGTCCAAGTTTCTGTTTTTTTTTAGAGGTGTGTGTGTCTAATGACGCTTTACTTTTTCTTGATACTGGTGTAATGCCCATGTTTGAGGTTGAGGGTGTAGTGAACATTAATGAGGGTGTAGTTGTTGAAGTATGGTGATGAGTTTTTATATGCTGCTTTAATGTGTCTCTTCTGTTGGATAAGTTGCCGCAGATGTGGTGATAACTCAATAAAGCGTTTCCGCTGGTTGATATGGTGATAGCTTAGTAAAATCTTGTGTAGGTTCCGGTAGTTGATGACGTAGTAATATTTGATGATCCGACACTTTATCCAACGGTCTTGTAGCTTTGGGTATTAGATAATGGCTTGATAGTGCACTAGGTTCTTGTGTAGTATTTTCACGATTTCCACTATTTCCACGCAAAGTAAGCTTTGTGTAGCTCCAACAGATATGGTAGAGTGACCCAACACATTAAGCTCGTGTGTAGGCTCCTGTTGTTCCAAGCTTTCACAATTGTTGTATGTACTGTCTTGTATATGCCAGTACGTCAAACAGCTGTGAGGAATGACAAAAGTCATTATGGATATTTCATATTTCACAAATATGTGACAACCATTATATCAGTCACAAAAAATGGACAGTGTGTAAAATTTTTAAGAAATATCAAACGAAAAAGACTTTGTGGAATATGAGGGTGACGTCACATGTAATATGATATGAATATTTCTTATGTTAATTTTCTCTTCATTGCTCTCATCCTGTCCTTAAAGATGCTCTTCTCCCTGACTATATCAAGCCTATCAACGTCCTGCGTATTAATGTATATTACTAATTATATTGTATGACACTGAGGCCTGGTTTATATTAGTGAACAATGGTGACTTAGTGAGAAACGCTGATAGCATACGTACCAGTGACAGAATTTTTGAGATTTCCTTTCTTTGAACTCAAATAGCCTCGAGATTGTTCTTGGTCTTTTATACGCCTTTACGTCAAACAGCTGTGAAGATTGACAAATATTATGGATCGAGATTTTATATTTCACAAGCATGTCAGGTTACACCCATTAGTTTGATTATAGTGTTTAAACCATCTATAGAAAACTACCCAACATGTAAAAATCAAAATGTTTAAGAAATATCAAATTTAAAAAAAATGGTAATTGAGGCTCCGGAATATGACGGCACATGCCACGTAGTAAAATATTTTCATTTTCCTCTATCTCTTTCTTAAATAAGCTCTTCTCCGTGACTATATGTTTTGTGCTGATGAAGACTAACAACGCCCTGTATATTTATGTACATTACTTTGTATATTGTATGACACACAGAACTGATGTATATTAGTGAACAATGGTGACTTAGTGAGAAACGTTGAAAGCATACATACTTTAGTGTATACCCGAATGTTAGTTGTAACGAATTGACTCTTCGTATTAGTGTAAAAGTTTCAAGCAGTCAATTGCCCAACTCTTTTTCTTTGTTGTAGACCGTATGAAGATGTAGAAGAAACAACATATGTTAGGTGACATATAGAAGAGTACACAAGTAATAGCATATATGCATTGTATATTACACACACAGAATATGACACAGTGTGAAAAGATAGAGTATTGTGATGTCGTGTGATATACATTCATGAGATACACAGTGCATATAGCAAGGGAGATCATCACAGACTCATGATTCGGTAGCACATTTTCACTCTGTCATATCTTTATTGAATAGTGTTCCATACTGTATAACTGAATACACCTTGTTTCCATACACTGCACAGAAAGAGGACTGTGGAGTGACCATATATGTGTTACAATACACTTGGTTGAGGACAGACATACCTTTATGCGTGATAAGATTGCTTTGGTCCACGTGTCAATGAGGGGTGTACCTTTGGAGGAACATAGCAGATTACTTTTATTGAACAGAGAAAACATACTTTAGTGAAAAACATGTACACAGAATGACACACAGCAGCTTTCCTAAACGGCAAAAGTGGAAGAAGATGGTTATGCTGTTGATGATAGTGATAATGATGAGTAGCGTAATTTCTGCCCACGTCACTTGACAACTGTTGCGGAAGAAGATGATGATGATGATGATGATGATGATGATGATGATGATGATGATGATGATGATGATGATGATGATGATGATGATGATGATGATGATGATGATATTGAGAAGCATCACGTCTCCGCTTGATGGCAAAAGTGGAAGAAGATGCTATTGATGATGATGATGATGATGATGATGATGATGATGATGATGATGATGATGATGATGATGATGATGATGATGATGATGATGATGATGATGATGATGATGATGATGATGATGATTAAATAATTATGACGATGCTGATAAGGAGATAAGCCACAAATAATATACATACCAGCGCAGTGCTTTGTGGCTTGATGTTTTTGTTCCCGGTGGTCGCTATGCTTCCCATTTGATTGCAATGTTTCCAGTCTGCGATGAAAGGGGGGGGGGGAAACGTTCAGTTGAGCATACAAAACTAGCAATGGTGATATCAAATAAACATATTGTGTCTATATAGGCAATTACTAGAGCAAAGATTGACAGTAGAGATCTGTTTGACTATATAGGCAATTACTAGAGCAAAGATTGACAGTAGAGATCTGTAAATATTAACGATCATATATTAACAACAGCTTGTGGTGAGATGGCAAACCCACCCTCGCTTACCGACATGGCACATGCTGCTATATGCAATTACTTTTTGTTATTTTGGTACAATTGTCGATGTTCAGATATTAGCATAGATGACAGCAGCTGGCCGGTACACAACAGAGATTAAGAGTGGAATAGGAAAAAACTGCGTTTAAATGAAGAACATTTTGATGCAATATTTCCTTGTCGTTGGAAATTAGAAAGAGAGCAGTAAACACGCTCTGGTCAATTATTACACAAGCACAATATTCCCAGGAAGCAACAGGTTAACCGAGTGTTGCAAATTCCTTGTACCGCCACATACCGACTGAAAGCCACTACTGAAAACATTATATACAACAATAAGAAAAAGAGACAGCTTTTCTTCTAGTCTTGATAGGTATTGGAAAGTAGTGGGCCAGCTGGAAAGAGTGGGGAGAGAGAGAGAGAGAGAGAGAGAGAGAGAGAGAGAGAGAGAGAGAGAGAGAGAGAGAGAGAGAGAGAGAGAGAGAGAGAGAGAGAGATCCTGGTCGCTGTGAAGAGACATGATCGCCTACGCCAGTTGACAGGTCACTTGATGATGATTACGTTTTAGCATTACATTACGTTTTAGCAGTACATTACAAAACCAGTTGGTTGTATTAGTGAATAGGAGGATGGGCGAACTGTATTCCGACGCACAGCTGTGACGGCCGCTCGCCTTGCGCTGTTTGGTAATGGTTTTCACGTTTCATGCAATGCATGTTTTGTCTGGATGTGAAGCAAGTAGCATACTGAAGAAGCTACATGTGTGGAAAGGTTGTTTCTAAGAGTTCCACCAACACTCAAGATGACCACTGTCTGGAATTGCGTTGTGCGGTTATATTTACACAGCTGGAGAGAGAAAGGGAGGGAGAGAGCCCGGTCTCTGTGGAGAGATATGATCGCATACGCCAGTCGAAAGGCCACTTGATGATGATCACGATTTAGCAGTAAATTACATTTTAGCAATACATTACAAAACCATTTGGTTGTATTAGTGAATGTGAGAATGGGCGAACTGTATTCCGACGCACAGCTGTGACCGCCGCTCGCCTTGCGCTGTTTGGTAATGTTTTTCACGTTTCATGCAATGCATGTTTTGTCTGGATGTGAAGCAAGAAGCAAACTGAAAAAGACTATATGCGTGGAAAGGTTGTTTCTAATACTTCCAGCAGCAGTCAAGATGACCCCTGTGTGGAACTGCAGTGCTCGGTTACATTTACACAGCGGGGGAGAGGGGGGAGGGGGGAGAGAGGGGTACTGCTGGATGGACTGAGCGGGTTGGCGTAATATCAGCGACAGGGTTGATCGAGAGACCAATAGCTGTGCAGAGACATGACCACAGACGCCATCCGACAGGCCATGTGATGCTGATTACTTTTTAGCAGTAGATTACAAAACCAGTTGGTGTTATATTAGTGAATGAGCGCGCTGATTTCCTACACCGCAGCCGTGACTGGCGCTCGCCTTGCGCTGGTTTTTTATAAGCAGGGATGAATGCCTGTTGCTAAAAAGTATAATTTATAACATTATTGTGAGATCCACATGTTTTGTATTGAATGTTAAATTAATGTTCAAGATAAATACGGCGCATTTTGCCTGGTTTGAAGCAGACACACTAAGAATGTGGAATTGTGGTTTTCTGTGACCAGTTCACAGTATATTATTCTCACAGCGTATCGTTCTGTTTGTATCGTGCGATACTGGTTACCGGGCGAGAGCCAACGGTCAGTTTAATTAACTTGTCATTTCTGACACCGCTCTGGCACACTCTTGTTATTTTACGTATGAGGCGGGCGAGTGGGAGTTCGTATTATATGACCGCTACGCCGAGGTTAGACACCGAGGTGGGGTAAAGCCGGTGGGCGGGCTAAGTGATAATGTTAACCATGCATGGTCAGGCCGGCATTCCGATGGTTATTAAACGAGAATTATAATATCTCCTAATGTCCATTAATTTTTGCTAAGAGAGGAGCTAGCAATATTTTTATATTATTAACCCATGTACAGTACTGGTTTTGTGGCATGAGCAACTGTTTGCCAACAAATGGGTAATATTTGTTTCGTCGTTGTCTAACCCGATTCTACAGCGTGTAAGGACATTTTATAACATAGAATACTTACCACTGGTCTCTTCTGGTGAGCAATCTGTCTTCTTGTCTGTTTCCACCAATTAATGAGAATAAAGCAGCGATGCCGGTCTTTATATAGGCAGTCTAGTCACCTAAAAGTGCTGATTTAACCAGTAGACAATGACCGGATCAAACATTATGTTTGTGGTAAAACCTCTATATATTTCTGTGTATAATACGCTTAGTCAGCTTTTTTATCATTCAAACGTGACCTGACTTTCAGAAGGCTTACAGCAGTAAAGACACATTGCCAAAACATGTTAGGACAGCTGCCCGGTCGGGTAGTGCTCAGTCGCCCAGTTTTTACGAGGCCTCCACCGGTGCGTGGTCATGATGAGGTCAGGCCAGATACTGAGATAGACACGTTTGTCAGAGTCGCCGGCGGGGAAGAGAGGTTTCCTATAGTTTTATAAAATAAAATACTGACATCACGGATATATATATATATATATATATATATATATATATATATATATATATATATATATATATATATATATATAGAGAGAGAGAGAGAGAGAGAGAGAGAGAGAGAGAGAGAGAGAGAGAGAGAGATATGTATATAAAGCCAGACACAAAAGATATAATCACACATACAAGCAGTAAAAATCGTAAGAATCCATTGCGAGCAGCATGTCAACTATCTACTTTATCCCGAGACACGTGTCTTGAGTCGCCCACTGTAAGACCTTTCATTAACCAGGAACAGAGTGAGTCGCGGGTAAATACCGAAGAAAATTCAGGGGAGACAATTTATTCTAGTCTGCAATAGGAAATGAACTCTTATTATTATTATTATTTTTTTATATTTTAATGTTTATTTTACAAATGTCATTAATAATTATATTTCAAATAAATAGTTTTATTTTTAGTGTAACACTTACTGTTAACCTACTAGGAATATGACAATTTTCTATGATAATTAGCTTATTTGTGTGTGGTATTCTACATCCGCGATACTATACCAGGCTGGCATCTCAGTTTATTTCCTGAAGGTGTAACAAAGTCAATTTATCATCTATATGGGCAAACATTACCGTCGGATTAATAGGACTGTTAGAGTAACCCCACGACTATCATTCTGAGCCGTGATGAACTATAACTTGAAGTTGAATGGGGTAGGGGTAATCATCGAAAAGTCCGAGTTGGGCCAATTCAGGATTACCCGAGTAATGGACCAAGTCATTATCTGCTGGATTCAATCACCGATCTTCGATCTCTGCACCGATTTCCGCACACCGCGCTGATCTCCACGCACCGCGCCGGTTGGTCCGCACATTGCATTGTTCGCCCTGTCCCAGGAAGGCACCGGAAGTAGTACCAGAACGCGGGAAATTTGAATAAGTAGGTCAAATGAGATCCGTTTTTGCAAGGTCACGCGAAGTTCGATATAATAAACATATAAAGATTTATCCCCGATGGATTGGGATCAATCCATCGGTCAATCCAGATTTATGGGAACGTTTTGCACATTGCATACTACTCCTTGAGTGTCCAATAGCGGGATATTTGAAATAGCTAATATCCATGAATGTTCCCGAAAATTGGGGATATTTAAAGTAGCTCAACACCAATGATTATTTCAAAAAATGCGAGATATTTCAAATGTCTCTTAGCTATAATTCAAAAAATATATGATACGATCGACTCATGATGCACTGTTCTTTTCGTGATGTGTACAATAACGTTAACATTTATGTTCATTTGACCTAGCTCCGCGGGACGCACCATTACTCCCGGCGGGCCGCATGCGGCCCGCGGACCTCGTGTGACCCGCGGACCTCGTGTTGGCCACCCCTGGGCTACATGGTCAAGACAAACTCTGATACGGGCAAGGCATGCATTCCCAGGCATATACCCTTCCATTATTGTTCTCTCCAAACTTTCGTGACGTTTCAAGTGACCAGAACACTTCAATTTTATTTGTTTTATCGTCTTTAATAGCCAACCCTCCTCAATATTCAACTCTTGAAGCATGGATGCATTTGTTCTTTTCTTTACCCAAGATATTCTTAGAACTCGTCTATAACATTTATATTCAAAGGCGTTTATGCGCTGTTCAGCTTGTTTAGTAAGTGTCCATATCTCACAGGCGTATGTTGCAATGGGAAAGATGCATGCTCTTAAAAATTTAATTTTTGTAGTTCTGTCTGTCCCACTCCATAATTTATTCAACTGTTTTAGTCTTTGAAGAGCAATGGATAGTCGCCGTTTAATTTCTTTCATTGTGTCACCGTTGTTGGTAATCAATGACCCAAGATATTCAAAATTTTCCACCACCTCCAATTTTTCCCCATAATGTATATTACTTTTTCCATAGTAGTTTTATATGTATGCGTTATCTTTGTTTTTGCTATGTTAAGATATAAGTTGTGATTTTCACTATTCAATTGGGTTGAGGCTATTAGGTTTTCTATGCCATTCTGTGTTGTGGATAGTAATACTGTATCATCAGCATATCGAATCTCTATATGACATACCCATGTATATTGTATATACATTACGCGCTTTTTGAATATACATCCCTTGAAAAAAAACTGTGCGATGCATTACATTTTGAACGCCCCTCGTAGATTACAAGTACCTCAGAAGTAGAAGTGGGTTCGCCAGATGGCGAGGGACACTGTCAAGGTCTCACTTATAGTTAAATAGATAAGGGACGTAATAGAGAGAGGGAAGGAACATAGAAACAGGGGATGAATCAGGGGATGAATAGAAGAGACTCGAACACTCAAGTCCGAGGTCAAAATACGCAGTACGCCCAGCCACAACCCGGCTGAAGCGTGAAAGGTGAAACCCCACGTAACGCACGCAGGGGCAAGCACACCGTGTCCAAACTCACGAGAGTAGAGGGCAGACGGCCACTGGACTTTGACGGGAGAGGGTCTAGCTTCTAGAGGGAGACATGGGGACAGGGATTTACTTAGATCCTTTAAATATTAACGATAGATAGAGTTTGAAATGTTTGTGTATAGTTTTGGAGTGTTTTGCATAATGGATTTGTATGTAATACTATAACCATGCAACGATATATTTTGTGCGAGAAGATTACTGCGACAGATATTGTAATAAACTGTAACGACGATAATCGAACTTAGAGTTCTGTCGTATCTGTGTTCGCACTATTCTACCTGTCTGAACCCGAGTTTCTTTATACCCATTTATGACACGTTGACAGGTAAAATACATGGGGGCTCCAGTCCGTTTTGGCAGTCCCAAGACATTGTCAAATAACAATTAGAAATAATATATTGACGGATCTTGGTGTAGCCAAGTAAAAACTAAAACTATACACGACATCTACAAAGTCTAGACACTATACAGCAAAATACTATTCTGTTAAACTGTGCAATCTACTGTGTCTCAAAATATACAGCTATAATGCTAACTCTCACCATAAACATGACATTGACGTGACGTGACAAAATACTAATGTTTTTCTCTCTAATAACAGGTTGTTGCACGATGTATGTTGTATGATGTAAATTGTCCAGGAAACATCCAGTGAAGCAAAGACATCCAGTGAAGCAGACAGCGATAGCACTGAGGAATCTTCATTAAAATCAGCTAAGTCCCATAAATTTACTATAAATTGTATCTCTAAACGATACTCATTTCTCTTTCACATGTAAATTTTGTTTGCTATTGACATATATTTGTATTAATATTATTCGTATACTTAATATATTAAGGGACGTAACCAAAAGTTGTATAATAACAAATTTTGTCAAAGGGAATTAATCTCCCAGAAATAATTAATTTAAAAAAAAAGAAAGAAAATGTCAACACTAGAAAAGTGCATTGAGCTAGGGCTAAAGCTAGGTTATACAGCAGACAGATTGGCTGAAAGGAGTCAGAAAACACACGCAGAAAATCTAGCGAGAGAAGAAAAAGAACGCGAAAGACAGGAAAGAACGGCAGAACGAGAACAGAAAAAGGCAGAGCTCGACGCGGCCAACAAAAAAGCAGAGCTCGACGCAGCTAACAAGAAATTGGAAATCGAGGCTGCTATAAAACAGAAAGAAATTGAGTCACAAACACAAATAAACGTTAAACAACTAGAAATAGACTCAAATGTAGAAATTTCAATGAACAAATTGAAAAATAAAGAAGAAGAACAGAAGTATAACAAATTTAAAGGGATCGTTAAACCATTCTGTTCCGGTGATTCGGCCAGCGCTTGGTCAGAAAACTTTGAATGTATCATGAGATATCACGAAATTCCAAAAAAGATTGGGCAATGATCTACATGAGAAATTTGGCTTTAGAGCCATTGAAGGTAATTGAAACCATTCCTCAAGACTTAAGGAAAGACTACGATTACATTAAACGTAGAATAATGCAACACTTTTCCTTAGATGCCGCAAGATACCAACTACAATTTGCCAAACTATTTCCTAAGGCCAACCAAACCTTCATAGATTATGTTTCAATGGTACAGGACGTATTCAATAAATGGATCAGCTCAGCTAAAGTCGACAACAGTTTCGACAAGCTTAGAGACCTAATGATCATAAACAAAATTATTACATCCTTGCCAACATCTTTTTCAAAATTCCTACAGCAGAGCGATTGTCAGACAATTCAAGATATTGAGAACAAGGGGTCTGCATTTTTTTACAGCAAATCGCGATATTTTTGTGTTAAATGATAGTCAGAATGAAGTATCAGCTGCTATAAGTGTAAATAAATTTAAACCATCTCAAAACAAGCACAAACCAAAGCCAAAGTACTCGCCATGCAAGTACTGCAAATTGTCACACGAACAATATGCAATGTGCGACAAATCACCAAACTATAGTCACCATTTAAAAATGATGGTAGAAAAGCAAAAAGCCAAACGAACAGAGTTCAGAAGAGCGGTGAAATGTTATTTTTGTAGATCGTACGGGCATTATTCAGAACAGTGTGAAGGTCGTAGGATGATAAAACAGGCAAATGCTGTGTTTTTTGACACCTCAAGTGAGGATGAGAATGAAAGTGGAAATGAAAGTGAGCATGAAGTAGTCAATGCCTTAGAAGTGATTGACATCTTTGATTATGATGGATGCAATACATGCAAGAAGTTTCATTTAGATACCACCCTTGAGTACGGCCACACTGTACCCATATCAAATGAAATGGTCAACGCCGCATTAGCATCCAAAGGCAAACTTCAGTTTTACAAAGGTTTTGTTAACAACCATTCCTGTAAAATAATGCGGGATAGTGGGTCGACCCTTATTGGAGTTAGAAGAACATTTG
Organism: Cepaea hortensis; assembly: GCA_963921405.1. NCBI lineage: Eukaryota > Metazoa > Mollusca > Gastropoda > Stylommatophora > Helicidae > Cepaea > Cepaea hortensis. The sequence continues at coordinate 126,078,200 of OY992876.1, read as the reverse complement.
TTAATGACAGTGACTATAGAGGGGACTTTGTAACATGTCGTACATTTGTAGGTAATGTCGAAAGATACCCTCTAGCAATGGTTGAAATTCACACAACAGTTATGTCAGGACGCGTATTATGCGCAGTGCTGCACGACCCATGTGCAGATATAATTGTAGGGGACCTTCCCAATGTAAAAAAAAGTGTTCAGGAAAAGACATAAGAAAATGGGAAAAGAAATACTGTAAAAAGAAACCAGTTAATAATCCCACTACACCTGAAGGGAATTTCGATCATCATAATGACAAAATTCTAAGGGAAACCACCGGTGACAAACCCCCAGAAGATACAAGCGAGGTGCAATATACATGTGCCACTCAAAAATTGCAAACCATGAACGAGGTTACATTGACAAGTAAAACTGTCACGTGTACACACGATGACTTAATAAAACTTCCAACAGACTGTGCTATCAGTTCACAAAACATTCACCCTGCAATTGAACGAAATTATAAGTGCCAAAAAGGGAAATTGCAAACCAAACTTTCAAGGCACACTACCAGTGACAAAGCTAGACTAACAACAGATAATTTTCATTACACGTGGTCCACCCAAATTTGTCATCACTCAATGAGAAAGAAAATACTAAATAATACGACAAACAAATCTACAAAACTTTTCGCCAGTACCAAACTAACATCACAAAATAACAACCATGCATACAAACAGCATGCAAATAAAACAACGCAAACAATTGACTTAACACACGAACCACATACCCTATTCCCACATATCAGCAAACCAGTTTATCGCACTGACAGCAACAAAAACATCTTGTCAACACACAATAGCTGGGAAACAATTTATAAGACCAAAACAGAGTTATCACCCACAAAGAACACTGACAATGGCAACAACACTTCCTCTAACACACCCGACACAACAGATAAATCGAAACTCCCGAAATCACCAGAGTCGACAGGACACTGGTGTAAACTACTCGTAATACTGCTTTTGTTAACGAGACTAACAACAGCACTGTTTATACTTCAAAAGTTTTCCTTAACCGCAATCCTTTGTGCAAATGAACTTTCTATGATAATGATAACCTTACTGATGAATCAGTCAACATTATTTCATACTGAAATTACAAATACCACCATGATGTTTATTTATTATTATTGGTGTAAAAGTGTCAATTTATTCTTAACATATGTCTATGAAAAATTCACAGCTACTTTGACAATTTCTATTAGTGGTATTCTATATGTAATTGGAACATTTGGTAGTAACTGCTTTTGTAAGAGTATCTGTTTAGAAGATGCAATTTGTAAATTGAAAACCGTTTTCTCAAACCCACCTATCCTTCGACTTCCTGATATACATTCACAGTTTATCTTAAAAACAGATGCCAGTACTATCGCCATAAGCGGATGTCTGGTGCAGAATCATGATGGAGTAGATCATCCGATCGTTTATGTCAGTCGGAAATTAAAACCAGCTGAAAGGAGATACTCAACAGCAGAATTGCAAGGACTAAGTTTGATCTAATGTGTGCTGAAATTACAGAAATACCTAAGAGGCACCCACTTCATAATCCAGACGGATAACTCCCCACTGCTGGTGATAAAAGACGGTAAGCCCAAGAATAACAGAATCGCTCTCCAAGATTTTAGTTATTATTACATATTAAAGGCTCCAAAAATCTAATTCATGATTTATTAACAAGACTACCAGATACACCAGCCGAGTAACACAACAACCAGTACGCCATATGAAACTGTGATACTATTTTATAAGGTTGCCTACCAAACAGCAATTTTCCACATATTTCAGAACACTGTTATCAATCGCCTACAGCACATACTCCAAGATTAGAATTAACCTTGTGTGAAATGTACAACTACGAAAGGACGATCATTCAGTACTACAGACATCCACCAGTCAGTGATAACCAAAAACATAGATGACATTGCCAACTCACTGACTAGAAAATCAGATCACCAACGACCATATCTTCTTCTTCTGCTGCGATCATCCGGAGTTTTTTTTTTCTCGGATGTGATTGCGTTGTGCCTGTTTACAGCAGAGCTGCGTTCTTGCGCCGTTAGGCCGACACATCCGACTTCTGCGGGCATTTGTTGACCGGGTTAACCTTCCCGGGGGTTTCTTAGGACGTTTGACTCTCACTGTTGTGGTGTTATCCCCCATCCCAGCTGGCCCATATAGAACAGCCAAAGATCCTGGTCAGCCCTCAAGGGAAGGCAGGGGCAGACCATGGGCATTCCCCGCCATCCAAGGAGGCTTCCATACTTGCAGAGCCGATACATAGCGCTCTGGTACTGGGCTCACCCAAGGAATCGTCACGTCCTGCACATGGCTGCTTAGCCTCACTTCCGTATATTGGGCCTTCCGTTCACCACAGGCTGTTCTTCCGGAAACCAGAAGTATGCAGTCTGCAGATTACATCCACACAGTGAGCTTTCGATTCGGACTTTCCATGTAATGGATTTGCTATCCAAGCAATATTCCATTTCGTGCCACTAGGACACTTTTCCACCTTTTATGAAGCCCACACAGCGAGCTTTCGATTTGGACTTTCCACATAATGGATTTGCTACCCAAGCAATATTCCATTTCAGGCCTCTGGGTCTTCATGCACCTTTAAATGTCAACCTGTATGTAGTTAAAGTAAGCTGCGGTCAACTTGAGCTTGACCAACGACCATATTATATCGTTCAGATTCATTGAAACGAGACATCGGACATTTTTCCATTTATACACCTCAGCATTAACAGAACATTTATGAAACAACCATCACACTAACTTCGACGGGACCACCTTCAATCTTCATCAATGAACGACATTACCAGGATCATCGAGTTACTTAGTTAGTAAGATAATTAATTAGTTAAATGTTTAAAATGTTTCATTATTGCTTGTTCGAAATTTAATTTACAAATATGTCCATTTTCGTGTAAACTTTTTTTCACAGGTATATATAAATAAGCTGTATAAACACAACCAAAACCGAAGTAATGCAAGTTAGCAGATCGCCAGGCCCACTAAATATACAGATAAATAACACACCTCTGAAACAAGTTAAAGAATTCAAATACCTTGGAAGTATGATCACAGAAGATGGCAGATTGGACAGAGAAATTGACATCAGATGTCAAAAAGCTAGTGCACTTACATATCAACTATCACCCTTACTGAAACATCCAAACATACCCATGTCCGCAAAACGACAGATAATAAACAGCATATTCACACCAACCCTATGCTACCAATCTCAAACCTGGACTTTATCCAAATTACACCTTCGCAAAATCAACACCTGCGAAATGAGATGCCTGAGGAGAGCTGCCAACTTAACAATCCGAGACCGAGTAAGAAATGCTACTATCAGACAGACTGTGGGATCAACACCTTGTGCCACATTTATTGACAGACAGAAGATCAAGTGGTTTGGCCATGTCATTAGAATGCAACATCAACAACTACCATCACTGGCCTTACATCAAAGATCATCTGCGACGAGACCACGAGGACGTCCAAGAAGAAAATGGATTGACGACATCAGAGACATTGTACAACCTCACGGAATGACACTCTCCAGTGCCGTCCACCGGGCACTGGAACGCAAATTATTCCTCCCCACGACGCTTGACGGCAGAAGTGGAAGATGATGATGATGATGATGATGATATAAATAAGATGATAAAACACGTTGACGGGTGATTCAACGTAACATATATTAACTATTAAAATTTCTTCTAAACATGTTAAATGTTTGCAATCATTCCGATTTAAACTGCCTATTATCGGTACACTTGTACCAAGTATTCACGTTAGATTTTTCTATTATCGCCAAATTTTCATAAGGGCGGCAAACTTTATCTTAACCTCATTTGTGAATTTTAAACACATAAATTGTGGAATGAGATATGTGTAATTGAGAGAGTCAATGTAATAAATGAAGGAATGATGTACATTGCGTGCAAATCATACGCGCCACTGTTAAATTATAATTTGTGCGCGTCTGATGTAAAATGTAACATTTGTCACAAACGTTTTATACGTGTTTAGATAGATTACAAGGGAATTAATAGAATCAATCTAAGAATCACTGCTCGAAAGTCCCAGTCATGAATTACACATTTCGGGTGAATCATGACAAAGGAAATTCTAGCTTGTTGCACTTAGAGAAACCCTATCACCATAAATAGCAACAAAACACAGTTTTCGCATAAACTAAAGACAGTAATTCAAATACATATTCTCAACACTCAATAAAAACAGTTAACGCACATACACTTTTATAGAACACCAAAAGGGAGATTAGCAGACACTAACATGATAACAGGGACATAAGCAATTAGTGGATGAAAACGAAGTATTTGTATATTATACACTACCAACATACGGAAGTAAAAAAGTGTATACAAGTACACATTAAGGGGCAATGGCTTGCATATATTCTTAAAAAGGCCAAGGCAATCTGCCTTGATGAGACTCTGTAATAGGTCATTGTCCAGGACATCACGATTGGATGTCTGAGAAGGGCGCATTTGGAGAACGCAGGTTCACATTCTTAGTCGTCAGGGAACTTCGGTCTGGATAGCTTAATTTAAGAATAGAAGGAGAATTAGACTTCTGAGCAACCACCCGAGATAGCAGTACTCAACGTACATTAGTTGCTAGTGCGGCAATACAGATAACGGAGTTACCATCTACTAGATTACTACCCTGAACCATAGACTTATTCCTGTGATCCCTTGACAGAATTAGTTCCAACTAATTAAGAAATACCAAACCCATAGGAAGGGGGGAGAGAGAGAGAGAGGGAAGGAACATAGAAACGGGATGAATCAGGGGATGAATAGAAGAGACTCGAACACTCAAGTCCGAGGTCAAAATACGCAGTACGCCCAGCCACAACCCGGCTGAAGCGTGAAAGGTGAAACCCCACGTAATGCACGCAGGGGCAAGCACACCGTGTCCAAACTCACGAGAGTAGAGGGCAGACGGCCACTGGACTTTGACGGGAGAGGGTCTAGCTTCTAGAGGGAGACATGGGGACAGGGATTTACTTAGATCCTTTAAATATTAACGATAGATAGAGTTTGAAATGTTTGTGTATAGTTTTGGAGTGTTTTGCATAATGGATTTGTATGTAATACTATAACCATGCAACGATATATTTTGTGCGAGAAGATTACTGCGACAGATATTGTAATAAACTGTAACGACGATAATCGAACTTAGAGTTCTGTCGTATCTGTGTTCGCACTATTCTACCTGTGTGAACCCGAGTTTCTTTATACCCATTTATGACACGTTGACAGACACTGTTTAAAGGGAAGCTAATTCACGCGCAACACTCAGTCCCGTGCTACTAGGAGTAGTGTGTATAGACTACGCTTGAGTTCAAAGCCAGCGAGCGCAAATAAAATAAACATTCCTAGATCACGGATCAACAGTACAAAGTGAAATACTAATAATTGAAGTCATTTATTGAACAGCTGTAGATTTACTGACAAGAGTCAAGATGGGATAGCACAATATGAATATTACAATTGCCTGAAAGACAGGAGCCACAAACGGCAGCGTAAAACGTGCTCGCGATAAAAGCGTGAAGCGTGTAACAAACCGAAAGCCGAAAAGCTCAAATGGGTGTTCACTCAATGTGTAGATACTTCCATAGAAACCTCGCAAATAGAGCATTTTTGGCTGTGGCTATTGACTTCCCTTTAGTTGAGATAAAAATTGTGTGGTGTAACATAGTTGTGCATTTAAGTTTCTTCTTCTGCGTTCATCCGGATTTTTTTTTTTTCCCAGACGTAATTGCATTGTGTCCGGTTATGCGCCCTTAGGCCGACAGATCCGACTTTGGCAGGCATTTGTTGACCGAGTTAACCTTCCCGGGTGTTTCGAAGGATTTTCGACTCTCACTGTTGTGGAGCCCTCCACATCCCAGCTGGTCAAGTTAGAACGGTCGAAGACTTCACGGTCAGCCCTCAAGGGAAGGCAGGGGCTGTCCATGGGCATTATCCGCCATCCAAGGAGCTTCCATAATTGCAGAGCCGAGACATAGTGATCTGGTATTCCGAATTGAAAGCTGATTGTGTTGGCGTCATCATATGTGGAAAAAGCGTCTCAGTGGCACGAAGTGGAATATTGCTTGGCTAGCAAATCCATTACTTGGCAAATCCGAATAGAAATATCGTTGTGTGGGTGTCATCAAAGGTGGAAAAAGCGACCCAGTGGCACGAAATGGAATATTGCTTGGATCTGTTTGTGCTTTTCCTGAAGAAGACGTCGAAACGTAGGATTCATCGTGTTGTGGTCTAGCTTATTTATGACATATTTGCTAATTATTTTAGTATTATTTAAACCTACCCACAGGTAAGAGTCCATTACCTTGGATGCAATCTCTTAGAAGCAAAATTTACACACATGCATGTCGAAGTCGTCCTGACCTGTGAGGTGTATATCTAGGTGTGACACATTCTCAGTAGAGGAATGGAGAAGAGCAACTTGCTTTTATGATGATTCATCATCTCTCCATTGGGATTTGTTTGCCTGGGTTGAGTTCGTTGTAAGGCATGTATCCTGTCTGTGTTTACCTTCTCTTTCTCACAGGAGCCATACATACTTGTCTGCATTTCTCTTTGAGAGTTAACCTCTTTCAAGGTATCTTCATTACACATATGAGGTGACTAGTTGGTGCAATACCAGTGCTAGACTTTATCAAACGTCAGCAAGTGCAATCGCGTGCTCACACAACACAACTGACAAGCAGCGCTATACCACCACACACCCCCCCCCCCCCTCGATCTGTTTGTGCTTTTCCTGAAGAAGACGTCGGATTAATCTTTCTCCCTCTGCCTTTCCTTTTTCCCCTCCCTCAAGAAAAAGCAATTTCGCTCAGAAAAAAAGGGGGAAAGGGAAAATGTCGTTCCCCAAAAAGATTTTTAAACAGAATGGCTAAAACAACAAACAAAATTACGCGTGTGTGTGTCACAGTCTCACATAAGGGCGGTAATATAAATATAAATGTTTTGCGTATCCTTTTACAGGACTTAGCTGTCAACAGCAGCATCTTTCAGCTGTCTGTTGATCTCTTGGCAAGATTACGCTCAGTAGTTTGCCATTGCTTTCTGAGCGGCCGGCTCAGTATCCGCAAGTCACGAGCGGGGGTCGAACCACCTCAGTTCTCGCTCCGCTGCGAGACTCTGCGTGATAAACGGGATTACAGAGAGAAAGTGTTGTAACCCCACAGCCAGAGAGACCGGCTATAAGGGCGGTACCAACATAAAATTAAGAGAGAGTGGAGAAGGGATAGAACTCCAGCTAAAGGGAAAGAACCGAGTCACTCGAAGGCTCGAATAATCCAGAGCCTTCTCGAAGGACCGGTCAGTGTGTCCACAGCCCCGTGGACACCGATGGGGCCCGCCGATTGCGGGGTCCACGAGAAACTCGGAGAGAGTTACCACCCGTGTCGGATTGCGACACGTGTGGAAAGGCAGACACGGACTGGACATCGAGGAAGCAACAGGGCTTACCTTAAGGGGGACTTGATAGCTTAAAACCCAAGTGTATTTAGGGGTCTTATGCATATGTTAGATAGCTGATAGAGTTGTTGTAATAATCATGTTTATTGTAAACTCCTGTGATACGCAACTTGCAGATTGCTGGCTTGCGAAAACTCTCTCATGTTAGATTGCATATGAACGGAGTTTGTTGCCTGTATGAGCCCGAGTTTCATTCCCCTAGATATCTAGGACGGTGACAGGCTATTTGGGGGCTCGTCCGGGAGCAAATAGCCTGTCACCCTCCTAGATATCTAGGGGAATGAAACTCGGGCTCATACAGGTAACAAACTCCGTTCATATGCAATCTAACATCATTTATTTATATTATGTTACAGTAAGCTGGCGAAGAGAGTTTTCGCAAGCCAGCAATCTGCAAGTTGCGTATCACAGGAGTTTACAATAAACATGATTATTACAACAACTCTATCAGCTATCTAACATATGCATAAGACCCCTAAATACACTTGGGTTTTAAGCTATCAAGTCCCCCTTAAGGTAAGCCCTGTTGCTTCCTCGATGTCCAGTCCGTGTCTGCCTTTCCACACGTGTCGCAATCCGACACGGGTGGTAACTCTCTCCGAGTTTCTCGTGGACCCCGCAATCGGCGGGCCCCATCGGTGTCCACGGGGCTGTGGACACACTGACCGGTCCTTCGAGAAGGCTCTGGATTATTCGAGCCTTCGAGTGACTCGGTTCTTTCCCTTTAACTGGAGTTCTATCCCTTCTCCACTCTCTCTTAATTTTATGTTGGTACCGCCCTTGTGTGAGACTGTGACAGTGTGTTTATCTTAGATGTTTGTATGTACTGTTCATATCTTGTCGCCCCGGACATTCTACTCCGGTTAACAAATGCCCATAGGAGTTGGATGTGTCGGCCGAAATTCGCAAATATTGCAGCTCTACTGTAGCAATGGCAAATTACTGAACGTAAACTTGCCCAGGAATCACAAACAGCACATAATTCTGGGGTTAATTGCTACGCCATGTAAAGGTTTGGCAATTAACTGATATAGACACATCGTAGCTACGTCCAAAGCAAAAACAAAAATATTGGACGATCGAAGAAGAAATCGTATTGCTTCGAAGCATGTTTTTTTTTTTTTTTGCATATCCTTTACAGGACATCGCTGTCAGCACCAGCATCTTTCAGCTGTATGTTGATTTCTTGGCAAGATTACGCTCAGTAGTTTGCCGTTGCTTTCTGAGCGGCCGGCTCACATACCCCGTAAGTTACCGATGCGCTTCGACCCACTGCTGATACTCCCCGTCATCACGTTACCGACGAGAGTATACGAGATTACGGAGAAAAGTCATAACCTCTAAGTCACGAAGCCGGCTCGAAGCAGGTAGTAAGGACTTATTTAAGAACGTGAGTCATGCTTATTAAAGCATTTGAATGTTCTCTCTCCCTCTGCCTTTCATCTTTCTTCCTCTGCCTTTCCTCTTTATCCCTCTGCCTTTCCTATTTCTCCCTCACCTTTTCCTCTTTCTCACTCTGCATTTCCTCTGTTTCCCTCTGCCTTTAAAATTTCTTCCTCTGCCTTTCCTATTTCTCCCTCACCCTTTCCTCTTTCTCCCGCTGCTTTTCCTATTTCTCCCTCACCCGTTCCTCTTTCTCCCTCTGCCTTTCCTCTTTCTCCCTCTGCCTTTTCTCTTTCTCCCTGTGCCTTTCCTCTTTCTCCCACAAACTTTCCTCTTTCTCCCTCAGCTTTTCCTCTTTCTCTCCCAGCCGTTCCTCTTTCTTTCTGTGCCTTTTCTCTGTCTCCCTGTGCCGTTTCTCTTTCTCTTTCTCTTTCTGCCGTTCCTCTTTCTCCCTCTGCCTTTCCCCTTTCTCCCTCTGCCTTTCCTCTTTCTCTCTATGTCTTTCCTCTTTCTCCCTCTGCCTTTCCTTTATCTACCCCAGCCTTTCCTCTTTCTCGTTTCCTCTTTCTCCTTTCCTCTTTCTCCTTTCCTCTTCCAATGAGTATAAGCGGGGAGTCTCCGTGGCGAAGTGGTTATGCCGCCTGTCTCGCTCTGCAAAGATTGTGGGTTTGATTCCAAGCCATGTTGGTCGGTTCACTCCTGGGTGTCGTCGCTAGAGCTAATGAGTTCGTGCTTTGTGTGACGCTTTGTGACGGACGCCCCGCTAAAATAGACCGAGCCAAATGGGATAAAACCCGATGCAATGAAGGCGAACCTCTTGCCTTTTAAATTCTGTTTGAGCAAAAGCTGCCACCGACCCCACGCCCTGTGTAGACTTGCGCGTGATTGGTTGAATTGTCCAGTTGTGTTCTACAGGATGAGATATCCATTCTCGTGCCAGCCTTCATTAGCTGCCGCTTACGGCATACATTGTAGGTCAGTGTTACTATTCAAATGGTAACTGCCATTACTGCCTAAGGTAACTTGCGGTGTAGGACAGGACAGTCTCGAACCCGAGGAATCAAGGCCACCTGGCAATTGCAGTCGCCGCGAACTGTGCAAGTTATCCTCCTCCTCCTCCTCCTCTCCGACAGGGACAGAAATCCAAAACCCTATTGAGAATTTGAACTCAGGTTCACCGAATGATAATCAGACGCTCCACTAAAACAAGGTCGTAAAGCATTTGAGTAGTAAAGAGTATGAAACTACATTTTGGTCTAGACAGCGGACTAATTAGCCTGCCCTCTCATTTCCAACTGCCAACGGATGTCACAAAAACAGAAATTAGATTCCTGAGAAGAATACTCAATGTATCAAGAAGAGATAAGATCAGAAATGAAGAAATCAGGACTAAAGAGGGGGTTATAGCTGCGCTAGATTTTATTAGAAAGCAGCAAGTCAAATGGTTTGGCCATGCAAGTAGGTTACCAACTAACAGTATACCACAACAAGCAATGGTGTACAGACCAGATGAAAGAAGAGGAAGAGGCCGACCACGTAAACGATGGACGCAGGGAATAACAGAGTCCATGGGAATATCGATACATAAAGCCCATAAGCGGGTACTCTCCCGCTGTTTATACTTCACCCCGACACCGCAAGGTACAAGAGGAATATGATGAGATGAGATGAGAACGGATGTGTAATATGGGTTTCGTGTACACGGGTACTCCGTGTGTATGTCTTGTCCGGGAAGGCCAGACGTGTGGGGGTTGTGTACCATGCTTGACTTATTGTACAAATATACACGGCCCATGTCGTAAAACAAACTAGGCATGTGGCAGGCATAATGGGGCATGGCGAATTTTGAGCTGCACTGCGCCACCCTTTAACTAAGACAATCAATCAGGTGCCATCTCCACAATGAAGGTTGGCTGCAATGGATCTCCAACACTGCCTGTTTCTCGCCCTGACTGTACATTCTGTCAGGCTGATGTTCGTCCATCTCTTGATGTTATCTTCCCACTTGTACTTTAACTAAGTGCCATGGGATAATAAATCGTCTTATTCAAACTTCCCGTAACTGACATGGGTTTATAAATCAAAATGTTAAAATAACAATACAATAGTGTTCCCTATACAATCCCCTTTACTTGTATATATAATAAGTGTCTGCTATCATATTAACTTTGAAATCATAACTGTGACACACCCCAACTTCCCATTTTCTGCCATCCATTTTCGTTTGGTTGAAACCTACTTTATGCTTAGCTCTAAGTATAAATATATATAAATGTTTTGCATATCCTTTACAGGACATCGCTGTCAACATCAGTATCTTTCAGCTGTATGTTGATTTCTTGGCAAGATTACGCTCAGTAGTTTGCCATTGATTTCTGAGCGGCCGGCTCATTATCCCGCAAGTCATGAGCGCGGGTCGAACCGCTTCCAATTCTCGTCTCGCTGCGAGACCCTGCGTGGGTAAACGGGATTATGGAGAAAATGGTGTAACCCCTCAGACAGAGAGACCGGCAGCTCTAAGTAAGTTAAGTCAATAAACATCACTGCACGCTGGGCATTCCCATGAACGCTCAGTCCTCATTGTCAACATCCAGCAAAGAGTTCTAATAGTAATGGTGCCCGTTGCAATCTGATTATATATCCGTCTTGCTTTACCTCTGACGAGCAGCTGGCCGATTGGCTAGAATGCCGGATTCTCCATCGGGAGACCCAGTTCGAATCCTCGGTAAGGTGTGGAGTTTTTTTTGTGTGTTTTTTTTTATGTCGAGGGCAAAAAGAAAACTCCAACCTGCACAGTTCTCGGCGACTGTACTAGCCAGGCCCAAGACTCCCCTGCCATGTACCGCAAGGTACTGTATAGGCAGTAAATGACAGACATATAGACAGCTCTGAGTGAGCCTGTCGAACAGATCCTCTGACCACCCCTTGCTGCTGCAGTCTCTAGACCAAGATAGTTCGTCCATCAGTTCTTCTGCATTGGCATTCTCTCAGAGGTCCTTCACCAAATCCCCATTATCGTGCATCACATCACACCTTAATGATGCGGCACCAGCCAGTCTGTCTGTCTATTTCCAAGCACAGCAGAGTGTCCTGGAGAAAAGATCCAGCTAATGCACACAACCCGCAACCTCTGAATTGAAGCAGGCCATTCTGCACGATTGACTTTAGCATGAGTCTGTTAACATAACTAACAATTATGTTCACTACTTCGTCGCGTTCTTGATGTTTCTCCATAACGATTCAATCAAATAAGGTGACGGCGTCACAATGAAGGATGACTGCAATGGATCTCCATTTGTGTGTGTGTGTGTGGGAGGGGGGTGGGGTGGGGGTTCTATTAAAATTTATTTCATCGACTCTTTTCATTCCCAGTTTATGTAGAAATTTTTAAATATCTAAGCGACATTCTGCACTATGCCTGTTTACTTGATCCACTGTTTTGTAACGCTTGCTCGCTTTCTAATAGTAATGTTGTTTGTCCATCAAGAATGATGATGACCATTCATTTCATCCAGTGGGGTTGAAAGTATGGAGCCGCGAGTTCTAAGATGGCTGATAAGGCCTATTTTGGCTCGAAATGTTCTTTGACAATGTTGACAAAGAATGCTTGACGTTTCTGGAGGAAGATTTTCTGCAGTGGTTTTTCTGTTCTGTCTTTTCTTCACAGCTCTTGCAGTCCTGGTTCCTCACTGCACCCCTTGCGTAATGATGCACGCCACGAATTTCGGTCTCTGGCTGCAGTCTCCCAGGTGTCATGATGAATTCCAAAAGCATTCCGTGAGATTTTCAGAGTGTCTTTAAAGCGTTTCCTCTAGCCGCATTGGGAGCGTTTACCACAACGCAACTCGCCGTAAAAAATTCGTTTAGGGAGCCTGTGATCTGGCATGCGAGTCAAGTGACCAGCCCAGCGAATCTGATTCTTCATTAGTAGAGTGTGGATACTGGGCATAGACGCTCTTTCTAGGACTTCAGTGTCTGGGATCTTGTCTTGCCATTTAATCTTCAGTAACTTCCTAAGGCAGACTGTGTGGAAGTGGTTTAATTTCCTAGCGTGTCGCTGATAAACAGTCCAGGTTTCACAAGCATATAGCAGTGTGGATAATACAACTGCTTTTGTAGACTTTCAGCTTTGTTTGCAGGCTTATTCCTTTTCTCTCCCATACATTCTTGTACAGTCTTCCAAAGGCCGCGCTGGCCTTGGAGATTCTTGCATTCACTTCATCATCAATTGTGGCAGCTTGTGACACAGTGCTGCCAAGATAGGTGAATTTGTCCACAACACTTAGTCTATGATCATTCACTTTCCCCTCTGCTGTGTGTCCACCGTGACGAGGTAGAGGGGCTTGTGCGTCCCAATGACCCCAAGAGCTATGCCGACGGTAGCACAGCTACTGGTAGGGCCACCCATGTCGGACAGGTCAAGGGAGAGGGACCAGACGAAGAGACACACAAACCTGCTGCCTTGTAGGTAGACTGGGGACAGTCAAAGGCTAGGGAAAGCACCCCAAATACATGCTTGTCGAAATCGGATGTACTGAGCCACAGGCTTGACAAAGCAGTGCAACGTGAAACCTGCTGCCTTGTAGTGTCATAGTGTGGTCAAGACAGGTTAAGCACGTGATCGTATAGGACCCAAGTCTCCGCGTTGTTATAAACATACTTTATTGGCCGAATCGTTATACTACAGCACACCTGATGGTAGACTCCCTGCCCGGTGTTGACATGTCTTCTCGCTGGCCCCCAAGTGACGTGTGTGTTTTCCTAGATACCCTTCTTCATTCGTGCACACACGTTCACTATGGTTTTCCCCCTAGTCAAGGAATGCGCAGCATTCCTTAACTCTTTACTCCTAACCTAATTCCCTCACTGTTACAATGCCTCCCCTTCTTCAAAGAGAATTTTTCCTTGAAAAAATCTCAACCCCAACTTTTAATTAGTTAACTTTACATCTCTATTCTACAATAACAACAATTCCATATATTTCCTAACTCAATTCTCCTATCTCCTCATAGCCAATTGCTAACTAGAGACCATAATATCGAAACTCTCTACAAAACTCGTTATAAAGTTCTCTAGAAAACTTTCTACAAAACTCTCCATAAAATTCCCCACAATACAAAAGTCTCCATAAGCGAACCGCTTTTACTTTAAAATGTCCATCCAAATTATGATTGACAAAACTGAAGATATTCCCTTATCCTTTATTTCCCCCTTATTCACATTCTCACACTCTCAGTATTCTAGGATAGACAGAAAAAACATAGTTAGATTAGATTTGGGTTGGTGCGCACCAAAAAAAATAAGAAAGAAAAAGTAAGGAAAAAGTAAGAAGTAATCACCTTTCTCTTCCCATACATTCTCAAAACTTTATCAAAAAATAAAGTTTCCAAATTTATCTTCAGTTTCCGTCAATAATAATTGTTATTATCAAAAAAAATATGTTAATCCAAAACTGCCAGCCTTTGTATTATTCAGGTCATCAATTTCCCGTTTACCATTCCTTCAACAAAAAAAACCTCCTAACTATTATTATACTGTTAAGTACAGTCTTCTTCTTCCAATATCCAGTTATTTAAATGCCAAAACTCAACCTGGCATTTCCCCCATATTCTCCCATTAAACGCTGTTCAACCCAGCTCCTATTATAAACCTTGTATATACATTGCATACCCCACATGTAATAACAACATACCCCTCCATTACTACATATTGAGTCACTTCACTAACCACCACTTTAATTCATCTTCTAACTGAACTTCAAAGTAATAATCATTTTAAACACACTCAATAAAACCAAAACATTGTAAAAATAACCATCTAAGTTAACTTATTTTTCACATTTCATAAAACACAATTGTAGTCCCAACAATTGAGCAAACCATATCAATCCCCTCATCATATTTATCCCCACACATTAATCAATTTACACATACATTATGAATTTCAAGACCATATTATGAGTACCCAATAATAATTTTCCGTTTTAGAAAAAACTCCACCAAGTACCTTCTTTGTAAACACAAAAATATCGTGTCTAACTTCTTCTTCTATCTGCCATCTGCAGAATATTCTACCAAGCTATTTATCTATCTCTTCTCCATTTTCTTAATAACCTCAAATTTTTTTCTATAATTGCAATATCTACATCAATGTCGCTATCCTCCCGAGGAGAGCTATCTTCTTTCATATCAGCTTCTTCATCAGTTTCTGACTTTTCATCCATTTCTTCTTCCCCGTCTGTATATCCATTACTAGCAACCGCTAATTTCTTCCTTTCTAAATCCAATCTAATTTTCCTGTCTTGCCGTCTCAACAAATTTTCAAATACTGGCATATCTTCACCACTTGAAGAACTCACTCTAAGTTTCCTTTGCCTCTTAATTTCTTTTTCTTTCTGTCTATCCAACTTTCTTTTTACTGCCTGTCTTGTATTCATAAATGGAGGTTCGATATTTTCCCTGACCGACTTTTCACTAATATAATCGTCATACATGTTATTTTCTTCTGTCATGACTGTTTTTGGTACCGTTTCTTCTTGTTCAGCTGTTGTTACTTGTTTTCCATTCTCTATAGGTATTGGATATACCGTTTGTCTGACAAACTGTCCACCTGACAATATTTCTTCGGAACAATAATTATTATTATTATTCTCTGCATTCCTTTCTTCATTATCCCGCCTTAAGTGCTCTACATGTGAACGTGCAACATGCCCTGAAATTTGATTCTTAATAGTATATGACACTGGACCTTTTTTTTCTAGAATATAGTATCCCGGGACCCAATGAGCATCAAACTTAGAGTTTTTTCTATGTTTTTTATAATATACTCTATCACCTACGTTAAACTCTTGTAAGTGTGCATTTTTATTTGCGTATTTCTTCTGTCTTTCTCTAGCCTTAATTATATTATTTCTTAAACGTGCATGTGCTTTATGCATCTCTTGCAACCTTGTTTCTTGAAAATCTTCCCCCAGATATTTTCTCCTAGGCTTTAATAAATTATCAATTGGCAATATTGGTTCTCTTCCATGTACTAAGTAAAATGGTGAGAAACCTGTTCCTTCATTTTCGTGTGTACGTATCGCCGCTAATGCTATCCCCAAATAAAGATCCCAATCCATATCGTGTTCTTCTACATTTTTCGCTAGAATATTGTATAGTGTTCTGTGTTGTCTCTCATTTTTAGCATTAGAAGTTGGTCTGTAATATGAAGTCCTAATGTGTTTTATATTCCAATCTTTTACCAATTTCTCAAACTTTTTATTTACAAATTCTTTCCCATTATCTGTAAGTATTATTTGTGGACACCCAAACCTTGGTATAAATTCTTGTAAAAGCATATTTATAACTGAATCAGCACTCTTGTCTGGAATTGGATAAACTTCTGGCCAGAGACTATATGAATCAACTATATGTAGTAGGTATACATTTCCCGATAATGTTTTTGGATGAGGACCTGAAATATCCAAACTTACTTTCTGCATTGGAAATTGAGGAATATCGGTATCTTGTAAAGGACATTTAATTATCTTCATGTTTCTTAACCTACACTTTTCACATGCTTCAACATATTCATATACGCTTTTGAATAAATTCGGCCAGTAATATTTACTGCTAATAGCCTTCACTAACTTATCTCGTCCAAAATGACCATTATTATCGTGATATGCCTTTAAGACTTCTTGTTCTAAATGTTTCGGAATATATTTTCTTACTCCTTCACCTTTTTCACTGATATAATATAATTGATTGTCTTCTTGTAACTCTACAAACTTTCTTTTAAAACTATTTTCCCCTGTTTCTTTCAGTTTTCTTTTTATCTGTACTATTTTTGGATCTAATTCTTGTTCTGTTTTCATATCAAACTGTTCTAAATGTGGGTCTTCTGTTCTAGGTTCAGACTCTTGATCCGATGGTAAACTCTCAAATTCTTCCCTATTTATTATGGCAGAATCTAATATATTTACTTGCCAGTTTCGATCGTCTATGTCTGGTTCAATTTCATCTTCCGTGTTTCCTGATGACTGTGGGTACGGGATTCTAGACAAAAGATCGGCGCACGTATTATGTTTCCCTGACACATATTCAACCTTAGCATTGTACCCTTGTAAATTCAATGCCCAGGTTTGTATTTTCCTATTTTGTATTGGTGCTTCTAATATCGACTTTAATGGCATGTGGTCAGTTCTAATAATGAAATTGGCGTTATGTAAATAGTAATTTAATTTTTGAAGAGCGTAGTGTATAGCATATGCTTCTTTCTCAATAATTGGCCATTTCTTTTGAGTCTTGCTGAGTTTATGAGACAAGAAATAGATTGGTCTTTCATTTTTAACCCCTGGTATTCCAGATTCTTCTCCTTCATATGGTTGAACCAAACATGCTCCTATTGCGTTGTCTGAAGCATCTGTGTATAATATTAGCTGTTTATTCAAGTCTGGATGTGTCAATAATGGTACCACTGTTAAGCTATCTTTTAAAAGTTCGAACGCTTTTTGACACTCATCATCCCACTTAAACCTAGCGTATTTTCCCGTTAAATTCGTAATAGGTATTGCTATCCTTGAAAAGGCTGGTACAAACCGCCTATAATACGCACACGTTCCTATAAAAGCACGCACTTCCTTAACGTTAGTGGGAGGAGGTAACTCTTTAATAACCTTTATCTTTTCCTGGTCTGGTTTAATACCTTCCCTATTTATTATATAACCTAAATATTTTGTTTCTGTCTTTAAAAACTGGCACTTACTAAGCTTTAATTTAACGTCATGCTTTCTTAATCTGTCAAATACTAGTCTAACATGTTTCAAATGATTCTCTACATCTCCTTTCGTAAAAATCAATACGTCATCAATATATGCCAGGGCAAAACTTTGCATACCGTCTAGTACTTCATTTATTAAGAACATATAGTGAGATGGTGCATTTTTGAGACCGAATGGCATACGTAAGAATTCGTAAGAACCCATATGAGTACAAAAGGCACTTTTCTTTTGCGCGTCCTTCGACATCGGAATACACCAAAATCCTGCCCTTGCATCCAGCGTTGTGAAATATGTAGAGCCATTAAGTAACCCCAAAATATCATCAATCACCGGCAATGGGTACGCTACATTCTTAGTAATTTTATTTAACGCCCTATAGTCGCAGCAGAACCTGTTCGAACCATCAGATTTGGCTACTATGACGACCGGAGATGACCATTCTGATTTTGACCTTGTTATTATGCCTGCTTTCAACATATCTTCTATTGCCTTTTCTACGACTTCTCTATTTCTTAATGGAGTTCTGTATGGTTTTAAACTAATTGGTGGATGATCTCCCGTGTCTATTTCCATCGTAACTGTTTGTGTCTTACCCAATTCTAAATCATTTATCGCAAACACATCTTGATTTTGCTTTATAAGTTTTTCTAACACTTCCTTATTTTCTGGCGAAGTTTTTAATTGTGCTAACAATTCTTTTTCTCTTGTTACTTTGTCTAGTGAATGTATTTGTGCTGTATTTCTTCTATATGGATGGATCAATTCATCCATTCTTACGTTCCCTTTTCTTCTGCATCCGCGTCTATTATTAATTCTTTCACTAGAGGTTTCTGAATAACTTATACCTGCCATATTTACTCTATCTGTTGCCAATATGTCACTAACGTTATGTTCTAGCTTGGCTATTACACATCCTCTGTATAATTTAATTTCTCTACCTGTGTTATTAATAACCATTACTGGAAATGTTAAACTTTTATCTAATTCTATTATTCCATCCGGAACTTCTAAACCTGGCTCATCAATTATTTCATTTTGCAATTCCGTGATTCTGACTATGTTTCCTGCTACATAATACGGGTTTCTCTTCAGTCTTGCTTGTATCAAATTAACTGACTGTGGTTTTAAATTCATGGTCGTTTTAACTCTAACTAGTGTCGACACATGCATATCTTCTTCTAGATCTACGTAAACATCTTGGAATTTTAATTTATGCAAATCAAATAAAAGTCTCACCCCATTTTTCAATAAAAAATCTCGTCCCAATATCATATTTCTATTTAAATCTTTAACCACATGAAACATATGCCTGACATTTATCCCTCCTAATTTCAAATTTATCATCGTTTGTCCTAGCACTTCTAACTTTTGTCCCGTTACCGAATGAAGATTCTCCTGAATTCTAAATATTTTACAATTTTTTAACATTCGATATAAAAATGCTTCTTTAATCACGCTAACTTGTGCTCCCGAATCCACTAATGTTCTAACTTTATATTTTCCTATCTGTACTATACATGAGCTAGGATCTACCATATTTAATGACAATTGTTTTACCTCGTCTTGTTTTTTATTTCTAAATGTTCTATTATACTCATCCTTTGGGTTTTTAATATATTGATGCCCTTTTTGGATCTTACTATCTTCCCTCCTACTGCCGACCCTATTCAGTAAGCGGGATGCCAATTTTCCTGATTTCCTGACCTTCTAAAATTTCTCTGTATTTCTCCAGAATTCCAATTTGCTGGTCTGCCATTTGCAATTCTATTCTGTATACTCGACTGAACACCTCTACTATTTTGCGTATTCGATGGGCCACTTCTGTTACCACAAAAGCGAAAAATGTGCCCCCGTTTATGACACCCCCAACAAACCACATTCGAGTTATTTGTGTTTCCTTCCATGTTTCTTACAGTATTTCTCACTTGTCCTCTTCTATCTTGATTATATGCGTTCTCGTTTCTTTGTACCATCTGTATTTCTCCTCGTCTTCCTCTCCATCCATGTCTATACTGTCCTATTTCCATAGGTTCTTCAATTCTATCTTCTGAACTACTACCTAACTCTCGTCCTACTCTTAACCTAAACCTCCTCCTCAAGCTTTCCTCTTGTATAGCGATATCTACCGCTTGTGACAATCTTGCAGGATTCTCTCTTAATAATTTAAATTTCAATCCATCTGACCTAATCTCATCAACAAAAATCCCTACTAACATCCGTTCCACTTCTTCAGCTCGTACATTCTGTCCTAAAAATGACTCTTCAGCTAAATTGATTAATCTGTCACTGTATAACTGGACACTTTCTGTGCTGCTTTGTCTAGTCTGTCGCAATACTGAGAATGCGTGTTGTGGATCAGTAATTTCAGCATATTTTCTTGCGAGATCATCTTTAAATTCTTCCCAGGTTTCACCTCCTGCTGCTTCTAATTTTCTTCTTATATGGTCAGAAACTGGACTTGTACTTGTTCTGTATGCCAAATTCTTTTTCTCCCCATCTGTAGCGTTTATTAAATATGCATGTTTCTCAATAGAAATGATCCATTTCTTAAACTGATTTGCTTGACCACTAAATCTTTCAACATCACTGTTTACATTTTGTTGTCTTAACACTGCATCCAACCTTGATATTGCCCCGCCAACTCCAGTCAGTACCTGTGAAAAATCTTGGGATTCCATCCTAAAATCTATAATTATCAAGCAATATACAAATATTTCAAACAATGTTAATTTCAAATTCAGCAACAATACATAATCTGTTAATTACTCTAATATTATCTAATTAACTTAACTAAAGCCTCCAATCGAAGATCCTGACGAAGAATATTCCTGTTTCAATCCTGAATTTTGATAAAAGAATTTAAATGAGCTACTGATTCAGAATTACCTACACCACATTAACAAAGGACTCTAATCAACCTCGTTGAAATGAGCAGAACAAAGAAGAGCCTCTGGATTTCTTTCCGTAATAATTTAATCGAAGTCGAAGTCAGTTCTTTCCAATTAATTCCTGACGAAAATTATGCTCGATACCAGGCTCGCAACAAGACTGCTTGTTTACTTGCTCGATTAACTGTAGATTCCCTTCAAGTAAGGTCACCTTCACGCAAACGACAACTGCTCACGACTTCAGCAAAAAAAACTCAGTTTCCAACAGCCATCTGGGTTTTTCATATATATATTTCAGTGCAAACGTAATCCAGTCAACAACAATTTGATTTAAAGCTGACGCTATCCAATCTCTTATTTTCATGTGGGACTCTCGCCATGGTCAGTTTAAAGTGCTTTATCTTATAAGTTGAGACAAATTTCATCAATGCCCTCTAAATGTGAAGTGACTGTAGAAAGTATTGCAGATCTTGATTTCATAATTATGAAATTTGCACCATAACCTTGACTTCACCTTCAACAGTCCCACGGGTTAAAATTCATAACTTGTACTGATTTTTGATGCAGAACGGCATTACTTGATCAATTATACAATTAGCGTTGGTCAATTCTCCAGTTAATTTATAGGATTAAATATGTAATAACATCAGTCTTTCAAAAAAATAAGTTTATCAATCAAACCTTTTTGAGCGCTGTCCTTGAAAATGGATCTCCTTGTTAAACAGGTATACAACAACTATCAACAGGCGGCTTTCATCTGTTGCGTTTCTCAATATTTACAAACTTCCTTCTCCAGACGCCCAGACACAACAATTTTCCATAGCGGTACTCTCTCCGCGACCTCCCATGTTTCAGACTTTCACGGCACCAAATCAACCTGCTGTCATAGTGTGGTCAAGACAGGTTAAGCACGTGATCGTATAGGACCCAAGTCTCCGCGTTGTTATAAACATACTTTATTGGCCGAATCGTTATACTACAGCACACCTGATGGTAGACTCCCTGCCCGGTGTTGACATGTCTTCTCGCTGGCCCCCAAGTGACGTGTGTGTTTTCCTAGATACCCTTCTTCATTCGTGCACACACGTTCACTATGGTTTTCCCCCTAGTCAAGGAATGCGCAGCATTCCTTAACTCTTTACTCCTAACCTAATTCCCTCACTGTTACAGTAGGTAGACTGGGGACAGTCAAAGGCTAGGGAAAGCATCCCGAATAAATGCTTGTCGAAATCGGATGTACTGAGCCACAGGCTTGACAAAGCAGTGCAACGTAACTTAATTCATGATGTCAC
Source organism: Cepaea hortensis (assembly GCA_963921405.1). Lineage (NCBI taxonomy): Eukaryota > Metazoa > Mollusca > Gastropoda > Stylommatophora > Helicidae > Cepaea > Cepaea hortensis. Next base: position 126,056,313 of record OY992876.1, on the reverse strand, counting down.
AAATCAAAATTAATCGATATGGTGCTAATCCCGTGAAGTCCCATCAGGCGGTGATAGTGCCGGGCCCCCTGCCTCGAGGGGGTCCACCCATGACTACTGGTGGTCACCTTCCCCTGTGCTGTGGAGTCAAGGCACAGAGGAGTAGGTTAAGAGCTATTGACCAAATACCCAGGACACTCAACATACTACAGTGGAATGCCGAAGGAGTTTACAAGAAGAAAGACTCCCTAACACAGCGTCTTCATAAAGATAGAATAGATGTGGCATGCATTCAAGAGACACACCTCAACGCCAATCACAAATTCTCAGTCAGAGGATATCAGGCCACACGTTTCGACCGCGAAGGACACAAAGGAGGAGTTCTAATACTTACACGAAATACAATACCTTGCAGCGAAGTATCTGTGATCTCTGACAACCAAACAGAAATTATAGGTGTTGATATAATGATAAAGGACGTGAAAATAAGAATCTACAATCTGTATAGCCCAGCAAATAAGGACCTTACACTCTCAAACATGAAAATAACTGACACAAACTGCATTATTGTCGGAGACTTTAATAGCCGTTCAGAAAGATGGGGATACCCAGATACTGACAAAAGAGGAGATGAATTGGAGGACTGGGAAATAGACTCAAATCTCCATCTACTCAACAAAGCGGATGACACACCGAGCTTCTACTCCAGAAGATGGCTTACCACTTCTACTCCAGACTTAGCTTTCTGCACAGGAGACATCCTCCACAAAATCGATCGCCATGTGCTGGACCAATTAGCAGGTAGTGACCACAGACCAATCAAGCTTGAAATGAATATGGAGTATGTTCCACAGGAGCAAAAGCCCTTGCCCCGCTGGAATTACAAACGAGCAGATTGGGACAGATTTGCCATACTAACAGACAAATATTGTGAAAACATAAATACACGATATGGCAACATAAAGCAAATGGTGGAAAGTCTAAACAGAGCGATAATACAGGCAGCCACTGAGTCCATTCCAAGAGGAGCGAGGAAAAATTACAAACCATACTGGACTGAAGAACTACAAAGTTTGGAGGACAAAGTTGAAGATGCCAGGAAGACAGCAGAGAGAGAACAAACAATTGAAGCAAACATCTCTCTCAAAGCCATCTCAGCAAAATATAAAAGAACAGTAAATCAAACAACAAGAGATTGTTGGAGGGAAAAAACAGAAAACCTGAATTTTGACAGGGATGGAAACAAACTATGGAAACTAGTGAAAGCCATGAACAATGAAGGACCTAGAAACAAACAAATAACAATTAAACAAGGAAATGCCTTGCTTACGGGCAAAAAGGCTGCAAATGCACTAATGGAACACTATGCAAATGCAAACCACATTGATATTACAACCGAACAGAAGAAAGCAATCAAAGACAAACAGATACATCATAGAAATACAGAGACAGCAGCAGAATATATGATGGCAAATCTAACAATGGAAGAAATGGAACAGGCAATGAATACCCTAAAAAAGAAGAAATCACTAGGAAAGGATGGAATTACAAATGAAATGCTAATAGGACTAGGCACCAAGGCAAAGAAGAAACTACTAGCAGTCCTAAATAACAGCTGGAAGAGAGGAATAGTCCCACAGGCATGGAAGGAAGCTATACTAATACCAGTCCCAAAGAAAGGAAAAGACCTGGAAGAACCAAATGGCTATCGACCTATCAGTCTACTTAGCTGTGTAGGAAAATTAATGGAACGCATTATCAATGGCAGGCTAACATGGCATCTGGAAGAAAACAAACTCTTAACACCACACCAAGCAGGATTCAGAAAATACAGATCCACTGAAGATCAAATAACCTATATAGCTCAGGAAATAGAGGATGCCTTCCAAGAGAAAAAGCACACACTAGCAGTCTGGATAGATTTAGAAAAAGCATTTGATAAAGTATGGAAGGAAGGACTGAAAGTAAAACTGCAAAACATGCATGTTTGTGGAAAAATGTATAAATGGATCAGCCACTACCTTGAGAACAGAACTGCCAGGACAAAAGTACAAGGACAAACAAGCAAAATGATGCTGCTGGAGCAAGGTGTCCCCCAAGGAGGAGTTCTTTCACCAACATTATTCCTAGCATATATAAATGACATCACAGAAAATTTTCCAGCCAGAGTACACACATCCTCCTTTGCAGATGACCTAGCCATATGGACATCTGAAGAATATATTAGTACAGCTAACAGCAGAATACAGCAAGCCTTATTAGCGCTAGAGGACTGGTCAAAATCATGGCTAGTGAAGATAAGTGAGGAGAAAACAACATGCACAGTGTTCTCCCTCTCAAATAAAACTCAGCAACCTAAGCTGGTATTGAATGGAAAAATATTGCGCCATGAAGAAAATCCAAACTATCTAGGAGTCACCTTTGATCGTCGCCTGACATGGAAGACACAGGTTGAGAAAAATCGAACAAGAGCAAGGCAGAGAATGGCAATCATGAAAAAGCTTGCTGGTACAACGTGGGGAGCAGATGAGAAAGTTCTCAAGAAGTTATATACTGGACGGGTGAGGCCAGTACTGGAATATGGCATTGCAGCTTGGGCAACAGCAGCTAAGTCAAACTTTAACAAAATAAGTAGAGTCCAAAACCAAGGAATGCGAATCATAACTGGAAGCCTGAAGACAACACCTATTAATGAACTAGAAAAGATCACTTGTTTACAACCAATGCAGGATAGAAGAGATAGCAGAGCCCAGCAACAAGCAGAAAAATTTAGAAGATTGACAGACCACCCTATGTACAACAGATTTAATGGTTTTGGAAAGGGAAGACTGAAGCGTAGCAACTTTGTAGAAACTGCAAAACGAAGGATTAGGGCAGATCCTATACTTAACATATCAACAGTCAAGCCCATACACAATGCACACAACTTCCCAGCTTGGAGACAGCAGCAACTGCCTGAGATGATAGAAAACATTCCTGGTATTGAGAAAAAGAACACTCAGCATGAAACCGAAAGAAGAGAAATAACCCTAAACTACATAAAAGAACATTACCCAAGCAGGAATTGGACCCATGCATATACAGATGGATCAGCCAAAAATTCAATAGAGAATGGAGGAGGAGGAATTCTCCTAAATTTAAAAAATGGAGTGAAAAAAACACATTCAATGGCAACTGGAAAATTTTCAAGTAACTTCAAAGCGGAGGTAGAGGCTTTGAAAACTGCAGCAGAAATGCTCCTGATGGAGGAAAATAAAGAGAAGCAAATAGCTATCTTCACAGATGCAAAGTCAGCTGTCTCAATACTCAAGAGCAATAACAGCACAGAACTAACTGACCTAAGAGCAGCACTCCATGGTCTATGCCAGAAATCCAAAAAAGTTGTAATACAGTGGATCCCATCACATTGCAGTATACCTGGAAACGAAGAGGCTGACAGACTGGCAAAAGAGGGCGGACGACTACCACAGCCTGACATAGACATAACCTATAATGAGGCAAAGAGGTTGATAAAAAGCACTTATAGAACCAAATGGGAATCTGAGCATCCAGGCCATCAGAAGGATGATGCATATTACAAACTCGACCGAAGAGAACAAGTAGCAATCTTCAGACTCCGCACAGGACATAACAGGCTGAAATACCACTTGTTCAATAAACTAAAGATAGGAGATACTGATGAATGTAATTGTAGAACTGGAAAAATGACAGCAAAACATTTGCTGCAGGATTGCCCAACGTATGCAGAACAGAGAAAGATATTTTGGCCCACACCTGCTTCATTTGAGGACAAGCTCTATGGAGATATCAACAAGCTCAAGTTGACCGCAGCTTACTTTAACTACATACAGGTTGACATTTAAAGGTGCATGAAGACCCAGAGGCATGAAATGGAATATTGCTTGGATAGCAAATCCATTATGTGGAAAGTCCAAATCGAAAGCTCGCTGTGTGGGCTTCATAAAAGGTGGAAAAGTGTCCTAGTGGCACGAAATGGAATATTGCTTGGATAGCAAATCCATTACGTGGAAAGTCCGAATCAAAAGCCCATTGTGTGGGCTTCATAAAAGGTGGAAAAGTGTCCTAGTGGCATGAAATGGAATATTGCTTGGATAGCAAATCCATTACGTGGAAAGTCCGAATCGAAAGCTCACTGTGTGGATGTCATCTGCAGACTGCATACTTCTGGTTTCCGGAAGAACAGCCTATGGTGAACGGAAGGCCCAATATACGGAAGTGAGGCTAAGCAGCCATGTGCAGGACGTGACGATTCCTTGGGTGAGCCCAGTACCAGAGCGCTATGTATCGGCTCTGCAAGTATGGAAGCCTCCTTGGATGGCGGGGAATGCCCACGGTCTGCCCCTGCCTTCCCTTGAGGGCTGACCAGGATCTTTGGCTGTTCTATATGGACCAGCTGGGATGGGGGATAACACCACAACAGTGATAATCAAACGTCCTAAGAAACCCCCGGGAAGGTTAACCCGGTCAACAAATGCCCGCAGAAGTCGGATGTGTCGGCCCTCACGGCGCAAGAACGCAGCTCTGCTGTAAACAGGCACAACGCAATCACATCCGAAAAAAAACTCCGGATGAACGAAGAAGAAGAAGATCATTCACTTTGATATTCGGCACAGTGTGATTATTCCATGGAGCTGGCTGGTACATAACTACAGTCTTCTCCAAATTGATATTGAGGCCAAAGTTGGCACAGGCATGTGAGAAAGCTGAAACATTATGTTGCATGTCCGCCTCTGAGTTGGCGTATAGAGCGCAATCATCAGCAAACAGACGATCTCTGACGGTGTCGCTGTCAATCTTGGTTTTAGCTTTCAGCCTTCTGAGCTTTCCATCCATTCGGTAGTTGATGTCTATTCCAATGTCGTTGTTCTCGAAGGCATTCGTCAACATAGCTGAAAACATGAGGCTGAACAGTGTTGGTGCCAGGACACACCCTTGCTTCACTCCATTGGTGACAGAAAAGGGTTCAGACAGTTCACCATTTCCCTGTACTCTTGCCTGCATGCCATCATGAAATAGCCGCACTATTTGGACAAACTTTCCCGGACAGCCATATTTTGCCATAATCTTCCACAGTCCTTCTCTGCTGACTGTATCAAAAGCCTTGGTAAGGTCAATGAAAGTGGAGAACATTTCGCAGTTCTGTTCCTGACATTTCTCTTGCAGCTGCCTTGCAGCAAAAATCATGTCAACAGTTCCACGTTCTTTTCTGAAGCCACACTGGCTCTCGGGAAGAAGACCTTGATCGAGATGGGCCGTGAGGCGATTGAGAAGAATTCTGGCGAGTATCTTCCCTGCAATAGTCTAATAGTAATATTGTACCATCAGCATACCTAATATTGTTTATGATTCTTCCATCGATCTCAAGTCCAGGCAATCGGCTTGTTTAGAATTCTTTCAGCGTATAAGTTGAAGAAGCTTGAGAACAACACGCATCCCTGCCGTTCTCCGGTCTCCATGGCCTAGGTGTTAACGTCTTTCTCCGTAATCCCGTATATTCTTGTGAGTAACGTAACCTGCGCAAGAATCGGTAGCGGTTCTCACCGTGTTGGTAACTTACGGGGTATGTGAGCCGGTCGCTCAGAAAGCAATGGCAAACTACTGAGCGTAATCTTGCTTAGTACATCAACAGCAGCTGAAAAAATGCTGATGTTGGCAGCACCGTCCTGTAAGGGATATCATCATCATCACCACCATCAAGTAACATGCCGACTGGCGTAGGCGTTTATGACTCTCCACAGATCTCAGTCTTTGTTTTTATGGATCAACTCTGCCGTTGATATTCCTCCATGCCACAATCGCAATCCATCCAGCATCATTTCTCGTGGTCTGCCTCTGCCTCTCTTCCCCTCGATCTTTCCAGTTGTCACGATGTTCTCCAACGCCTCTCTTCACATCACATGACCAAAAAAATCTGTTTGTCACTTTCTTATTGTTGTATATAATGTTCTAATTTCATTAGCCTCTTTCATGCATTCATTGTTAGTTACTTTGGCAGTCCAAGGAATTCGCAACATTCGACTAAGGAACCACATCTCTGTTGCTTTCAATCTCTTTCTAATTTGTTCATTTACATTCCAAGATTCACAGCCATACAGCAAAACAGGTTTTATATAGCACTTCATCACTCTCTTTCTTACATTCAATGATAGTGACTTATTGCATAAGATATTCTTCATTTTCTGAAATGCAGCCTTGATTTGCCCTATTCTGCTCTTAATCTCTGTTGTACATCCCCCATCCGGTGTTATAAATGTCCCTAGATATTTAAAACTATCCACTTGTTGAAGAATTTTCCCTTATATCTCTATTTCACATTTGGGTGTCATCTGTTTCTTTTATATCACCATCGTTACTGTTTTCTTGATATTCAAGAAGAGTCCTTTTTTGCACTCTCTGTTACTACAATGTTCAACAATTGTTGTAGATCTGTTGCATTATCCGCTATCAATACTGTATCATCTTCATAGCGTATATTATTTATATTATAACCTCCGAATGTTATTGCTGGCTTTTCTTTGATCTCTCTCATTATCACTTCGCTATAGAGGGAGAAGAGATCCGGTAACAAACCACATCCCTGTCTTACTCCCGACTTTATGTGTTCATAATTTCCTTCTTTATTTCCCATTTTAATTGCTGCTATTTAGTTTCAGTAAATATTTTTTTTTTATTATCCTGAGATCTTTGCCATCAATGTTAATATCTTCTAACATTTTAATCAATTCATCATGTTTTACTTTATCAAATGCCTTAGTATAATCTATGAAGCACAAATATATGTTTTTCTTTGTCTCTACTGATCTTTCTAATAGTGTTCGTAATGTATATATTGCATTGTTTGTACCTTTTCCTTCCACAAATCCATACTGTTCTTCACCAATCTGCATATTTATTTTCTTCCTTGTTCTTCTAATTATAATTCTAAGTAGAAGCTTAGTGATATGGTTTATAAGGTTAATCGTACGAAAATCTTCGCATTCAATTGCTCCTGGTCTTTTTGGTATAGCTATAAATACAGATTTCAACATGCTGCTTGGTAGATATCCACCGCTGTAAATATCATTCAACATTTTGGTTAATATATCTACTCCAAATTCTCCCATTACTTCTAATTCATCTATTGTGATTCCATCTGGCCCAGCTGTTTTTTTCCTTTCTTCATATGCTTGATAGCGTCATTAACTTATTCTTTTAGAATAGGTGGACATTCTAAGTTATTCTCTTCAGCTAATTCTGCCCTTTCTCCATCATATAATTATAAGTCTTTTATATACTCATTCCACCTCCTCATTATAGCTTCTTCCTCCAATAATATCTTTCCTGTTTTTGATGTTAAACAGGGTACGAAGAGGGAAATAAAAGACGTACTCCACTTTTTATCTTTATCGGCGATGAATAATTTCCGTATCTGTCGCCACTTGTTCCCAGTACAGGTTACTAATAAATATGTCCTTTCTGTCTACACCTATATCTTAGAGGAATTTAATTAATCGTTCATGTTGTACTATCAGAAGCTTTCTTATTGTCTATAATATATATATATATATATATATATATATATATATATATATATATATATATATATATATATATATATAACGATTATGGTATCAAATATTCACTACAGTACTGTAGCACTTTGCGCACGGCGCTTAATCTGGACAAACTGGCGGAATGATCAATCAGGTAATTCTTGCACGCATGCGCATTCAAAACTAGGACTCCATTAAAGCCATGTACTTAATGTAGTATGTTTTGAATGACAGGAGCAAGAATAAACGCTCACGCCTAGTTGTTTGAAATATTATTTCCTGTCGTTATTCCAGAGTTTTAAACAAGTGAAATATAAACAAATAAAATGTTGGTAATCTCTGAGCATAGATGAATTGGACAAATACATTTTAAAGTACAGAATGGAGGAATGTGTATTTATTCTGGTGGCGAAAAATACTGATTTCATAGATGATAATCAATATAAACATTCTGAACTATATGATAGACAGAACTTCCTTATACATACATTACAAATTAATAAAAATGCACTGAAAATATCTATGTAAAATTATTTAAAAATGAATACCTAACTATATATAACATATAATAGATATACCCATGTCTAACCCGTGGCTGTGTTGGTGTAACGGTTGTGAAATTGCTGACGAGCGCGATTAGACGCGGGTTCGATTCCTCGATTCCCGGGTTTAACCCTTATATCGGTCAGTTAGACTATAATGTTGACTTCTCGTCCTTGACTTGGGGACTTACATTACAAGTACTGCTGAAGTCGGAGTGGGTTCGCCAGATGGCAAGGTAATAAGGTAATAAATAGGACACTAGTAATAGGGAAAACTAATCCACGCGCAAAAAATTAATCCATTATTCACTATAGTCCATTTACATTTGTTTTCCCCCCATTTTTTTGCGCTCGCTCGCTTTGAACTCAAGTGTAGTCCATGCACACTATTTATAGTAGTGATGGACTGAATTTTGCGTGTTGATTAGCTTTCCCTATTTACAGTGTCCCTCGCCATCAGGCAAACCCACTCTGACTTCAAAGGTACTTGTAATTTACATGTCCATATCAAAGACGAGAAGTCCACATTTTAATCCATTTGTCCTGTGTAGGGGTTGAACCCCGTACCTCGGCATCAGCACAACGGATGTGTAAGATCGCGCGTTCTTGTCCATTCAGCCACGCTGACATCCATTGACTGTATAATACAAGTGATGGGGTCTCCGTGGCGAAGTGGTTATGCCACCAGCCTGCGATACTGGAGCACGCATTCTGACTCTCCATATAAAAGTCACGTAAAAGTCGACAGGGTCGACTTCATTGCACCGAGTTTTTATCCCATGTGGTTCAGCCTCTTTCCGCAGCACGGAAAGCGTAGCCCAAAGCGCGAACTCCGTAGCTCCAGCGACGACCCTCAGAAGTCTCAGGAAAAATGCACTCATGAACCTAAGGATGTAGCCCGGAATTGAACCCACAACCTTCGGAGCCCGAGGCAGACTGTTTGACCACTTCGCCGCGGAGACTGCCGAGACTCTCCATATAGTCTGCTACATTAGACACTGGGACACTTAGGAGGCGACAATTCAACAATGCGTCTCATTGGTCACCAACCAGAAAATTGCTGAGCTTGCAAATTCGTTAGCCGGAAAGTCAAACCCGATCACCCCGTGCATATTCAGTCCTGCTCCACCTCACAGGGTTAAGGTTAGTTGTATATCCTTTACAGAACGTCGCTGTCAGCTCCAGCATTTTTAGCTGTTTGTGATTCTTTGGCAAGTTTACGTTCAGTAGTTTGCCATTGCTTTCTAAAGGACAGGCACTCATACCATGGTAGGGAAACCAACGCAAGGCGGTCTGCTGTCAAATCACCCGCAGTTGTGTTTCGAGCATGGTATGCGAGATTGCAAATTGCATTTTTTTTTTTTACAGCTCAGCGATCTTATATAATTACTTGGGTGGTTTTCTTCGAGAATTTCACTATCATAATTCTGACATTATGAAATGTATTTAAATGAAGATATATTAATACATGGTAATGACTGCTGATTTCACCTTTGTGAACTTTCTAGAACAATTATTATACGTACAATCCAGATGTTTACTAAGGGGATTTAAAATGAGCTGTGAAATATCCGAAAGTAATCGAATTATATTTCTAAGTTGTATAGTTCTATATAAACACAGAGACCATAAATACAATATTGCAGTATTTCTGACCCGGCATATTTTGCTGCAACTCATCAGGTGTATACTGTAGGTATATACCGCCTTGTGTGAAACCAAGGAATGCTACTTTGGCTGAAATCATGAAGTACATCGTCACTGATATTGCGCGAATGTGTAGAGTGTTATATTTATAGTTCTGGTGGACACTCTTTGGAAATATTGACGAACTGAGAAATAATCTATCCTCGTGCCATCCCGTATGAGGATAATCAATCTGTGTGTCTGAGCCGCAATAGTTGCGCTCTACTTCTGTCTTCTTCTATGAACGCCAAACAATACATGTGCATTCAGTTATAACTGTCTTATCTTAGTGTCCTCAAAGGGTTCCCCAACTGATATTTCTGTGTAATACGTGTACAACATTATAACCGACCAATCATTTCTTTTGTTTAAATAAATGTTCGTTAATGTATTGGATATAGCTTTACTGTCCGTGTGTTTGTGTGTTTATTTTTAAACTATTCTGGTTTAATATAAAATTATGAGACCTATGGTGCTATCTCAATGGTTAGATACGAATTCTGTCCATATTTCATAGTGTGGGTTCTTCTTCTTCTGCTGCGTTCACCCGGAATGTTTTTTCAGATGCAATTACGGTGTATTGTTATGCATCCATGGACCTAGAACCTTAGGCCAACACATCCGACTTTTGCGTGCGTTTTTGGCCAGGTTAGCATTCCTGAGGGACTCTTACTTTTGTGGTGCCGTCCACATCCCAGTTGGCCAAGTTAGAACGATCGAATACTTCACGACCAACCCTCAAGGGAAGGCAGGGACAGTCCAAGGACATTATCCGCCATCCAGGGAGGCTTCCATAATTGCAGAGCCGACACATAGCGCTCTGGTGCTGGGCTCACCTAGGGAATCGCCACGTCCTGCTCATGGCTGCTTTAATTCATCACTTCAATGTATTGGGTCTTTCGTTGGCTACGGGCCGCTCCCCACACAAATCATGAACGGTCGGACTGCAGATGGTATCCGCTCAGCGAGCTTTCGGTTCGAACATGTGCTAGTCGCTGTGCTCGGAAAACAAACTAGTTAGAGCTGTTCCGGGCACGACGGACGTTCGGAAAACTAGCTAGTCAGAGCTGTTCCGGACATGAAGGACATTCGGAAGACTAGATAGTCAGAGCTGTTCCGAGCACGAGGGACATTTCACTCTGACGTTTTTGCGTTGTGCCTGATTTATTTGCGCCCTTAAGCCACCACATCCGACTTCAGCGGGCGTTTTTACGGGTTTGCCTTCCCAAGGTTTTGAGAGACGTTGGACTCTTACTGTTGTGGTGTCGCGGGCATCTCAGCTGGTCAAGGTAGAACGGTCAAAGACACCACAGTCAACCCCTCAAGAGAAGGCAGGGGCAGACCATGGGCATTCCCCGATATCCAAGGAGGCTTCTAAAATTGCAGAGCCGGCACATAGTGCTCTGAGACTGGGCTCACCCAAGGAATCGACACGTCCTGCTCATGGCTGCTTTAATTCCTCACTTCCATGTATTGGGCATTTCGTTTGCCACTGGTCGCTCCCCACATAAACCAGGGACGGACAGTCTGCAGACGACATCCACTCATCAAGCTTTCGCTTCGGACTTCCACATAATGGATTCATTAGCCAAGTGTTCAATTTCGTGTCAATGAGACGGAGGAGCGGCTGGCCGAGTGGCTAGTACGTCAGACTCTCATTCGGGAGATCCGGGTTCGATCCCTCGGTAAGGTGTGGGATTTTTTTCTATCGGGGGCAAAAAGAAAATCCTAACCTGCACAGTTCGCGGCGACTGCACTAGCCAAGCGGCCTTAATTCCTCAGGCTCAAAGACCCCTCTGCCATACACCGCAAGGTACTATATTGGCAGTAAATGACAGTTTTTTTGACAGAGACGACCTTCCACCTTTGACTATGCTCACTCTATGAGTATAGATACAGGTTTTCATCGTAACCATCGCGTGCGACTGGGGCGCATTTCCACCTTCAGTAACCTCTCACGAGGTAGGCTACGTGTGCTGCCGGTTCAGCACCTAACCTCCATGCATCAGTGAGCGAGTAACGGCCAGGCCCTCTCATCCGGGGATCCCTCATTTCCCCCAGCTGAGAGCCTTCGAACAAGTATCTGGACTAAGCATGTAGCGTGCTCAGCATCTCACATCCGTTTTGCAGTAGGTGAGTATCGGCCCGGCTATCACATCCAAGGGTTAATGGCTTAGAGGCGTTCAGCCATATCCCTCAGCTGGGAGCCTTAGAGTATGTGTCCAGACCAAGAATTAGTGGCTTCGTGCGCTTGATTTGACCTTTCGACTGTATCCTCAGTCTACCTGCAGAGCAGCAGTAGTGTCTCTCTTGGTCTAGTCCAGTGGTTCTCAACCGGTGGGGAATTTCCCCACGCGTTAAGACAAGAACCGATTACTTGATATTGTTTTTCCCTTCATACTTTACAATTATGTACGTCTCATCCTTCTAAAATTCATTTTATTAAGTAAGTAGACCCACAAATCATGTTTTATGTGGATGTCTAGACTTGTTTTAGTATATGCTATTAAAATACCTTCCATTTTTACGTATACTGTGTAGGGGTGGGGGGATTTTTAGATAGGAAATATGAAGGGGGGGGGGGGAATGACGTTCTGAAAATATGGTGAAGGGGGGCACGGGCCAAAAAAGGTTGAGAACCACTGGTCTAGTCCCTATCTCAAGGCCCGTCCGAAATGTAGTTGTGCTTACGTCGGCAGGGCTCTGGGTCATTGGGACACGCAAGCCCCTCTATCACGTCAAGGTGGAGACACATCAGAGGGGGTTGTGGGTTCATGGTGATAGACCTGGCTAATTAAGATATCTTTTGTTTGGGGTGTCTAGTTGATCATGCGTCGAATTACACTTGTTCCTGTAGCGAGGCGCTATCGTCATTTGGAGGTGATAGGTTGGAATCCCGGTCGGTAACTATAGCTTTTAATTTGTATGATGTCAAGTGCGTCTCTAATCCCTACTTCTCTCTTCAACTTGACTTCTATGAGCGCCAACAATACGTGTTTGTTTATGAACTGTCTTAGCGGCCTCAAAGGGTTCCCCAATTGATATTGCAGCTCTACTGTAAACAGACACAACCTATTACGTACAAAACAACTTGGAAATAACTTCATTGCAACCTCTTGAACTTTGTAACAATTGTTAAATTAGGTTCCTTGTCGCACACTTTCTTTTGTTCCGCGACTGTTCGAGTCATCGATATATTTAGCCCTGCGCTACATCCTATTTAAAGAATTGACTGCAGTTTATTTACTGCGGAAATGTTATCGGAGGCGCATAATGAAATAATATCAGCGAGACCTGGGTGTTTAGGTTAGGCCCGCAGTTTGCCAAAAAAAAAAAAAAAAATTGCAAACGTTTTAGGCATCATCATCATGTGCCTTGCCGAAAACCGTGGGTGGTCATGTTTCGCCATCTCATACGATCATCCGAGTCGTGGATGAGCTCTGGCTTCTGGATTCCACGTGACAATCAATCTAGATATGTTATTCTTTCTCCCCCAATCTTGCCAGTTGTCACCATGTTTTCTAGTTTATTTATTCTCATAACATTCCCAAAAAAATCTTGACAGTCTGCGTCTAATTTCTCTAATCAGTTCACACTCTTCATGTGTTTCTTGAAGGACTTGCTCATTAGTTTTTCTGTCTGTCCATGGTATTCTTTCCATTTCTTTCAGAAATCACATTTCCACTGCCATTAGATGTTTCTGCTTATTGTTCACATCTCACGTCAATGTAAAAGTACAGTTTCTATGTAGCACTTTAACACTGTTTTCTTGGTCAGTATGTTTCCTTCTTGCAACAGGCTATCTTTATAATAGCGATTCTTGTTCTAATCTCAAGGCACCTTCATTTGAAATAGACTGCATAATAAATTCTCTTCCATTGGTCGGCACTTACAGTAGTAAAGGAAATAAGTGGAGATTATGGGATATAAAAACAAAAACTTAAACTTCCGGTGTGCGGATGGCGAGGTAGCGAGTTCAATCCCTACACCGGTCAGCTGGACTAAAATGTTGACTCCTTTTCCTTGACTTGGATACGTAAATTACAAGTACCTCAGAAGTCAGCAGGTTCGCCTAGTGGCGAGGAACACTAATAGGGAAAGCCAATCCACGCGCAAAAATCAGCCCAGTGCAATATAAAATAACGTAATGTAGCTTTACAGAACACAATTACAGAAAACACAGGACGTTGGGGCAACTAACCGTCATCAGCAAATACATACACAAAACACAACATATATCACAGAGAGGACACACCCCCCCCCCCCCCCCCAGTGACTACATTAAGGCATAAGAACCGGATAAGAATGAACAGCTGAAAAAATGAGAACAATGAAGAGAAAATCTGAAACCAAATTGCTACTTATCTCAGAATCCTAGGCTGTGATACTAATACGAATTTCACCTGGATATTCTTAAAATAGAAGTAGAAGCACATGTATGGAATTTGCTTAGTTTAAAGCTAGGAAACGGGAAAAAAAAACTTACTTTAACTTGTTCTGTTACATAGTGGTGTTATTTTAACGCTCCCATATCCATAATTATGTTATTTTAACGCTTCCACATCAATAATTGTGTTATTTTAACGCTTCAACATGCAAACGTGTATTGCTTTAAGTAAGAATTAACTTGGATGGTCAAATGTAAATTAAAGGGATAGAAAGGGATAGAAACATATACAAATCCGCGTCAACAGTCACAAATATGTCAAATATGTCGGACGAAAGGCACAAATATCGCAGCTCTAATTTAAACAGACATAATGCAGATACCGCCCAGGAATTTAAAAAACAAAAACAAAAAACAATAGTCAAAACAGATTTTAAAAATGTTAGTTGCATATACTTTACGGGTACATACCTTAACACGAACTCCATTGTTCGCCATTGTTGAGTTCGTTGTAAGGTATGTACCCGTGTCAATGTTTAGTATATCTCACCTTTTCGCAGGAGCTACAGATATCTAATTGTTTGTATATCCTACTGTTATATCCTACTGCAGCCGTTGCTTATCTCCATAATACAGTTTGCCGCCGCCCGAAAGCATCACGCAGAATACGAACTCCCTGGCTTCGTGAAGACTTGTTGTACTACACACACCTGTTGTTATTTACTATAGAGAGGTCGAGCTATATGGGATAAAACCCGGTGTAATGACATCGGTCCGCTTGCCCTTTAACTGCCCTTTGATTATTGGCAGTGTGTATTTTTAATGACTGTGCATCGGGGTTACGTGAAGCCATGTGTGCAGGTGGTGGATGAAGTTGAAGAGCAGCCAACAGATAGTTGTAGGTTATTGTCTCCAGCTTCACGAGGGTAGGCAGAGGATCTCTTTTTGTTTGGGGGGGGGGGGGGGAAGAGACAATGGCTACTGTCATCGACCAGTATGGCCACTACTAGGAAGGAAAGCAATGGCAAACTACCTTCTTTACACATGCTAAGAATATCATGTACTAGAGCAGTGTTTCTTAACCTTTTTTGGCCCGTGCCCCCCTTCACTATATTTTCAGAACGTCATTCCCCCCTTTCGTATTTCCATCCTAAAAATCTCTTTCCCCCCACCCCCCAGCCCTACACAGTATACGTAATAATGGAAGCTAAATTTAATAGCACATACTAAAACAAGTCTAGACGTCTACATAAAACGTTATTTGTGGG
The DNA here is from genome assembly GCA_963921405.1 of Cepaea hortensis. Lineage (NCBI taxonomy): Eukaryota > Metazoa > Mollusca > Gastropoda > Stylommatophora > Helicidae > Cepaea > Cepaea hortensis. The sequence continues at coordinate 126,040,898 of OY992876.1, read as the reverse complement.
TCTACTTACCTTATAAAATGAATTTCAGACGGGTGAGAATGTACAGAACCATAAACTATGACGGGAAAAACAATATCAATTAATCGGTTCTTGTATTAACGCGATCTTGAAATAATCTTAAACCTCCCCCCCCCCCCCCGAAACCCTAAAATCCCCCCCCCCACCGGTTGAGAACCACTGTACTAGAGTTATCGATAATCAGAGAAACGGCGTAAATGGGTGCTCCTTAGGGGCAGCCTCGCCAGGTAGGGGTAGTCATGTGCACCAGTTGACTCCAGACCGTCAGCAGGCGACTGAGTGCAAAAGAGTATCAACATTGAAAGTAGGAATTTGGAATGTAAGAAGTGGGGATGAAAAATTTGATAACATTAAGAATAAAATGAGAAGATTAAATATTAACCTGTTATGTATATGTGAGACCAGATGGACAGGAATTGGCATCATAACATCTGAGGAATATAAGATAATCTAGTCTGGTGGAGAGAAACAACAGCGAGGAGTAGCAATTATAATGGATACAGAGAGATCAAAATCGATCAAAGGATATTGGACTGTATCCGACAGAGTGTTACTGGTGAAGTTGAGTGGAAGACCTTTTGATGTTAACGTGCGCAACAATACATACGGGCGTCCGATCTCACTACCGAGAGACCAGGGGAAATTTTGTTACTAGAAGTCCACGTAAAAAATCCCGGCCCTCACCGGGCTTGAACCCGGGACCTTCAGCACTCGAGGCGGACACCATACCTCGAGACCACTCAGCCCCCTAAGACAAGCGTTAAAATCAGTATGCCACGGAGGCATGCGTGGCTGCGACACGGGAGCTGCGTGGTCTCGAGGTATGGTATCCGCCTCGAGTGCTGGAGGTCCCGGGTTTAAGCCCCGGTGAGGGCCGGGATTTTTTCACGTGGACTTCTAGTAATAAAATTTCCCCTGGTCGCTGGGTAGTGAGATCGGACACCCGTGTGTATTGTTGCGCACGTAAAAAATCCCTTGGCAGTTGGAAATCGAACAAGTATAGCCTAACGGCGCTGCCCGGGCAAAATTTCGAGTTAAAAATCTACCCAAAGTATTTCAGGATCATCGCCGGTGCTACGGAGTTCGTGCACTGAGCTGAGTTTCTTCAGACTCAGGTTTGAGTTAGGAGGAGAACGGAGCACTTATGGGTTACACCCGTGTGCCGTGATGTTGATCCATGGACTAAACTAAACTAACCTAAACTGTGCCACAGATGATCCTAAAAAAGTGTAGCCAGGGAAAAATGAAACAATTTATGAAATTACTTCTCTTCCTCTATCGTGAATAAATAAATGACTCCAAAAATTAGCTTCTCTTTACTGGCTCTAAGTATTGAGTATTGGGTCTCTCACCACGTGGAGTTAATGAATATCATGGGACAGTTCTATATGGTGAATATAAGACAAGTAGAACAAGGATTAGTCCAGCAAAACCAACTGAGCAGTTAGTCGTCAGATTATCCTCACTGTATGTCGAATCAGTCAGTCCATATGTGCTCCGATCCCCTCCTCAGTATCTCCCTCAACGATGAGAGGGAGAAATCAGAGAGAGAGAGAGAGAGAGAGAGAGAGAGAGAGAGAGAGAGAGAGAGAGAGAGAGAGAGAGAGAGAGAGAAGGCAGATAAAATATACACACGATAAAAGCCTAAAAAGGTTCGCTTAGAGAAACAAATATACAGTTTGATTTATTATTGAAAGATCAACAACATTAAGCAGTGGCGTGCAAAGGGGGGTGTGGGGGTGGGGGGGGGGGGGGGTACGACGGTTCCGGGCATCCAGCCGGAAGGGGGGCATCCAATTAGGGAGAGGGGGCAGCACAGTGCAGTGGGAAGGGAGGAGGAATGAATTAGGGAAAGAACAATTTAGGGGCATCCAAATCAAGGGGTTGGCCCCGGGCATCAAAGAACCTCTGCACGCCACTGGCATTAAGTAATAAATGGCTAGTTACAGACAACGAAAGTTGTGGATATGCATTTCGCTCACGTCAATGGGACACAGCCGAAGTCAGTACATGCCGCTCTTCCGACAGCGAAGTTTACTTTAGCCAACACCGGAAACGAAATGAGCTGATGCAAGACATGATCGGAGCGTGCGAAATCTGTCAGTGCTACACTTGCCGGCCTGTAGATAACAGTCGTCCTCTCGCAAATACGTTCATTGATACAGTCAGCTTCAGTTCACCATGGCAGATGAAGATTTGGTAATTATTTTTTTACACCGCTACAGTGTTTGTCAGTAATGATTTTAGTGAATAATGCGGTCATTTGTGGAACTGATTAAAGTATTTGAATTATTTTAAGAATGTCACATTTTTAAATCGTCAGCTGATTTAATCACTGTGGGTGGAGCTGAAAGCTGCTACCGACCGTTGGAGGGACATTTACAGGCACATTTTGAACGTTAGAGAACTCTCTACAATGTCAACGTGAAACTGAAACATTTATTTTGTGTGCATGGATAGGTATGTTGTATAGTAATTTTTACAACTTAAAAAATTAAGATCAGCACTTGCCACTTACTTGTAAAAATGAAACAGGTATGTGATGTGTGGTTGAATTGAATTATTTTAAGAATGTACTATGTAGCTTTTAAAAAATATCAATAAATGAATCACCTAAAAAACGAGAAGTAGATTGTGAGCTTTACTAAACACGACTACAAGAGACAAATTGGACGTTGCGGCCAAAGCCTTAAATCCTTAATCAAATATCAGCAGATTAACTGAGATTTCTTTGGTGTTGTGCTGAGAGTCACAACCTGCTGTTTGAGGTTATGTTGTATGAAAGTGCAGGCACATTTAGAACTTTAGGGAACTCTTTCAATTTAAAGTACCAGTAGAAATCAACCCACGAGTATTCAATTCATTTACACCCAAAAAACTTAGTACGTAGTTAGTTCATTAGTGTTGGTAGGTATAATGTCAACGTGGAAGTTTTGCATGTGCATGAATAGGTATGAAGTGCAATTTACAAGTAAAAAGAATTGAGATCGGTAATGTTGTATGATGTACATATACATACATTGGCACCTTGCCGTCTTGACAGACGAAAGTTTGTGTTTTAAAAAGGCATAATAACTTTTACCTATGGCGGTAGCGAATGTGACTGATAAGGCCAATTTGCGCTGTAAATGTCCGTTCACAGTGGGTGTATGTGAACACGTGGTCATTTCCACCATCATGCACCATCTTACGTCTCACACGCTCGGTGTGTAACTTATCTGCGATAAATTTCTCCTTTGTCTTTATTCCATTTCTGATGTTTGCCCTCCATGCAACACGTTCAGCGGCGACTTGCTCCCAATGTGCATTTTCAATGCCTGTATTAATCATGTCCCGCTTACACACATCTTTGTATCGTAGTAGAGGCTGACCCTGAGATCTCTTACCCATCTGTAATTCACCAAAAAAGATGTCCTTTGGTATTCTACCATCATCCATCCTCCTAAGATGTCCTATCCATCTAAGTCTACGAAGACTAAGCATGGAATAAACCGTCACACAACCTGATCTTTCCAATACTTCAGTATTTGTGATTTTGTCTTGCCACGTAGTACCAAGAATTCTTCGCAGACACCGCATATGAAAGCTGTTTAAACGTTTCTCTTGGTGTGAGTAAGTTGTCCAGGTTTCACTGCCATAAAGAAGAGTACTAAGGACACAGGCTTGATAGACAAGGACTTTTGTTTTGGCAGTAAGCTTCCTGTTCTCCCAGACTCTTTTTCTTAACCTGTTCATTGTTGTTGCTGCCTTACCAATCCGGATGTTGATTTCCTGATCTAGGGATAATTTGCTATTTACCACTGATCCTAGATATGTAAAATGGTCTACCATCTCTAGTTCGGCGTTGTCAATAAAGATTGATGGTACCCCATGTGCACCTTGTGACATAATCTGTGTCTTCTTTTTGCTAATTGTTAAACCAAATTCAGAACAAGCATTGGAGAATGCAGATAGTAGACATTGCAATTCTTCCTCAGAGTGGGTCGTAATTGCAGCATCATATGCAAAAAAAGCAACTCTCTGATCAGTACCCTCCTAATTTTGGTCTTGGCCTTCAATCTCTGAGCATTGTAGAGGCTGCCATCTGAGCGTGAGTGAATGTATATACCACCATCCTGATCACGAAAGGCATATTTCAGTAGAATTGAAAAGTATATTCCAAAGAGGGTGGGAGCTTGTACACAATCTTGCTTAACTCCACTCTTGATTTCAAACTCTTCAGAAGTTGCACCATCAAACTTGATTATACCCTTCATGCCTGTGTGGAACGATTCCACAATGGACAGAAGAGTTGGTGGGCAGCCAATCTTCTTTAGTGCCTTGAACAGACCCTCACGACTGACCAAATCAAATGCCTTTGTGAGGTCAATGAAGGCAATAAACAGTGGTTGATTCTGTTCACAGCATTTTTCTTGCATTTGTTGCAATGAGAATATCATATCAATGGTAGACCGGTTCTGTCGAAAGCCACACTGATTCGGGGTAGACTTGATCTCCTAGGACTTGAAGTCTGCTCAGAACAATTCTGGCAAATACTTTTCCAACAATACACAGAAGTGGGATACCCCTATAGTTGCTGCAGTAGCTCCGATCGCCCTTGTTCTTGTACAGTGTTATGATGCTTGAATCTTTGAAATCCTGTGGGACTTGTCCTTCTCGCCAGCATAGCTCTATTAGCTGGTGGATTTGTAGAGAGTGTGTGTCTTGCCCACTCCTGATAACCTCTATTGGAATCCCATCCTTACCTGGAGCCTTCCCAGATGCAAGTTCATTTATAGCACACTTAACTTCTGTTATGGTGGGAAGTTTGTCCAGGTGGTCAAGAGTTGGTAGAGCCTCTTTGGCATTGAGGGCATCATCCGCTAGTTTGGTCTCACTTGAGTAAAGCTCCAAATAGTGCTCTACCCATCTGTCCATCTGCTGTTTCTTATCAGTGATGATTTCTCCAGTCAAGGTTTTCAATGGTGCACTTCTTTTGATCACTGGACCACAGGCTTTCTTTATTCCTTCATACATGCTTCTTATGGTTCCCTTATCACTTGCGATTTGAATGGACTCACATAACTTGATCCAATAATCATTTGCACACTACCTGGCAGCCTTTTGCACATCCTTCCTAGCTTGCCTTAGCTCACTCAGAGTGTTACGCGTTGGTCTTTCCTTGTTTCTTAAGAGAGCTATCTTCTTCTTATCAATCAAGGGCTGCAGAGTCTGGCTGTTTGCCGCAAACCAGTCCTGCCTCTTATGATCCACAGTGCTGTAAACCCCTACGGCAGTTTTATAAAGAGTTTCCGTAAGTTGACCCCACTTTTCATTTACTGTACAATTTTCTGGTGTATCAGTGAAAGCGTCTTCAAGTTGCTGTTGAAACTGAAAGCACTTTTCAGGATTGTGAGTGTTAATAATATTAATCCTGGGGCTAGATTTGTGTAGATTCTCTTTGGTCTGTCTAACCCTTGCAACAACCAAAGAATGATCCATGTTGTATGATGATCTAAAATGAAACACATGTGTGTATGAGAGACAGAGAGAGAGATCAGACTGCATATCTTAAACTAGATCAGTGAAAACAAATCAGTGGGGAAATAAATATAGAATTATATTTTATTTCTAAGAGAATATTTAGCAAGTATTCAATAATTAAGTGAAACCACAACACAAGGAATGTGATGTTTCAGTCCTAGTGATCTTCTAGAGCTGTACAAACAGATGTAACAAGTTACAAACATGCACAAGAATACACATGCCGAAAGTATAAGAAATAAGGGTTAGCGTGCAGCCTTCATGCATAAGGTGCTTTGGTGCTAATTCAGGGAATTTAAGCCAAAAATGTTTGTTGAACTACTTAGTGTCTGGAATGGTCTTCTTGAAGTTAAAATAAATAATTTAATAATTTAAATTACATAAGAAAAAGTAACAATGGGAAAAGAAATTCCAATCGACTGCACATTCTAGACAGAGCACAGCTGATGGATTAGCATCAGATAAGTAACTTGTATATGTATGTAGTTGTATTTATCAGTATATGTATGTTTGTGTGCTGATGATCTAGACCAGTGGTTCTCAACCGGTGGGGAATTCCCCCCCAGGGGAGAATTTCATGGTTTCCAGGGGGGGAATGAAGACCATTTCAAGATCGTGTTAATACAAGAACCGATTACTTGACATAGTTTTTCCCTTCATACTTTACAGTTATGTATGTCTCGTCCTTCTAAAATTCATTTTATAAAGTAAGTAGACTCACAAATCATGTTTTATGTGGATGTCTAGACTTGTTTTAGTATATGCTATTACATTTGCCTTCCACTTTTACGTATACTGTGTAGGGGTGAGGGGATTTTTAGATAGGAAATATGAAAGGGGGGGAATGACGTTCTGAAAATACGGTGAAGGGGGGAACGGGCCAAATTTTTTATAGGAAGGGGGGAAATGGCGTTCTGAAAATATGGTGAAGGGGGGAATGGGCCAAAAAAGGTTGAGAACCACTGATCTAGACAGAATGTTCATTGTATTTTAGTAAAGTTATCATTTTTACTTTCATTTTCATCAATTTACTCAGTGTAGATTAGCTTTATGAAAACAGTCACACATTCAAAAAAAAAAAAAATAAGACGTAGCTAGTCTTCCTCAGAAAATAAAAATAGATGAAGACACGAATGCTAATTAAAATTTTTTTTTTTTTTTTTTTCAAAGTTGCATATCCTTTACAGGTCGTTGCTGTCAACATCAGCATTTTAATGCCATTGTTGATGCCTTGGCAAGTTTACGTTCAGTAGTTTGATAATTAAAGCTCGTGTTGCTTGCATTGTCTGCCAGGGACCCTTGAAGTGTATTAAGGAACATTGGCCATAAAGCGCTAGATGCATATTCTTAAAGGCCAAATGTCACTTAAGTGGGGATGCGGTCAGCATCATGCCGGCCTCCTTTACATGATTAGGCATTTCCTGATACCCAGTATCACTTGGGCTGACCTGGGAGTCCAGGTCAAGGTTGTAAACACTTGAATCTGCCCAATTTGGAAGAAACCCATGATCACCAGGCTGATAGGTGAGCATTTTGTTACTATGCTACCTTGACACCTATTTGTTGCTCGGTTTTCTGTCCACACTCGTCAATGTCTTCTGTCTATCCTTTTGAGTATGTCCCCATATAAGACTAATCTCTCTACTCCACCTCATCTGTTAATATGCCCCATAGATTTACTCTTTTCCTCACGGTTGTGAGATGTTTTGTAACATCAGTATTTATCAGTACCTCAGCGTTCTTCTGTCCCCATTCTCAGATCTTCTAAAAATCACTCTCCCACTGTCTCGTTTCATTTCACATGGTCCAATATTTGCACTTATACAGAACAGGGCACATCTTTTTTTGTAAGCTGATTTACTTACTTCTTGTATTTGTTTTACTTGTGGTTGCTTATTCTGTAAAATTGGATACAGCGATTCTTTAAACCTCTGTTACGTTGTTCATGATTTGTCGCTGTGTAAGAAGGTATTGTTTACCTGTTTATCATGTTTCTTTTTCCCCCCCCTTTCAGTTGCCCTTCGACCCCACCATGAAGAAGAAGAAAAAGAAGAAGAAGACAGGCTTTGATCTGGATGCTGCCATGGGTGAGGATGGAGGGACTGCTGCCGATGGCCAGCCAACACCTGCTGCAGCTGTTCCTGAGGAAGAAGAGGAGGAGGAACAGCTTGATTCCCAGTCAGCACAGGAGAAACCAGCAGATGGTATATTTATTGTCACACAACATTCCTTAGCTGTCATAATTACGTCCCCTTAATGTCAAATAAGTATTACTGGATTGATCAGAAACACACACTAAAGTAATTACTAATAAACTATAAGCATTAACTAATGCTTGTGCAAAATCTAAAACTTGTACTTGTACACACCCGACACATGTACACACACAAGCACTCTCACATGTATGCACACATTCACATCTGACTTGTGCCGAGCTGAAAAGAATTGCCAAGAATCGGCGACAGTGAAGTGACATGACCAGACCTCTTAAACAGTACATTTCAGATTGACTGATATGATGCATGGTAAGCCTTGGAAACTGAACGTAGGTCTGAATGTGCACTGTTTTGGCAAAATTCCAAAGCTGTGGGTAGTGCTGTTGCTAGTGCACTCATCTGCTGGCCCTATGGTGGTAGGATTTGAATCTGCCTTGAGTTAGGGATTATAACATTATCTCTATAGAAAGTACAGGAGCCTGTTACACTCCTTCAGTATCTCTATAGAAAGTACAGGAGCCTGTAAAGGATCCTTCAGTAGTATTGGACAATTGTTGCTAGCCTCATATTTCTTATAGCCCACGCCAATTCTAAAACTCCACTGAGATGGGGATTCCCCAGGAAGACTGGGCCAGCCAGCAAGCACATCTCTGGAGTCGGCCAGGTAAAAAAAAAAAATGTTCTAGAAAATTTTCTGGAAAGCAAGGCCATGTCTTCTGTCAGCCACTAAGTGCCACAGGGTCAGATTGTGGATGTAGTGCAGATATGCCTCAGTGACATAGAAACAATGTTCATCTCTCTGACCCACAATATGGTGTCTGTAGCATGCATGTCTTAAGTGGAAGGCAAGAGGAAACCATTAATTTCCCAAGAAACATAATGAAATGGTATGTTACAAATCTATACCTTCCGCAAAACATGCTATGAAACCTGACAACCATAAAAACTGAATACATTGTGGAGGGTGACAGATAGAACTACAAAAATTAGATTTTTCAGAGCATGAGTTCTTAGTTAAAAGACATGGTTGAATATTTTTGTATAGCATGTTTTGTCCTTATACTGAATTGTTTTGAATTCAGAAATAGCAATGTAGAAGTTTAAACAACTTATGACATGAGCAAACAAATACAAGTAAATTGTGAAGAGATATGCCAGTTCTGGGGCCAAAAATATGAGCATTCTAAAAGATTAAAATATTGAAGATAACCGACTCATAAACAGTAACATTCCTCTGAAACTGAAATTCTATGGCCTAATCAAACATTAAAATGTTTAGAAAGAACATTCATGGGGAAAATGTTGTCCCTGGAAGATGAAACTGCATCTGACTGACATGATGGTGGATGTAGGACATTAACCCTTTACAGGGCAAACGCTCTTGACCGTTTTTTTTAGCCCTGAACGGGGAAGATTTCTTTTAGGTTCGGTAAAATTTCGGGTTGCGTTAGTAAAAGCATCACAAATAAGGTGTTAGTCAACCAATTTTAGTTAAATAAACAACACAATGAAGGGAAAAGCATGCAGAATATGTTACTCACGTGATTGTTGTCGGTAATCCATATATGAACACAAATATTGTTTGTGATTTTCCATCTATACGGCAATTTACAAACACATTTTCAGAATCATAATCACTTTCTTTAAAGTCCGACTCACGACTGCTAATGCAAAGTAACGCTTTTCACTGATATCTAGCTGCGATTAATAGTCAACTTCGTGCCCCTTAATGTCACTTAAATTGAAGCTAGCGAAATCTCGGCTATCACTTGAAGAATCGCCGAAATCCATTTTGAAAAACTAAGCGTAAAAATCCCGAAAACTATCAAAAAAAGTCCGCAAAAGTCCGTTCCAATTCATAGTAGGCGCTTACAAATGGCGGCCATGTTGTCAAGTTAGCGGCGAAAGCAAAAGTAGCCGTTGGAAGTGTCGGAAAGCCGAGAGATTGCGTTTTACAATGCATAATAGTATTGGGCGGTTTCAGACGATCTTCTCGTTTAAGCGGCTGGCCGCAAATGGACGTTTTGCCCTGTAAAGGGTTAGATTGACCTGAAAATACACGAGGCAGCGGAACTGGTGAAGGATATTTTTTCCACTCAGGCTGTGATAATGATGTTTTCCAGAGGACTGCACATGATGATACCTCTTCCATCCTTTTTCGGGGGAAGTGTTACACCGAACTATGCACCACAGTTTGTTTTCTCTAGACTTCATTTAGTGTCATGGACTACCCATGGGCAGTTTTTCTTGTCTAATAGTTTTGCTAGAGCACTGTCCATATGGCCTGCTCTTTGCAACATGCAACTGCTTTGGAATGTTTAACATGCACGCCTTGCACCCAGGACATCAGAGTTTGCTCACATCCAAGAACGCTCCAGTCTCGCCACCTAAAAGATCAGGAAGCATTAATATTAGATACCAGTAGTTATCGGGAAAAATTTCCCAGCAGCCCTCGGTGGACACCCTAACCTCTGCCATGTTAATGACAGTGAATTGTTACATTTTGTTATTTCAGCGTTTATTTCTGGATTTATTTTGTTTTGGTTGCAGATTTTTCCATGGATTTCATGAACATGAAAAAGAAGAAGAAAAAGAAAAAAGCTTTAGATCTGGAGGAACTTGGTGATGTATTGCCGGTAAGTTCCGTAGATTTCATCTTCACCTCTTGTCCTTCACTCAAGTCTATGACCTGGTTACTGACTAAAATTGATAGGGGATACTGACGAATGTAACTGTAACTGGTAAATTGACAGCTGAACATTTGTTGTAGGGGAGTCCAACATATGAAGAACAGAGACAAGTGTTTAGACCCACACAAAGGGGATGTCAGCAAGCTTACGCTGACTGCTGCTGTCATTGCATTTATTCATATTGACGTATATGAAGGTGAACAATGTAATCGTAGTTTTCCAATTGTGTTCATGATTTTACTGTCTCTTGTTGTTTATCGGTGGAGAGAAGTTGCAGGAAGTCAGCAGTTGTGACTATCTTAGGCTCACTACTGGTGGACATTGGAGATGTGATCAAAAGTCAGAGAACAAACATTGCTCTGCCAAGACTAAAGCAATACATTTATGGATTGGAACTGATAGAACAACATTCACAGTACTAAGGCATGTTTGCTGTGGCAACATAGGATGTAAAACTCTGAACACAATTAGCTGAAAAGTACATTTGGTTTTGAATATATGTGATATAAGAGCATTACCTCAAAGTCAGAGTGGGATTGCCTGGTTGTGAGGGGCACTGGTAATATGGAAAGCTAATCCACAAGCACAATTCAGTTCAGTGCACTAGAAGTAGTAGCACATGTATGGAGTTCAAAGCAATCGAAGGCTAAAACAAAAACGACAACTTCATTGTCCGCTGTTAGGATAAAGATCAGTCAGATCATACACTAGAACATTTGTGCAAGTCCAGAGTTGCAACTGGTACCAAACATATATTATGTAACTGTAAATAAACATCAAATCAGTATTGCTGTGTGGATAAGAAACATGAACGACTAAAGCAGGTACTAGTAAACTACAAACATTACCTCACTAATGCTTGTGCAGAATGTAAGGACTGAAATATGACAGAATCATTCATGCGGAGCTAGTGGAGAGAACTACAAATTCCTGACAATCAAAAGGTGAGGAAAATATGCTGGTGCTGGATAGGACACACATTGAGTAGTATATTTGTAGTACAATAATATAGTAGTATAATTGGAAAGTCCTTTCTTTGGAGCCCACATGTCAAATGAAAGATGGAGACATAAAAACACATGGAGAAAAGAACTGGAGACAGTTTATTATGGGGAGAACATAGGGCAAGCTGCAAGAGGTAACACAAGATAGGATGCTTAACACAAGATAGGATGCTTGAGCTGGTTGCGGGCCTGAGCTGAAATGGGGGAGAGGCTGTTGGCATGCATATGTATATATATATATATATATATATATATATATATATATATATATATATATATATGGTGCTAGCGGCCCATTACATTGGCTGTAAATAAAAGGCTTTTCTTCGGGTGATTGAAACCTCTCTATTTAACCTTATATGTAATCCCCTTAAATGTCCTTTATTGTCAACTTATGCTTTGAGGGCCTTGTAGTATCTGCTGTTCTCAGTATCTATTTGTCCCCTCTATCCATGGAAATCTCTACATTCATCACAGTCCATGATAATCTCTACATACTTTTTTTTGTCCATGATAATCTGAATAATCTTCTCTGTCCATGATAATCTTAACATTCTTCTCTGTCCATGATAATCTTAACATTCTCTGCCCATGATAATCTCAACATTCTCTGTCCATGATAATCTCAACATTCTCTGTCCATGATATTCTCAGCATTCTCTGTCGATGATATTCTCAGCATTCTCTGTCGATGATAATCTCAACATTCTCTGTCCATGATAATCTCAGCATTCTCTGTAGATGATAATCTCAACATTCTCTGTCCATGATATTCTCAGCATTCTCTGTCGATGATAATCTCAACATTCTCTGTCCATGATAATCTCAACATTCTCTGTCCATGATATTCTCAACATTCTTCTCTGCTCATGACCTGTCCATTATAATCTCTAATTTCATCTAAAAAAAAACAGTTTCCCTGCCTTCAGTTTGTTCAGTTTCATTACTCAATGTCCTTCTTCTTCTGCGTTCATCCGGAGTTTTTTTCCGGACGTGATCGCGTTGTGCCTGTTTACAGCAGAGCTGTGTTCTTGCACCGTTAGGCCGACACATCCGACTTCTGCGAGCATTTGTTGACTGGGTTAACCTTCCCGGGGACTCAATGTCCAGCATTCATGCTTCACCTTGACAGCACAAGGTGCAAGAGGAACAAGATGAGATGACGGGATAATAGTCCAGCATGTAAGGTACAAGAGGAACACAATTGGATAGTCCAGCATGTAAGGTACAAGAGGAACATGATTGGATAGTCCAGCATGTAAGGTACAAGAGGAACATGATTGGATAGTCCAGCATGTAAGGTACAAGAGGAACATGATTGGATAGTCCAGCATGTAAGGTACAAGAGGAACATGATTGGATAGTCCAGCATGTAAGGTACAAGAGGAACATGATTGGATAGTCCAGCATGCAAGGTACAAGAAGAACATGATTGGGTAGTCCAGCATGTAAAGTACAAGAGGAACATGATTGGATAGTCCAGCATGTAAGGTACAAGAGGAACATGATTGGGTAGTCCAGCATGAAAGGTACAAGAGGAACATGATTGGGTAGTCCAGCATGTAAGGTACAAGAGGAACACAATTGGATAGTCCAGCATGTAAGGTACAAGAGGAACACAATTGGATAGTCCAGCATGTAAGGTACAAGAGGAACATGATTGGATAGTCCAGCATGTAAGGTACAAGAGGAACATGATTGGATAGTCCAGCATGTAAGGTACAAGAGGAACACAATTGGATAGTCCAGCATGTAAGGTACAAGAGGAACATGATTGGATAGTCCAGCATGTAAGGTACAAGAGGAACATGATTGGATAGTCCAGCATGTAAGGTACAAGAGGAACATGATTGGATAGTCCAGCATGAAAGGTACAAGAAGAACATGATTGGGTAGTCCAGCATGAAAGGTATAAGAGGAACATGATTGGATAGTCCAGCATGAAAGGTATAAGAAGAACATGATTGGATAGTCCAGCATGTAAGGTACAAGAGGAACATGATTGGATAGTCCAGCATGAAAGGTACAAGAAGAACATGATTGGGTAGTCCAGCATGAAAGGTATAAGAGGAACATGATTGGATAGTCCAGCATGAAAGGTACAAGAAGAACATGATTGGATAGTCCAGCATGTAAGGTACAAGAGGAACATGATTGGATAGTCCAGCATGAAAGGTACAAGAAGAACATGATTGGGTAGTCCAGCATGAAAGGTATAAGAGGAACATGATTGGATAGTCCAGCATGAAAGGTATAAGAGGAACATGATTGGATAGTCCAGCATGAAAGGTATAAGAGGAACATGATTGGATAGTCCAGCATGAAAGGTACAAGAGGAGCATGATTGGATAGTCCAGTATTCAAGGTATAAGAAGAACATGATTGGATAGTCCAGCATGAAAGGTATAAGAAGAACATGATTGGATAGTCCAGCATGAAAGGTATAAGAAGAACATGATTGGGTAGTCCAGCATGAAAGGTACAAGAAGAACATGATTGGGTAGTCCAGCATGAAAGGTATAAGAGGAACATGATTGGATAGTCCAGCATGAAAGGTACAAGAAGAACATGATTGGGTAGTCCAGCATGAAAGGTATAAGAGGAACATGATTGGATAGTCCAGCATGAAAGGTATAAGAGGAACATGATTGGATAGTCCAGCATGCAAGGTACAAGAGGAACATGATTGGATAGTCCAGCATGCAAGGTACAAGAGGAATATGATGAGATGATGGGATAGTCCATTTAATCATGTATGAATATTTGGTCATGGCACAATTGAAAGTTCCTTCCTTCAAAAGTGATGATGATTGTGAATGTTGAAAACACTCATTTGTGTCATTAGCTTTGTATTCAAACTGAGCTTCAAATATTGCATTATTTTGACAGCTATTGTCTTATGGTATGGAATGTGCTGTAGAATTTTGCTTGTCACTATTTGAAATATTTCACATGAAGATAGCAATTCCTGACAATGACTTTCTAAATGTTTCTTGTGGCTGTGGTGGTTGTGATTTCTTAATTCCAGCTGGATTATAGAACTGCCAGTGTTGTCTGCCTAAATTCTCTCTGCAGTTCTTTTCATAGCTGGGCAAATGGACAAAATGCACCTTCCAGTCTTTAATACGGAACTGTCTCTTTATATGGCCAGAAGTGCTTTAATTGTCTGACCTTGATCCCATTTTGGGGTTTCTTTATTCTCTTTTTGCAATTCTTTGTTTTCTTATTTTCATAGAGAACTGTGGGTAAGTCATAGAAAACTAGTTAAGTTATAGAGATATATATATAGAGGGATATGGTAAAAATGTTGCCTTTTGTTTAGGAAACCACAGAAGTGGAAACCACACAGAAAGATGCTGGAGACAGCGAGTTCAATTTTGATCTTGACTTCAACAAAAAGAAGAAGAAGAAGAAGCCAGTAAACTTAGACGGCGGTTCAGTAGAAGATGGAATAGGCGAGGATGGTGAGTTTAGTTTTTTTTTTTTTTAATTTTTTGGTTGAGCTTGAATTGGTTCCTCCAAACCTGGTAGTGTCTTAGTTTCTGATAATGACTAGTATCTCTTTCACAGGGGCTGTTGGATAAGACCATGTCAGTTTTTTTTTATATAGATCACTGTGTGTGATGACAGAAACTTGTTGGAAATGTGTAAAAGAGCAGATTGGGAGGGTGGTAGAGAGAGACATGCTGGTCTCTGACTCCAGAAGTACTGAGTATGAACCAGATTGGGTATTTCTCATTAGTGGGGAAATGTGGTTAGTGCTCTTGCTTGCCTGCTCATAGTGATCTGAGATCCTTCCCCAACAGTTGCTACACCCAGTCTTATAATAATGGGTGCCAGACAATTTTTAGAATGTTCTAGGGACAGGCAACGATGATGGGAACTGGTCACCTAATCTTACAAGGTGAAGGCCTAGGATATATGAAAGCCTAACAGTTGACAACCCAACATCTATGGGGGTGCTACCTATGCCTGTAGCAAACCAAAGTATTTCTGTGATACATGGATTGTGGATCACATGTTCACAGTGAAAGCATTGGAGGCCGCGTGTATGCAAGAAACTCATTGTGTGTAGAAACTCATTGAGAACATTACTGTAGAAACTCATTGTGTGTAGAAACTCATTGAGAACATAACTGTAGAAACTCATTGAGAACACAACTGTGTGTAGAAACTCATTGAGAACATAACTGTAGAAACTCATTGAGAACATAACTGTAGAAACTCATTGAGAACATAACTGTAGAAACTCATTGAGAACATAACTGTAGAAACTCATTGTGTGTAGAAACTCATTGAGAACATAACTGTAGAAACTCATTGAGAACACAACTGTGTGTAGAAACTCATTGAGAACACAACTGTGTGTAGAAACTCATTGAGAACATAACTGTAGAAACTCATTGTGTGTAGAAACTCATTGAGAACATAACTAGAAACTCATTGAGAACATAACTGTGTGTAGAAACTCATTGAGAACATAACTGTAGAAACTCATTGAGAACATAACTGTAGAAACTCATTGAGAACATAACAATAGAAAGTCATTGTGTGTAGAAACTCATTGAGAACACAACTGTGTGTAGAAACTCATTGAGAACACAACTGTGTGTAGAAACTCATTGAGAACACAACTGTGTGTAGAAACTCATTGAGAACATAACTGTAGAAACTCATTGTCTGTAGAAACTCATTGAGAACATAACTGTGTGTAGAAACTCATTGAGAACTAACTGTAGAAACTCATTGAGAACACAACTGTAGAAACTCATTGTGTGTAGAAACTCATTGAGAACATAACTGTGTGTAGAAACTCATTGAGAACATAACTGTAGAAACTCATTGAGAACATAACTGTAGAAACTCATTGAGAACATAACTGTAGAAACTCATTGAGAACATAACTGTAGAAACTCATTGTGTGTAGAAACTCATTGAGAACATAACTGTGTGTAGAAACTCATTGAGAACATAACTGTAGAAACTCATTGAGAATATAACTGTAGAAACTCATTGAGAACATAACTGTAGAAACTCATTGTGTGTAGAAACTCATTGAGAACATAACTGTAGAAACTCATTGAGAACATAACTGTGTGTAGAAACTCATTGAGAACATAACTGTAGAAACTCATTGAGAACATAACAATAGAAAGTCATTGTGTGTAGAAACTCATTGAGAACACAACTGTGTGTAGAAACTCATTGAGAACACAACTGTGTGTAGAAACTCATTGAGAACATAACTGTAGAAACTCATTGTCTGTAGAAACTCATTGAGAACATAACTGTGTGTAGAAACTCATTGAGAACTAACTGTAGAAACTCATTGAGAACACAACTGTAGAAACTCATTGTGTGTAGAAACTCATTGAGAACATAACTGTGTGTAGAAACTCATTGAGAACATAACTGTAGAAACTCATTGAGAACATAACTGTAGAAACTCATTGAGAACATAACTGTAGAAACTCATTGTGTGTAGAAACTCATTGAGAACATAACTGTAGAAACTCATTGAGAACACAACTGTAGAAACTCATTGAGAATATAACTGTAGAAACTCATTGAGAACATAACTGTAGAAACTCATTGTGTGTAGAAACTCATTGAGAACATAACTGTAGAAACTCATTGAGAACATAACTGTGTGTAGAAACTCATTGAGAACATTACTGTAGAAACTCATTGAGAACTAACTGTAGAAACTCATTGAGAACTAACTGTAGAAACTCATTGAGAACTAACTGTAGAAACTCATTGAGAACACAACTGTAGAAACTCATTGTGTGTAGAAACTCATTGAGAACACAACTGTAGAAACTCATTGTGTGTAGAAACTCATTGAGAACATAACTATAGAAACTCATTGAGAACATAACTGTGTGTAGAAACTCATTGAGAACATAACTGTAGAAACTCATTGTGTGTAGAAACTCATTGAGAACGTAACTGTAGAAACTCATTGAGAACATAACTGTAGAAACTCATTGAGAACATAACTGTAGAAACTCATTGAGAACATAACTGTAGAAACTCATTGAGAACATAACTGTAGAAACTCATTGAGAACATAACTGTAGAAACTCATTGAGAACATAACTGTAGAAACTCATTGAGAACATAACTGTAGAAACTCATTGAGAACATAACTGTAGAAACTCATTGAGAACATAACTGTTGAAACTCATTGAGAACATAACTGTTGAAACTCATTGAGAACATAACTGTTGAAACTCATTGAGAACATAACTGTAGAAACTCATTGAGAACATAACTGTAGAAACTCATTGAGAACATAACTGTGTGTAGAAACTCATTGAGAACATAACTGTGTGTAGAAACTCATTGAGAACATAACTGTGTGTAGAAACTCATTGAGAACATAACTGTGTAGAAACTCATCGAGAACATAACTGTGTGTAGAAACTCATTGAGAACATAACTGTGTGGGATTTGTAATCTGTCATTAATCTTCATCTTCTTTCTTTTGCCTGAAATGGTCTACATCTGTAATATTGTCTCTTATAGCAATTTCATGTTCTTTTTTAACTTCACTTGATGGTCCTTAAAGTTAAGCTTCCACTCTTTCTCTAGACCAGGTTTGCCTTGATATGTCATATATGAGGCAATCTTGGAGTATATGATGTGCTGTCATGGGGTGCCAATCATATGCACATAGCTGATGTGCCAGACTTACATTTGTTTAAAACTCATGTCACTGTTGACTTGACTACATGAGTGTAGAATAATGTTGTCCCGGGTCTGTCCATGATATTGTACATAATTTGTGCTGGCGTGGGTGGCTGTCTGATTAATTTAATGATTTTCTTCTGGTTGTATGTGACTGTCCCATCTTTTTATTTAGTTCATCAACTCTCATTTTCAGACAACCTACAAATCTATGATTTACCCTTAATCTGTCATTCCTTAAGTTCTGTCAGACTTACCCACAGATGTCTTTGACTGACCCACAGTTCTCTATGACTGACCCACGGTTGTCTATGACTGACCCATGGTTGTCTATGACTGACCCACAGTTGTCTATGACTGACCCACAGTTGTCTATGACTGACCCACAGTTGTCTATGACTGACCCACATTTCTCTATGACTGACCCAAAGTTGTCCATGACTGACCCACAGTTTTCTGACTGACCCACAGTTTTCTGACTGACCCACATTTCTCTATGACTGACCCACAGTTGTCTGGGTGGGTGGGGGAAATTGTGAGGGTGCGGTATGTATGTGTGGATATGTGTGTGTGGTTTTGTGATGTGTTTTTTGCTGGGTGGTTACGGGTGTGTGGGTGGGTGGTGGAGAATATGTGGGTGGGTGTGTGCGTGTCGGTTATGGGATGGGTGGGGGATGTGGGTGGGGGGCGGCATGTATGTTTGCCTGAGTCTGTGTGAGTGCGTGGAGGTATGTGTGGGTGGGTTGGGGATGTGTGGGTGGATGGGGGATGTGTCTCACAACATTGCAATATGCACTGTTTATGTTTACAACTTTCATTTGACAATGTTTTTTCCCCCCCCGTGTGAATGTACCATGCGTAATATGCATTGTTTATGCTTACAAAATCCATTTGACAATGTTTTTTTTTCCCCTATGTAAATGTAACATGCAGATTTGATGAATGAAAGATGAGTGATTGAAAGGGCCGAATGTAAGACGGGCCTGAGTGCCTAATTTGTTCATTCATTCATTCAGTAGCATGTCCTTTGTAGAACCTCGCTGCCATAACAACCTTCCGGAAAACCTCTCGATTATAAGCAAGATGTCCCGAGTCTGATACACCCATCTGGAGATCATCCGCCACATCCTGCACCCATCTTCTCTTTGGCCTTCCTCTTCCTCTCTTCCCAGGCATATATCCTTCCAATATTGTTCTCTCCAAACTTTTGTGACGTTTCAAGTGACCAAAATATTTCAATTTTCTTTGTTTTATCGTCTTTAATAGCCAACCTTCTTCAATATTCAATTCTGGATCCTTCCCCAACAGTTGCTAATTCAAGTATGGATGCATTTGTTCTTTTCTTTACCCAAGATATTCTTAGAACTCGTCTATAACATTTATATTCAAAGGCATTTATGCGCTGTTCAGCTTGTTTAGTCTAATTTGTTACCCTTTTAAAATAAATTTCTTTCGTTCGTTTGTTATAATCTTAACATGCTTGTTTTATTCCCCAGATGAGCAGCTTGTCATAGGAGAAGACGTTGGAGCACACAATGCCTGGATTGGCTCTGACAGAGACTACACTTATGATGAGGTAACCATTGACCTATTTCTGTTCTCTCTGTGCATGGGTCGAATGCATGGGTAATACTTATTTACAGAATCATTCACAGCACTCTGGTCATTCTCAGACATGGTCCGCCCTCCTCAAAAGCCACCAGAGAATTCTCATACTGGTAGTTCCAGAAGCGATTTGATTAACAACCCACCTTCCTTTACCTCTGCAGGATAGTCATCCAGGCTTGCGTGTTCCAATGACCCCAAGGGCTATGCCAACGGTAGCACAGCTACTGGTAAGGCCTCCCACATAGGACAGATCAATGGATAGGAACCAGACCAAGAGAGAGAGACACACCTGCTGCCTTGCAGGTAGACGGGACAGGAAATCCATTGCACTCAAAGTTCGAATCAGGCACATGATGCCACTGCATTCTTGGTCCAGACACATATTCTACGGCTCTCAGCTGAGGGATATAGCTGAACGCCTCTAAGTCAATATCCATCGGATGTGAGGGCCGGGCCGATACTCACTCACTGTAGTATGGAGGTGAGATGCTGAGCCTGCTACATGCTTGGTCCAGATACTTGTACAGCTGAGGGATATGAGGGATCCCTGGATGAGAGGGCCTGGCCGCTACTCGCTCTCTGCTGCATGGAGGTCAGATGTTGAGCTGGCAGCACATGCATCCTATCTCGTGAGCATGGAAAAAGCGTCCCAGTCACATGCAATGGTTACGATGCAAGTATATTTAAACTCGCTGAGTGAGCATAGTCAAAGCTGGAAAAACGCCCAAAACACCAAATGAAATGCTTGGCTGGTGGGTCCATTACTTGGAAGTCCAAAGCAAAAGCTTGCTGAGTGTATGTCATCTCATTAACACAAAATGGAATGCATGGCTAGCAAATCCATTACGTGGAAGTCCGAAGCGAAAGCTTGCTGAATGGATGTCGTCTCATTAACATGAAATGAAACACTTGGCTAGCGAATCCTTTACGTGGAAGTCTGAAATGAAAGCTTGCTGAGTGGATATCGACTGCAAACTAAGATGGAAAAACGTCTCATTAACACAAAATGGAACGCTTAGCTGGCAAATCCATTACGCGGCAGTCCGAAGCGATAGCTTTCCAAGTGGATTTCGTCTGCAGACTGACCGTTCCTGTTTGTACGGGGAGCGGCCAGTGGCAAATGATATACCCAATACATGGAAGTGAGGAATTAAAGCAGCCATGAGCAGGATGTGGCGATTCCTTGAGTGAGCCCAGTCTCAGAGCACTGTGTGCCAGCTCTGCAATTATGGAAGCCTCCTTGGATGGCGGAAAATGCTCATGGACTGTCCCTCCCTTCCCTTGAGGGCTGGCTGTAAAGTCTTTGGCCGTTCTAACTTGACCAGAAAAGATGTGGACGACACAACAGCAGTAAGAGTAGAATGCCTCTCGAAACCACGGAAAGGCAAACCCGCTTAGCAAATGCCCGCTGAAGTCAGATGTGCCGGCCTAAGGGTGCAAATAAAACAGGCACAACGCAAAAACGTCAGAGTGAGAGTGGAATGTCCTTTGTGCCCGGAACAGCTCTGACTATTACTTCCGGGCACAGCACCCAGCACATGCCCGAACCGAAAGCTCACGGAGTGGATGCCGCCTGCAGACAGCCCGTTCCTGGTTTGTGCTGGGAGTGGCCTGTGGCGAACAAAATGCCCAATACATGGAAGTGAGGATTTAAAGCAGCCATGTGCAGGAATTGGCGATTCCTTGGGTGAGCCCAGTACCAGGGCACTATGTATCGGCTCTGCAAATATAGAAGCCTCCTTGGATGGCGGTAAATGCCCATGGATGGCCCCTGCCTTCCCTTGAGGGCTGACCGTGAAGTCTTCGACTGTTCTAACTTGACCAGCTGGGATGTGGACGGCACCACAAAAGTGAGAGCCCCACAGGAATGATATGTGTTGGCCTAAGGGTTTTGGCCCAAGGGTGCATAGCGAGACACACCGCAATTACGTCTGAAAAAACACTCCTGATGAGCGCAGAAGAAGAAGTCTTGTATATTCTAGTGTTTGATGTTGAAACTTGTCTAGTTTGTGTCTAGTCTATCAGATGTTGAAACATCGTGTCTATTCTCAGTTATTGAGACATCTTGTTTAGTTTGTGTCATCTGTCAATTGTTGAAACATATTGTCTAATCTCAGTTGTTGAAACATCTTGTTTAGTTTGTGTCGTCTGTCAATTGTTGAAACATCTTGTTTAAACTCAGTTGTTGAAACATCTTGTTTAGTTTGTGTCTAGTCTGTCAATTGTTGAAACATCTTGTTTAAACTCAGTTGTTGAAACATCTTGTTTAGTTTGTGTCTAGTCTGTCAATTGTTGAAACATCTTGTTTAAACTCAGTTGTTGAAACATCTTGTTTAGTTTGTGTCTAGTCTGTCAATTGTTGAAACATCTTGTCTAGTCTGTCAGATGTTGAATCATCTTGTTTAGTTTCTGTTCTTTCAGATGTTGAAGTATTTTGTCTGGTACTTTATTATATTTCTACAGTCTCTCTTAAAGGTATGTTGAATGGTTTGATTCTAGCTTATAGTGTTTGCCTGCAGACACCGTGATCTGTGGTTCATTTCCCATGAGTGAGAGAGTATGATATTTTCCTGAGCAATGGATCAACCCAGTTTTGTAAGATTGGTACCAGGTAATTTTCTGACTTCTCTGGGTTGGAAGCAGTTATACAGTATGGGAGATTTAGAGATGACAAAATAGCAGGCGTAGGCCAGTTTCTCTTTCTTCTTCTTCTTCTTCTTCTTCTTCGTTCATCCGGAGTTTTTTTTCGGATGTGATTGCGTTGTGCCTGTTTACAGCAGAGCTGCGTTCTTGCGCCGTTAGGCCGACACATCCGACTTCTGCGGGCATTTGTTGACCGGGTTAACATTCCAGGGGGTTTCTCTTTCAAACTGTGCCACCATATTAGCTGTAAGATAACAGAGAAGGGAAGAAAGACTCGTCATGTAATAGGACCTTGCAGAATTTAACTCTCCTCGCGGTCCACCGTACAGCAAGTTATTGCCAACTCTCAGGCCCAAGATGTCTGCATGTTGTGTGATCATTGTTGTGCTGGTCAAACACTGCCCCTTCTGCCTTCTTCCAGGAAGCTTTTCAATCAATCTCAGGTTTCTCCAATCTGATCTCAGTATTTCAGTTTCCGATGCTGTCTGTGAGCCAATTGTCTTTGTTGCACAGATCTTGTAGAAGTTAAGTATTGCTAATCTTCTTGCTCCAAGATATTCTAAGAACTTTTCTGTAACATTTAACAAGCACTGATCACTGTGAAACCATTGTTCTTTCTTCAGTTGCTGACTCGAGTGTTTGACATCATGCGAGAGAAGAACCCTGACATGATTGCCGGAGAGAAGAAGAAGTTTGTAATGCGACCACCACAGGTTCTGCGAGTTGGCACCAGGAAAACGTCGTTTGCCAATTTTGCAGATATTTGTAGATTGTAAGTATTGTACATGACATGCACATATGACCTTGTTTAGATGTAAATATTAAATTGTAATAAAGTGGTTTAGTAGACGTGAGAATGGAAGATAGCTGACAGCAGGTTCAAAGTACTTGCAATAAATCACTTACAACAGTCAAAAGATGACAGAATAGAAAACACAGATTTAAATATAAGCACAACCAGAGCTACTAAAGTCGGAGCACATGAGGAAATCCACTCAAATATTTGGGATCATGGTTGGTAGTCAGCTTTAGTTCACCCACATCAATAAGTGGGAAGAACTACAGAAACATGTGATACAGTGGTTGGTAGTCAGCTTAGTTCACCCACATCAATAAGTGGGAAGAACTACAGACAAATGTGATACAGTGGTTGTAGACAGTTGTTGTTTGTTTTGCTTCCTCGCTTTGAACTCAAGCGCATTCCAAACACACTATTTATAGAAGTGATGGACTGAATTTTGTTTTCCCTATTAACAGTGTCCCTTGCCATCAGGCGAACCCACTCGGACTTCAGAGGTACTTGTAATTTACGTCCCCAAGTCAAGGACGACAGGTCAGCATTTTAGTCCAGCTGTCCGGTGTAGGGGTCGAATGGCTTATCTCGGCATCAGCACAATGGATGTTTAAGAACACGCGTTCTTACCCATTCAACCAGGCTGACCTGTGTTATAGAAAGTGAAAATACAAGTAGTGTATCAGAAACAGGTCATGCCTAAATATACAGTTAGTATGTCATTTGTGGCAAGTACGGAAATTCAGTTGTCTGTCATCAGATGGAACATGCATCAAATCTGAACATCATCTAACAGAGAAGTAATTATCGGGATGTTAGTTCTGTCCTAGCTCCACAGTGGTGATTCTATCATACCAGTTTATTGCCTGCAGACGCCAGTTACAGGAATTGTTAGTCGCTCTCCATGTTTCTAATCCATGCTGATTTAATGGTAAATATTCCCTTTACATTTCTTTACGCTTCCACAAATGCACTAGTTTTATGAAGGCTCTTCTTTCCCATTTGTCCCCCATCTTTGACTACATTGCTACCTAAAATAGTGACTATTCCACCTCTTGAAGTTAATCATTTGCTTTGTTTATTATGTTCATAGTGG
Organism: Cepaea hortensis; assembly: GCA_963921405.1. NCBI lineage: Eukaryota > Metazoa > Mollusca > Gastropoda > Stylommatophora > Helicidae > Cepaea > Cepaea hortensis. The sequence goes on along the minus strand of OY992876.1, from coordinate 126,016,614 downwards.
TAGTTTTCATAACAGTCAGAATAATAATGGTGACAAGACATCGTTGTCGCAGTCCTGTTCCTGTTTTGAACATGTTAGCTTTCCTCATGTAGAACACATATTATGTGCACTTATGCTACTAAATCAGTCAAAGCTGTGTTTCGAATGCAGGTAAGCGGAATTATGAACTGCGTCCGTAATGACTTTGTCACTTTGTATGCAAGCACTAAACTGGTATGACAGAATCACCACCATGGAGCTAGGAAAGAACTAACATCCCAGTAATTACTTCTCTGTTCATTATACCTGTGATGCATCTTCCATCTATGCCATCATATTATGTGCCGAATAGATGTTCATGCATCTCCTTGGTGTTCTGTTATTTCGTATCACCTCCTTAGTCCAGGCGGCACCATTGCTGTGCCCCTTGTTCCAGAAAGCAGCAGTAAATACACCTAGTACTGGAACGGAACTTCTGCAGAGAGTCGATAATGTCACCAGGTTATGATTCAATACAGCAAATACAGACTGGCTGGGATGTGTTCCTTGAGTTTTGGATATTTCACTGTCAAGATTCCAAGCCCAGAGGGCACTTGAGTTGTAATTACAGTCATATTCTCTGGAATCTAAAGATGAACTGTGAGCCTGACAGATGAGCAACAGTGGGAAGACATGTACAGAAAAAAACCCACACGAAATAGAACTCAGACTGCAGTCTTGACAGGCAGTTAACCCTATGCCCCCTCCTGTAGAAGTTTTGAAAATAAAGAACTATTTTATTATGGTTATGTTTGAAAATTTGTAAATGATTGTTATTCACAGATTACATCGACAGCCCAAACACGTTCTGGCGTTCTTGTTAGCCGAGTTGGGAACCAGGTACGTTGTGTGAACATTGATTGACATGTGTACATAGAGATGAAATACTGGACATGGTGTTAGATAGTAGCCCTTAGGAGACAATTCACGTAGGGGTCACATTTTCACAGTCTGTGACTTCAGCTGTTCATCCTTGTACTGCTTGAAGAATTTGCCACTGGCAGTATAAGAGCTGATGAGTGGCTGAGACAATAGCATTTGAGGGTCATCAATATTTGGGTCTATTTGAAACAACAAAGGGATCTGCAGTAATGTAGGCTCACCTGCCAGTCTGATGGTTATGGGTTAGATTCGCACCAGGCTGGGTTTAATTTAAAAAAAAAAAAACTGCGGCCGACAGACTGTTCTGTGGGAAAAGTGGCTGAACCATGTGGGATAAATCTGGTGCAACTAAATCTCTCGTCATGTCTGTAATGAGGGCTCTTGTGTCAGTGAGAATTTAAGTCTGGGACACATTAATTAGGTCAGCGGTGTCTGAAGTCACTGGACCTTGAGAAGGTATCGATTGCAAGCTGTGTTCTGAGACCCTTGGCATGGCTGTTGGATCAGGGTGAATATTCTCTGGAATATCCAGGTGAGGAAACCAGTTTCTTAAGAGCTGTTGAGCCAGTCCTGATGTGTAGACGTGAATCATGGAGAACATGCATGGCTGGACTATTGGCAGGCAGTACACGAGACAAGACATGAACAGTTTAAAACAAAAGAAAGAAACACCCCTCGCTTGATGATTTGTAGAAACAAAAAACCTGTCAGATTATTTATATCAGCGACTAATTTCATATGCTCTATACGTAGTTTGTGAAAATGCCCAGTCAACGCCAGCATTTTTCAGCTGCTGTTGATGTCTTGGCAAGTTTTACGTTCAGTTGTTTGTCATTGCTTTCTGAACGACCGGCTCACACACCCTCCGTAAGTAACCAACGCGATGCGATCCACTGCTGAATCTCGCGCAGCAGTGTTTCTTACGAGAGTATATGGGATTACGAACAGCATTGTTAACTCCTTTGCCAGGGAGACCGACAGTGAGGGGTTTAGTTTGGCACAAATTGATTGTTCTTTGACCCTTAACTTTGTTGGTTTCAGTGGTTCCGTGGATGGAAACAACCAGCTCATCATCAGAGGCAAGTACACACAGAAACAGATCGAGAACGTCTTAAGGAGATATATCAGTAAGTTCTCTATATGAGACCCTTTCTATCAGATTTTTTGTTGTCCAGGCTGATTGGTGGGGAAAACTGGTTGGTTGCTTTGTTATACTTTGAAGTATCAATAGGATGTTTTCTTTGCCTGGTGTGTGCAGGTTGACAACCTGTTGAGGCAAGATCAGAACAGCATATCTGATGGGAGGTGTGCCTTGAAGGCAACAAGAATCATCAGGGCCAAGGTAGCCTTTTTGCAAGATGTCAGTTGCAATGAGCTAAAAAAAAAAAATTGCTACTCATAGAACCTGTACTTTTGTATGGATGTGAAGCATGGAAAATGGAGCAGACCATCTGGTGGCTGTGGAAATGCAAATGGAGGTACCACACAATGCGGAGGTCCATCAACCAGACACGCTGGTGTGTGGTGGCTGTCAATTCTGATACTCAGTGTTTTACACATACCAGTTTGAGAGCACACAAGTCTACTGGAAGATCATCACAGGCTTGGATGATAAATTGTTGCAAGCCATGGGGGGATACATGTATGGCATTACTGACCTGTCCATCAATTCACTGACATCATGCTTCATGGTGATCATCATCATGCAGTTGCGATACTTGCATAAAACTCTACTGGAGCTCAGTAGCGTGAACCGATACATTGACTGACTCAATGTGATGACTTCTGGCCTGCTACTCGACATCTTGGCAACGAGTGTTCACCTCAACCTTCTGGACAACGAAGCTTTGCTTCAGGGAATATGATCCAGGCAGAATGTCCGTTGTGCGGTATTTGGGGATTTACTTGGTGATCCTGGACTAAGTTCATCATCAGAACTCCTCTTAGACTCTGGCAGTTGTGCTCTGGTCACTCGTGTTAGAGTGAGGATCTGAGAGAAACTACTATTCTGAGACCAGGGGGGAAGAGAGAGGCAAGATGTGCTGCAACATATCAGGGATATGTTGTTAATACCTTTCAAGCGGACCTTGAACAGAGTCATCATTGCTATCTTCCTTCACAGAGTGCGCGCAGATAGTATGTAAAGTTGTTGCATATCCTTTACAGAATGTAGCAGGCAACCCCAGCATTTTTTGGCTGTTCGTGATTCGTGGGCAAGTTTACCTTCAGTAGTTTGCCATAGCTTTCTGAATGACCGGCACCCATACCATTTAATAAAAACCAAAACAGCTGTGTTTTGAATGTGGGTATGTGGGATTATGAATGCGCCCTTAACCCCTCGCCACAGAGCCGGCTATTGACAACTAGCTGCCGTATGGTTCAATACTACTTCTGCGCTCATCCGGAATATTTTTTGGACGTTATTGTGCTGTGCCTGCTTAAAGCAGAGCTGCAATATTTGCTCCTTTCGATCTGACTTCTGCGGGCATTTGTTGACCGGGTTAACCCTCCTGGGGTTCAAGTACTTCTAGGCATGTTATAGATTGGAGATAGAACAAGTGCTTCTAGACATTATAGTCCAGAAATGTAACTTCAATTGTCTAGATCCATTATTGACAGGAAATGTAACTTCAGATACTATGACACCTTTTACAGTGGAATTTTTGTTACTAATTGATGTTTTAGACAAAACGCAGAACTTTAGAGCTAGGAACAGATATATTTACAGATACATTATTGATATTTATTAACTCTTTCGCTACCAAACAAAAATTGGGTCCTGACCAAACAGATATTCATGGCAGAAAATTGGAAGTAGGGGTGTGTTACAATAATGCTTTTAAAAAGGTTAAAATGGTAGCAGATATATTGTATTATATATGAAATTAAAGAGGATTGCACAAGGAACATGACAGTGTTAATAATTAATTGATAGGTTACAAATATTATGACAATAATGAGAGGTTTAATAACAACAACTGAAATTAAAGAGGTAAAAATTATTTAAAAAATTGCACTTATACATAAGGTGTTTTCTACACTCCTCTACTGCTAATCATGTTTAATTTACTGAATAATCAAACAAACACCACTTGTCTTCAAGAATATAAACAGTATTGCTCATTAAAATCACCCCTTCCATCTCCACTTCTGTATGTTATTACATCAGTCCCCATTGTCCCTCTTCCATCTCCACTTCTGTACGTTATTACATCAGTCCCCACTGTCCCTCTCCACTTCTGTACGTTATTACATCAGTCCCCGTTGTCCCTCTTCCATCTCCACTCTGTACGTTATTACATCAGTCCCCGTTGTCCCTCTTCCATCTCCACTTCTGTACATTATTACATCAGTCCCCGTTGTCCCTCTTCCATCTCCACTTCTGTACATTATTGCATCAGTCCCCGTTGTCCCTCTTCCATCTCCACTTCTGTACATTATTACATCAGTACCCGTTGTCCCTCTTCCATCTCCACTTCTGTACATTATTACATCAGTCCCCGTTGTCCCTCTTCTGTCTCCACTTCTGTACATTATTACATCAGTTCCCGTTGTCCCTCTTCCTTCTCCACTTCTGTACATTATTACATCAGTCCCCGTTGTCCCTCTTCCATCTCCACTTCTGTACATCATTACATCAGTCCCTACTATCTCCACTTCTAATGACAAACCTACTAAACCTGCCAAGAAACCACAAACAACCAAAGATGCTGGAGTGAACTGCTATGTCCAGTAATAGGATATTTTAAAGCCTGTGTTTGTTCCTCTAGGTTTTGCTCACTATGTTGCCAACTATAATATTGCTGTTTGTTTTGTTACAGAGGAATACGTGACCTGCCACACGTGTAGATCCCGGGACACATTGCTACAGAAGGACACCCGCCTGTTCTTCCTCCAGTGTGAGACGTGCGGTAGCCGCTGCTCCGTGGCCAGCATCAAGACAGGCTTCCAAGCCGTCACCAGCAAACGTGCCGCCATTCGTGCAAAAACTGCGTAGTTTTTGTGTATGGTTTATCTTTGGTATGAAAGTTCCATGAATGGAAGGCGTGTCACAGCAGGTTGGAATGAAAGCACTTCAAAGTCCTACCCAGGGTTTCTCCCACCATATCCCGTCTTGCAACTGTCCTTTTTCCAACTAGCTGCATTCACTGTCCCTATAGTTTGTAAGTAACATTCGGAACTGCAATATGTCAGCAAGAATGTCCTTTGCTCCACCCTCTGAATTGTAAAGCTCTATCATCCTGTCCCACAGTCCTTGATGGACAACCCTCTAAGAGGGAAGTGATGTGCAAGTGTGTGAACATGTGTATATTTTATTTGGATACTTGAAATAAATTTTACAGATCAATTTTGTGTTTCAATTATATTATTTGGGATAATCTTGTGTCTTTCTTGGTTTGAGCCTGACACACCCGCTTTATGTGTTGTGAAGTCTCAATTAATCAGTATGGTGCTAATCCTGTGAAGTCCCATCAGGTGGTGATAGTGCCAGGCCCCCTGCCTCAAGGGGGTCCACCCATTACTACTGGTGGTCATCTTCCCCTGTGCTGTGGAGTCAAGGCACAGAGGAGTAGGTTAAAGAGCTATTGGCCAGACACCCCGGACACTCAACATGTTACAGTGAAATGCCGAAGGAGTTTCTAGCAAGTCCCCTAACAAATCGTCTTCATAAAGATAGAATAGATGTGGCATGCATTCAAGAGACATGCTTCAACACCCATCGCAGATTCTCAGAGGATATCAGGCCACACGTTTCGACCACGAAGGACGCACAGGAGGAGTTCTAATACATACACAAAACATACTACCTTGCAGTGAAGTATCCGTGACTTCTGACAACCAAACGGAAATTATAGGTGTTGATATAATGATAAAGGACGTGAAAATAAGAATTTACAACCTGTATAGCCCAGCAGATAAGGACCTTACACTTTCAAACATGAAAATAACTGACACAAACTGCATTATTGTCGGAGACTTTAATAGCCATTCAGAAAGATGGGGATACCTGATAGACTCAAATCTCCATCTACTCAACAAAGGGATGACACACCAAGCTTCTACTCTAGAAGATGGTTTACCACTTCTACTCCAGACTTAACTTTTTTGCACAGGAGACATCTTCCACAAAATCGATCACCATGTGCTTGACCAGTTAGCAGGTAGTGACCACAGACCAATGAAGCTTGTAATGAATATGGAGTATGTTCCACGAGCAGATTGGGACAGATTTGCCATACTAACAGACACATATTGTGAAAACATAAATACATGACATGGCAACATGAAACAAATGGTGGAAAGTCTAAACAAAGCAATAATACAGGCGGCCACTGAGTCTAAGAGAAGCAAAGAAAAACTACAAACCATACTGGACTGAAGAACTACAAATTTTGGAGGACAAAGTTGAAGATGCTAGGAAGACAGCAGAGAGAGAACAACTGTCAAAGCCATCTCAGCAAAATATAAAAGAACAGTAAATCAAACAACAAGATATTGTTGGAGGGAAAAAACAGAAAACCTGAACTTTGACAGGGATGGAAATAAACTATGGAAACTAGTGAAAGCCATGAACAATGAAGGACCCAGAAACAAACTAACAATTAAACAAGGAAATGCTTTGCTTACAGTGAAAAAAGGCTCCAATGCACTAATAGAACACATTGCTAATGCAAACCACATTGATATTACAATCAAACAGAAGAAAGCAATCAAAGATAAACAGATACATCATGGTAATACAGAGAGAGCAGCAGAATATATGATGGCAAATCTAACAATGGAAGAAACGGAACAGGCAATGAATACCCTAAAAAAGAAGAAATCACCAGGAAAGGATGGAATCACAAATGAAATGCTAATAGGACTAGGTACTAAAGCGAAAAAGAAAGTACTAGCAGTCCTAAATTACAATTCGAAGATAGGAAGAATCCCACAGGCATGAAAGGAAGCTATACTAATACCAGTCTCAAAGACAGGAGACCTGGAAGAACCAAATGGCTATTAACCCTTTCAGTCTACTGTATAGGAAAATTAATGGAACGTTTTATCAATGGCAGGCTAACATGGCATCTGGAAGAAACCCACTCTTAACACCAAACCAAGCAGGATTCAGAAAGTACAGATCCACTGAAGATCAAATAACCTATATAGCTCAGGAAATAGAGGATGGATGCCTTCCAAGAAAAAAAGCACACACTAGCGGTCTGGATAAGTTTAGAAAAAGCATTTGATAAAGTATGCAAGGAAAGACAAAGTAAAACTGCAAAATATGCATGTTTGTGGGAAAATGTATAAATGGATCAGCCACTACCTTGAGAACAGAACTGCCAGGACAAAAGTACAAGGACAAACAAGCAAAATGATGCTGTTGGAGCAAGGTGTCCCCCCAAGGAGGAGTTCTTTCACCAACATTATTCCTGACATATATGTGACATGGAACATTTTCCAGCCAGAGTACACACATCCTCCTCTGCAGATGACCTAGCCATATGGACATGTGAAGAATACAGCAAGCTTTATTAGCGCTAGAGGACTGGTCAAAACCATGGCTAGTGAAGATAAGTGAGGACAGTGCTTCCTCTCAAATAAAACTCGGCACCCTCAGCTGGTATTAAATGAAAAAATATTGCGCCATGAAGAAAATCTAAACTATCTAGGAGTCACCTTTGATTGTCGCCTGACATGGAAGACACAGGTTGAGAAAAATCGAATAAGAGCAAGGCAAAGAATGGCAATCATGAAAAAACTTGCTGGTACAACATAGGGAGCAGATGAGAAAGTTCTCAAGAAATTATACACTGGACGGGTGAGGCCAGTACTAGAATATGACACCGCAGCTTGGGCAACAGCAGCTAAATCAAACTAACAAAATAAGTAGAGTCCACAATCAAAGAATGCGGATCAGTAACTGGAAGCCTGAAGACAACGCCTATTAAAGAAATAGAAAAGATCACATGTTTACAACCAGTGCAGGATAGCAGAGCCCAGCAACAAGCAGACAAATTTAGAAGATTGGCAGACCACCCTATGTATAACAGGTTTAATGGTTTTGGAAAGGGAAGACTGAAGCGTAGCATCTTCGTAGAAACCGCAGAATGAAAGATTAGGGCAGATCCCATGCTTAACATATCAACAGTCAAACCCATTTACAATGCACACAAGTTCCCAGCTTGGAGACAGCAACTGCCTGAGATGCTAGAAAACATTCCTGGTATTGAGAAAAAAAACACTCAGCATGAAACTGAAAGAACAAAAGTAGTCCTAAACTACATAAAAGATCAACCTAAGGAGCAATTGGACCCATGCATATACAGATGGGTAAGCCACAAATTCAATAGAAAATGGAGGAGGAGGATTTCTCATAAATTTAAAAAATGGAGAAAAAAAAAGTCAGTGTCAACTGGAAAATTTTCAAGTAAATTCAAAGCAGAGTTAGAGGCTTTGAAAACTGCTCTTGATGGAGGAAAATAAAGAGAAGCAAATAGCTATCTTCACAGATGCAAAGTCAGCTGTCTCAATACTGAAGAGCAAAAACAGCCCAGAACTAGCCGACCAAAGAGCAGCACTCCATGAACTGTCAGAAATTTAAAAAAAGTTGTAATACAGTGGATCCCATCACATTGCAGTATACCTGGAAATGAAGAGGCTGACAGACTAGCAAAAGAGGGCGGACGACTACCTCAGCCTGACATAGACATAACCTATAATGAGGCAAAGAAGTTTATAAAAAGCACTCATAGAACCAAATGGGAATCCGAGCATCCAGGCCACCAGAAAGATGCATATTACAATCTTCAGACTGCACAGGACATAACAGGCTGAAATACCACATGTTCAATAAACTAAAGATAGGAGATACCGATGAATGTAATTGTGGAACTAGTAAAATGACAGCTAAACATTTGCTGCAGAACAGAGAAAGATATTTTGGCCCACACCTGCTTCATTTGAGGACAAGCTCTATGGAGATAACAAGCTCAAGTTGACTACAGCTTACTTTAACTACATTCAGGTTGGCATCTAAATGTGCATTAAGAAGTACTTAGACTGCCACACTTCATACCACAGGTATGTCAGTAGCAGAAGAGTCCCATAGGCATGAAATGGAATATTGCTTGGCTAGCAAATCCATTACGTCGAAAGTCCAAATCAAAAGCTCACTGTACGGATGTCATCTGCAGACTGCATTCTTCTGGTTTCTGGACGAGCAGCCTGTGGTGAACGGAGGGCCCAATATACAGAAGTGAGGCTAAGCAGCCATGTGCAGGACGTGACGATTCCGTGGGTGAGCCCAGTACCAGAGCGCTATGTGTCTGCTCTGCAATTATGGAAGCCTCCTTTGAAAGTGGGGAATGCCCATGGTCTGCCCCTGCCTTCCCTTGAGGGCTGACCAGGATGTCTTTGGCTGTTCTAAATGGGCCAGCTGGGATGGGGGGGATAACACAACAGTGAGAGTCAAACGTCCTATGAAACCCTCGGGAAGGTTAACCCGGTCATCAAATGCCCGCAGAAGTCGCGCAAGAACGCAGATCTGCTGTAAACAGGCACAACGCAATCACGTCCAAAAATAAAAAAAAAAACTGGGTGAACGCAGAATAAGTTTTTAAGCACATTTATTTATGCCATGTTCAAATATGTTCTACATAAAAACACGTGGCATTTATGTAAGGAACAGGCTCAAGAGTCCATCTTGGCAAATCTTATGTGTGTTGTTCATACTGTTGGAGGTGAATATAGCTACTCATTTGGTAAATACCTTACAAGAGACCAAACATTAACAAATCACATTTGGTAAATACCTTACAAGAGACCAAACATTAAAAGATCACTAATGTTCATTGTGGAGATGGCAAAAAAAAAAAAAAGGTCTACTATGGTCAACGACAGAAACTCACATCATCAGCATTAGACTATGAAAGCGGAAACAACCATATGGAAATACAAATTGAAATAATGCTACAGACACAATGGCAGAAAATGCGTCTCATCATTCTGAGTGACCACCTTTGTTCCTGTGTCTCATACATTTCGAGTTAAGAATGTTACTGCTGTCTATCACTCATTGAACGGCTGTGACAAATTTTTTTTTTTCATTTCCCGCCCTACAATATCAGGATATTCTTCTTGATCCAGGGTGGTAATCACCATAAATGCCTTGCCAGCTGGTGCAGGCGTTCATGTCTCCACAGATCTCGGTTTTTGGTGTTCTGATCAACTCTGCTGATATATATATATATATATATATATATATATATCCATGTCAGCATCATTTCTCTGTCTGCCCCAACATCTTGATCTTTCCAGTCGACATGATGTTCTCCAATACCTCTCTTGTCATCACATAATGCACACAAAACCTTGCATTTTCTTTAGTTGATAAAAACCAAAAAAAACACAAAATGTAAGAAAAATGAGAATCTCTGAAGAACTAACAAATAAGCTGTTTTGTGCTGAAGAGATGCTGTTTCGCAGACTGCACACGAGGAGCTGTGTGGGGTTCTACTAGCGGACAGCAGCAAACTTCTTCTTGTACTTGAGGTCAATGAAGGTGGTCTGTGCCTTCTTCTCCAGCTGTGCTAGCTCGGACACGGTCGGGGCCAGGAACTCAATGTGTCCCTTGTATACACTTCCTGCCAGAATACACATTACAACTCAGTCAATACATGATATCTCCTCTTGTTTTTCAATATTGTACAAGTGCCAATCAATGGTAATATTACTTACATGGTGGTCGTGGGTACCAGGAGTCTTGGGAAGTAAAGATGGCCGACCTGATACTGCACACACCCCCCCCCCCCCCCCCCCCCCCCGCGCGAGTGTGGACATATGAAAATATGGGTCCAGCACCATATAGCCAGTGCCCCTAAGGATGTGTAAAAGGGTCCTTTACTTTATCCTCTCAATTACACATACTGGAGGACAAGATATGGACCACTGAGTTACGTACAGGGGGACAAACTATGGACATTTGAGTGAACTAAACAAGACAAGCCTATACAAGAGACAACACTGCAGATATAGGCAAACATTTCAAGCAAACGAATGAAGAAATATGTACATTAGCTACACTTAGAGGGGGGTTAGAGGTGAACACCATCTGCCACAAACTGGACAGGAGGAATCAGTGTGCATTATTTCTTTTTGTAATTATTAAGGAACCAGGGAATGATGTATCCCTTGTCTCCGTCCCCTATTTCCTGAGTGAACCCTCTGGCAGACTGAGACCACACACCTAACCTTCAGGTCACCGGAGAGTCTGTAAAGGGCTTGCACCTATTGGAGTCAGACTTGCCCCTCAACCTGGCACGAAACCACCATCTCTAAGGGGGGACTGATGTGGAGCTCCCCTTCCCCCATAAACCAGCCTGGTGTGCAAGACAAGTACTGGAACTTCACATTATTAAATACCTAATCATCATTCAGCACAACACTTCACAGATAACACAAGGCCAATTTGTTGACAACCTCCCCATTATGTCCTGAAGTACATCTATTAGCCAGAATCTATCGACCAGTTGCTCCATTTGGAGGTGAATGCCAGAGGAAGGTAGTCACAAAGTCTATTGCCAGGATTTACATAAAGTCCCCTATCAAGGCCCGCTGTAGAAATGTCAAGTGTAGGAGCGTCATGTTTTGAAAGTCGACTGCATGCACCTGGCCTGTCTTTCCCCTTCTATAGCGCACCATGAGAGAAGACATCGAATCCTACAGCACGGTCATCCCACTGTCAGCGGCATGTCCTAACTGTTACACCAATGTGGCAGCTTATGATAGAAAGAGCAGTACTAAATGGTTCCCCACTATTACAGTTATTCTACACTTCAGCTCGAGCCTGCCTACAATAGGTAACAAGAAACCTTATGGGAAGTAGTGTCAAACAGACAACACCATTGAGTGCTATACAGGGTTATCATCATATACCCCACACTTCATGGCCTTATACTTGACCACTACTGCAATATTACTGCTGATGCTACTACTATTAGAATTGCTGCTTTTATTATTACAATACCAGCTCCGTGGCAGTTCATAATCCTGCATACCACATTTGAAACACAGCTGCAGGCGACTTGGAAGCAGACCGCCTTGTCTTGGTTTTTTCTTAAAATATACAATGGTATGAGTGCCGGTCTTTCAGAAAGCAATGGCAAACTACTAAACGTAAACTTGCCAAGAGATCACAACAGCAAAAAATGCTAGGGTTGACCGTGACCTCCTATAAAGGATATGCAGCTAACTTAATTACAATAACAAAAACTACAACAATTACTGCTTCTATTATAACAAAAACAACAACTACTAGAATTGCTGCTGCAACTAATGGTACAACCAATATTGCCATCTCCTTTTGATGAAAAAGCACCAAAATCGACCCAAAAAAGCGCCAAAATCTTTTGGAAAGCACAAAAAAAAAAAAAAAAAACACTAACGGTTTTTATTATAAACTAGCTGACCCTGCCCGGCTTCGCCCAGTCCCTGGTGGGAAGCATCTCATTTAATTCATATAAGTAGTCATATAAGTTCCCGTTCCCGTTACCGACTATCTGTCTGTCTGTCTGTCTGTCTGACCCGGCCCGACATCGCCCAGCTCCTGGTGTGAAGCATCTCATTTAATTTATATAAGTAGTCATATAAGTTCCTGTTCCCGACTGTCTATCTGTCTGTCTGTCTGTCTATCTGTCTGCCTGACCCTGTCCGGCTTCATTAAATTCATACAAAAAAAAAAAAATGTAACTTAAAAGAACGTTCTACCACACACCATCCATTATTTTTAATGAAAACTCTTTCTAATCACCTGCATGACTACAGTAACTTCTTAAGCAAAAAAAGATGAGTTACAATGTTATGCATTGTGCATCATTTTTATGAAAACTTTGAAAATGCCTTACAGATTGTATCATTATTTATTATAACTCATATGCCGGTACATAACTATGGACAAAGAGTTTATAAATCTTTGAAAACGATGCCACAATATGACTATAAGTTATACAGAAAAGTTATGCCCCTTGAAATAACTTTTACAGAGTTAGGTCCCCTGAGATATATGAAATTATGATGAAAAATGAAAATTGAAATAATACTGAGTAAGCAGGCGATTTCACACTAACAAAATATCACAGTTGACAGCTCTGGAATGAAAGGAAGGCGTGTAGAAAATTTCATCTCAATCGGATGGGCCGTTCGCGAACAAATAAAGGCCATACATACATACAGACAGACAGAGATACGCACATCCTAATTTATATATAAGATGTAACAAAGTAGCACATTATAATTTATTATTATCACTGAATATTAGAATGAAGTTTATTCCAGATCTGCCAAATCCAAGTCAAACAACTCCTCTTCAGTTTCTGTAGCAATTTCTTGCTGTGTTTGCTTCTGCGATGATGATGAGGAGGATGATTGCCAGAAACGTGTATATGCCTCCTGTGATCCAATTCTTCGTAGAATATCCTTAGGTAGTTTATAATCACGACACTTTTCATTCCATATCTGATAGTCAAAACAGCTGTCAAACTCTTGATGCTCAGTCTGTTCTGCAATTTTGATTTTATAACTCCCATCTGACTGAAAATACGCACCACGTCCGCATTAGAATGATGTAAAATGAGCACAGTTAAAGCTAAATCTGTAAGATCTTGGAATGGATTTTCACCGGTGGCATCTCTGTATGAGGCTATTTCTGCCCACAGTCCAAATGTGTCAGAGGTCTGTGTCCACTGCATATGATGCAGTTTTCTCCACTGGAAATCGATGAGGGTGAGAGTAGCTGCATCTTCTACAAACATTTTAGCAAGATCTAATATACAGGGCTTCATTGGCTGTAGACATTCACTTCCACCAAGACATGACATGGACTGCAACACTCGAACGTTATCGGGTGTACGCAAACGCAGCTGTGTCAATCGCTCTATTAAAAACTGGATGCACCTTCCACGAATTTCTTTCTCATCGGGAAACTTGTAGTCTGCTATTTCTTTCTCAAACTCATAACCTAGATTGGGATTAGGATCTTCTTCTTCTTCTTCGTTCATCCGGATTTTTTTTCTTCGGACGTGACTGCGTTGTGCCTGTTTACAGCAGAGCTGCGTTCTTGCGCTGTTAGGCCGACACATCCGACTTCTGCGTGCATTTGTTGACCGGGTTAACCTTCCCGGGGATTAGGATCTAAATAATCTTGAATAGCATCACTTTCTGTTATTTTTTCCCCAGGAATAGCAATCTTTGAACTGATAGAATCAGTGAGTTGGACAAGATCACTGAGTAGTTCTGTTGGATCCTGTATATCTGCTTCGAATTTCTTATTCACACTTTGAACTTCTCCAAGAATATGCTTGAGAAATATGAGATACACAGTTTTTCATGTCGCTAAACTTAGAATGTAGAAGTTCTGCTGTAAAACAGCGCTCGTTGAGTCTTGCTATATCAAAATGAGTTCTGAGCTCGACCCACTGCTGCAATATTCTGACAATGGCAGGCTAAATGGACATCCATCGTGTCTGGCTTAATTGAACAACCTTCAGCGGATGTTGTCCATCATGTCTTGAAGCAAAAAGCTCCCTGTACTTTGCTTGACGAAGATTTGAGTGAGAAAACCAGTCATATTTTTCTCTAATCATGAAGTCTATGTTCCTGGGCAGACAAGCAGCTGCAGCCTGTGACACTGTCAACTGAAGGGAATGACATACACACCTAACTATTACCAGATGAGGAACTTCGGATTTTAATTTTGTATATACTCCATTGTTTACACCTGTCATTACAGATGCATTGTCAGTGCCGGGTGCAACTAGTCTTTGCAGCTCAAGCCCATTCTTGTTTTAACAATCTTTTAATGCATTGCATATTGCCTGCGCGTTGCATTCACTCACTTCAACTAAATCTAAGTAAGTAACCACAAACTGCTTTCTTGTCTCTGAATAGTACCTAATAGCTGCCACATGGCGGTCACGCACACCACAGAAGATGCATAAGGATATTCCCAAATGTATGAATAGATGAAAGGGATCATGGAATCTAAGGCCGACCTGAGCATCGTCAGAGCATGGCAACGGCAGACGCTGTGAGATAGCCGATCGAAGAGCTTGTGGTTTGAGAAGGGTCATGGTGAAGGTGACGCCTGGAGGCCGTAATTTCGGAATGAAACAGCTGGAAGACAGGGGAGGAATTTATTGAGGAGACAACGGTGAATGGATCGGGAATACACCTAGACGGAATTTCCATGTTCAAGCGGAATGACGATGAGCAATAGGGACTCAGGGGCGACGAGCTGGTCTGGGAGCTCGGAGGTGGAGAGATATATGTAGGTGCCGACCCTGTGATTAAGGATCAACCTATATTTCTGCCAGAGCATTTTCTGCATGCCAGTTGACGGAATAAATGTCTTCAAATCGTTCACTCGACTTGAGTGTGCCCTGTGTTCACGATTCCGGTTCAAATAAGGTAGAACATGTTTGTTGTTCTGATTTCTTGTTAACGAGTTCGATGTTCAACCCTTTGAATCTCCAGTACAGTTGGATTTAGAGGACAGGCACATCGAGACAATAGCTACTCCAAGTAGCTTAGTTTCAGAAATGTCATTGCTCTCATCAACCAATAAGCTGTATTTACTTTTGCCAATATCAGCTATCAAGTCTGTTGTAAAATATGGTGCAAGTACAATTGAAATAACTGCTCTGTACTTAGTTCTCCTAAGCTTAAAGTTCTTGCGACCTTTGCTGTCACCAAAGTGTACCTTGCGGAGTTCACTTAAATGGTCAACCACGCGAAGTGAACAATGGCCAGCTATGAACAAAGACATGCATCCTTCTGTTTCTTTGACATCGTCTTTCAGTTTGTCAAATGCAATTGTTGTTTGTCTTTGTGTACTGAATGGTTGTTCGGCTTTCTGATGTTTCATTGTATTCTTGTGCCTCTCAACATCACTTAACCTGGCTGCCATTGAACATTTGCAATATTTGCAAAAACACTTAGTATTATCCCCTTCTACTTTTAACAACCATTTTTGAAATCTCGAGTCACTGTTCTCTGAAACGTTGAGAATATTTCTTGCTCATGTTGAAACACAAATAAGCGTAAATAAAAGGATATGTAGACACCACAAAATTATGAACTCGATTACAAGCTAATATATTGACGTTTGGACTTGTCTGCAAGAATGGCGTTTGCTTTTAGCTAAATCGTATTGAAGGGAGTTAAATTAGTTGAATATTGCGCGGTAACGTACTAAGACTGTTTTATTCCCTCGCTTCAGTTCAAATTCGGCTTTTTAGTGTCCCCAAAATGATTTTTAAAGTAATTTTTACCCCCCCCCCCCAAAAAAAAAACAAAAACAACAAAAGCACCAACAAATTAAAAAAAAATAATTGTGAAGCACCAAATTCGCGCGGCCGCGCTAAATGCAAAATTTGGCACCAAATGACTTGGAACCCCCCCCCCCCCCCCCCCACTAAATTTGGTGCGAAAAGCGTCAAAATGGCAACACTGGTTACAACTACCACCACTAGTGCTGCTGCGACAACAAGTTAATCCATCCTAGACTTGAATTCCAGCCCGTCTGTGCTGTGCTGAATCATGATTTGGTCATCCTAGCACGCAGATCTACTGGTTTTGCACACCCCGCTGATTTGTGAGCATGGGGAGGGGAATGACTGCAGCACAGTCCCCGTACAGAGGTTGTTTTGATCAGGAGGAACATCACTACAACAACTTCACTGCCATACACGTACGTCTTTTTCGTGGATAATGGCCGATCTGATTGCCAATGCATCGGACAACAACAGCATCCGCAACAACAACAATAACCGCTGGCACCGGAAAGCAATTTAACCACCAGAATGAAAACGGGGAATGGAATATTCCCAACCTCCCAACCCAACATGGCATAAGTTCAGGAAATTGGTTAGAAGCATTCAGCTAACTATTACACTACTTTTCTACACTTCCTGAGCTATAATTATCCACCAGGCAGGAATTTTCCGTTCGTTCGGAGTCTGTTGATTTCATAACGGTGTGCCGCTGGATATTGGCACTGCGCGTGGGGTTGGAAGATGTGGCGGGAAGAATCAGCGGCAACCAGGAATGTTGAGACATTCTCTCCCCCTCCCATGACTAACTCTGTGAATAAACTTGGTGTTATTGTAGCTGTGTTGTTTTCAGAAGCGGTACAGGACGGTGTGGACTCACCGGACAGCCACTGAAAGCAGTCTCAGAGTGGCATCGCGGCATCGGCAACCATGAGTTCGTTACACTATCAGACGAGCTAGACTACAAGAGTGCCAGTCTCTAACAGAGACAGAATGAATTTTGTATACATGGGGTTGCGTAATCTATTGTGTCCTGTTCTGAGGCGCAGAATAATGACTTGTTCTGGTCTGTCCATAAGGTGGTAGTTGTCTTGAGCAGGTTTTGTTGGCTTTCTGACTGATTTGATCATTCTTTTCTTTTGGTGGTATGTAATGGGCACATAAGGCTGTTAGTTAGTTAGTCGACTGATCATCCTCATTGCACATCGAACATTCAGTCCATAAGTGCTCGGATCCCCTCCTCAGCAAATCCCACAGCGTGTAGCGGCTCACGACACCAGTTCTGTGTTGGTTTATCAATCTTCTTTGGCTTCCCGCATAGTGTTCTTGTCTGGCCACACCTCTTTTAATTTGCTGTTCTCGCAGTCTGACCATGATTGTAGATTCACAGTCATCACTTGGTTCTCGCAAAAGTCTTAATTCTCGTAGAGCATTCAGAATGTCAGCCACGGCGCGTCCGCCCTCCACAGTAGCCTTACCTGCGAGCTTGTCAGCCCGCTCATTTCCGAGTACTCCCGCATGCCCTGGGACGAAGATGAAACTAATCTTTGCCAGCTGAGACCGCTCCAGTGACAGCAACCACTCTCTTCGGATCCTCATCTCTATCCTATTGAGCATGCTCATTGAGTCGCTAAGGAAACATGCCCTAGTGAGTGTCTGTGTCTCGAGTCATGTTATTGCTTTACTTACTGCCATGACTTCCATAGTCAGGCTACTTGTGGTCTCAACAAAAGCACCAGAGTCCTCCTTCACAATTCTCCCTCCGGCCTGAGCCGTAACGGTCCATGAGCTTCTCACATGTCGGACGACCGACCCATCTATGTAATCGACAGCATCACCGTCTAACGAAATCTTGAAAATCAACCCTTGTACTTCCCCCTCCACAGCAGCCGGATTTTCTTGTCTGCATTTTCCGTCTAATTGGATGCAAACAGAAAAAGATGTACAGAAATCTGTTGGCACTTGTATCCACTCCTCGCCAGGTTCCAAGTCCCCAAGTGAACACACCTGTTGAAGAATTGTCTTCGGCTTGACCCATCCACGACCTTCCTCTTTTTAACCTGCTGCCTTTCACCTTCCTAATTTCACTATACAGTGGATTTTGTGTGTTTGCGTTAACTCTGAGGTAGGCACGCGCTCTGCAAATTTGTATTCTGTTTTCAATGGTTGGAAAATCAAGAAGGTAGCGCATCGCCCTACATGCTGTATCTCTTGTACATCCAAGAATAATGCGCATAGCTTCATTCTGTATCCTTTCCATCCTTTCTATCTGCTTACGGCTGAGAGTCAGGATCGCCATCAGGCTGTTCTAGAAAGTAGTGTCCTTAGTACTGGCAATTTCCCAGACAAGAGCGCCCCGAGTACTGATTTTGCATCTGTCAATAGCCCCACAGGCTGTGTACCATGGCTGGTAGTGGTATTGAGTAATTTCTGTATTGCTATCTTGATTGCCTCAATTTCAGCATCATAGTTATGGCAGTATTTTCCTGTTGGAACTCTGGCCGTGTCCCTAGTATTATTTGGGTATTCTATATACACTCCCGCTCCTCCATTTCGAACAGCATTTTGTGCTGACGCATCTGTGTAGACTCGGATCCAGAGGACCTGTGGGTATTCTTCATCAAGAAAGCTGCGAGTGGCTGTTCTGCGCTGTACACTGTTGTGATCTTCCTTGTCAAGAATTCCTCTCACTTATGTCTGGATTTGTAGTGACAGTCTATGTTCATGTATCCATGGGTCACGGTGTCTGTGTCTTGTATGTTTGAAATTACTTGCGTCCTATGGGGTGGATGGATTGAGTATGTGACGGGTGGAGTCGAGAGTGGCGAATGGTTTTCTATGTGACGGATGGTGCTCTGTGTGATGATCGGTGTTGTATGCTATAAATGGTGTTAATGTAATGAACTATTTTCTATGTGAAGGATTGTATTCTATGTAATGAACTATATTCCATGGGATAAAAACAATACATTACTTGTGCTCTATTTTACTATTAATATAAATCAGATTAAGGATAATAATGTTAATATTAATTCGTTGTTTTTTTTGTTAATGTCAAGTACTTGGGATCTATGTTAAGAATAATGTGTTCTATGTTAAGAATAATGTGTTCTATGTTAAAAAATAATGTGTTCTATGGTAAGAATAATGTTGTGTTCTATGTTAATACTGGCATCTTCTAGATATATTTCCCATGAACACAATACTCTGCCTGCCATGATGCATTCTATATGTTGAAAAGTGAGGACGAGTGAAAGAGAAACATGAGAACCACTGAATAAGAAAGTACAAGGGTTGAGACATGGACAAGCAGCTGCGGGCACATACAGAAACAGCAGCATGTGTTTCTTGCATGCGAGATGTTATCAACCCACATGACTGAACGAGCCCATACAATAATGCTATTTCGAAGATTCTCCCGTTTTTTTATTTTATTTTTTAGCGCGGGGTATGTATAGCTTGCAGAACATTGCGATCAATCCCAAGATGACTTGCTAGGCAATTTTTACGTTTAGTTGTTTGTCATAGATTTCTGGATGAGAAGTCGGCGTTGGGGTCCAGCTAACCAGCAATGTATTGTCATATATATGGAAAATGGTAAGTAAAGAACCGTTCTACTCAAGGGGATGGACAGCACAAGTAAAACCTGTGGGATCACATTGGTGCTAATAACTTCATCTCATCCAGCCTGCGAGAGACCGAACAAGGAATCTTCAACCAACTCGCGACATGCCATCATATCTTTTGCTACCTCTTCATGTCTCCACAATATCAATACTCTTTAATTTTCTGTTCCGTGTGCTTTTATGTCGACTATATTTTTCCTGTGGGTTCCAAAGAAATAACTTTCTAGTTTTCATTTCAGGTTTTCTCAATGTCTGCCTGATTCAGTGCCAGCGTCCTGTTCTCACATCTCGACACGCTGGATTCTGTCTCGTTCTTACCCTAAGCCTCGCTTTGATGATTCTGTTCTGTGGCACCAATTTTACCTTCTATTCTGCGCAGACACACAACACATCTTTATAACCAGATGCTGAAATTAACGGACATTGGTCGCCAGAAACAATTTCCGCAGCGGTAGCTAATAATAAACAAACAAAGCAACACAACAAGAAACGCCGATGAAATGGTTATCTAAAAAATCACCAACAACATTGTCAAATACCACAAGGCTGAGATTATGATTCGCTAAGGGGACATAATCTATCAAGGACCGGAACTAGTGATTAGAATTTGTGTTTGGCGCGATGTCATGTTCGATTCCAGATGAGGAAATGAGGTTACGCCCTGGCTTGTGCTAACTTATTGAAGGACACGTATACAGTGGGGGAAGGGAGAGGAGCATCTCACTGCTAGAGGAATATGCACTCAAGGACATTTGTCAAAATAATTACATCCCAAGAATGCATTAACGTTTTTGCGGCAGTGTTAAGAGGGAACAAACGATTTTTACAAGGGTTTGAATAGAAATCGAATGCCAATCTAATATTCAGCCAACAACGACAACAACATAGGTATTTAAAATAACTGGGGACGTGGAACTGCCAACAACGACATGGCTAGAACATAATAATTATGAAAGTAATGGAAATAGGGTTGAGAGAACTGTACTGTAGAACAAGTCAGAAGGATGCTTTATACACAGGAATTAATTTAAGAGTGGGCGTAATCTGCAGACAGGGAGGGGAGAGAGAGAGAGAGAGAGAGAGAGAGAGAGAGAGAGAGAGAGAGAGAGAGAGAGAGAGAGAGAGAGAGAGAGAGAGGTTTAGAGGAAAACCAAGAAAGAGCAACAAAGAAATACCGTGACCTATCATGAGACGACACGGTGGTTCAGAAAGAACAGAACAGAAGGCAATGTTCCTGGGAGACGTGGGAGGGACCCACCAGGACCACGGCGGACTGACGGGTCTACCTCTTGCTCTGAACCAAGTAAATGACCTCTTTTCACGCCATGGGTCGTATCGAGTATATTATGCTAGCCCCAATAGTTCCCCACAAACAGTCACTCGGGGGCGGGGGGGGGGGGGTGATTTTGCCAATATCCCACCGGCCACTACCACTTCCCAGACATTTTCTTGTGCCTATTTTAGCCCAGAACGACCCGGGAACCCACCCCTAGGCGAATTCGAACCGCAGACCAACGGGTGGGCAGACAAACGTGTTGGCCTCTGCACTACCGCAGCAAGCTGTAATATATGCCTTTTGTGGAGTTTAAAACACGAAATTCAGAATGCATTCTAAACCTGGATATTTCCAATCATTCTATCATCATCACGTGCCATGCTGATATTGCCAGAGCCGTGGATCAGCTCTGTGTTCTTGTCTCGACCATGGTTCAGTGTTCTTCTGAACAAGAAGTTTCATTATACGACGGTGATACATATCAGATACATGGCCGAGTGGCTAGAATGCCAGGTTCTTCTTCGGGAGACCCGGGTTCACATCCTCGGCAAGTAGTGGATGTTTATTTTTCTGTCGGGGGGGGGGGGGGGAAGAAAACCCTAAGCTGCAGTTCACAGCGAATGCACTAGCCAGGAGGCCCTAATTCCCCGGGCTCAAGACCCCTCTGTCTTACACCGCAAGGTACTATAGGCAGTAGAAGACCAGTTTTTTTGTTTGATAGATACATATCCGGTTTTAAATACCACCCCCCCCCTCTTTTCCCCCCTCCCCACTACTCCCCCCCCCCCCCCAATTTCCCAGTCTAGCAGACGTTCACAACTCACGCCAAGCCCCTTGGTTATGATTGCTTGGATTGTGCAGCTACTGTTTTCTACGGGATCAGGTAGCCAGTCCCACACCAACGCTCCTTAATCGCCCCTTACGACATGCACAGTGAGTTGTGCTCGTTGCTTCCCTTTTGGGCCCATTTAACACAGCCATTATTGTGTTGCTTGGTACATGCATGCAAACAAATAACCCATTTTGAATAATAAAAAAGAAACCAAAAACATTCATGCAAAAATACTGCAAATGCTCATTCTACAAACAAACTCATGAACAGGAGTGGTCAGTTATTTAACAGCAAATGAACACTGAAAAGACAACAAAAAGGGCTAAATCGTAAACAAGTTGACAAACCAGGCCCTCCATTCTTCCAATTTCCTCGCATCACTTCATCATTTCATAGAAACTTGAAAACCCGCTTCTAAAAATAAGCATCAAGGGTCTGGGGTACGAGAAGGCTGACACAGGCTGTGTATGGACGAACATCGTATGCAGGACATCACCGCAATCATTCTTCATTTCCTGCCAGGCGCGGCGAGAGTCCAGGTCTCCACAACGGGGTCTTATCACCAGGGTGGGTGCGGCGGAGTAGGTGGAAAGCCACCAGTGAACTCACCGAATAAATCAATTCCTGGCATATGTTTCCCACTTCTTAATACAGAAACAGACCCAACTGATGCATGTTTTTTTTGTGTGGCTTGCTTTGAACTCCGGCGTAGTCCAGACTGAACTGAATGTTGCTATGTGGGCCAACCTTCCCTATTACCCGTGTCCCTCATCATCAGGCGAGCCCACTCAACCTATCTGAGGTACTTGTAATTTAGGTCCCCAAGCTATGGACGAGAAGTCAATATTTTAGTGCAAGTGACCGGTGTAGGAGTTGAACCCGCTCCCTCGCCATTAACACATTGGAAGTTTCAGAAGTTAAGTCGCTTTAACGCTTTCTCAGCTTTCTGTCACAATCTGCTTCACCACTGGTTAGGATAATCTCCAAAAGTGCCGCAGTCTTCTTCCACTGAGCACACATGTAGAGTCCCAGCCCTGTACACTAAATCTGTAGAACCGGCGACCAAATGTGTGTATAATAATATAATTATTGTAAATATTGAAAACTGCAGGATGTTGCGATCAACCCCAGTTGATATTTAAAGTCTGACTGCCCAGTGTAAAGAATTGACCCCCCCCCCCCCCCCCCAAAAAAAAAAAAAAAAAAAAAAAAAATTCATCAGCTCACCGGAAATGTAGGACCTAGCGCGCCACGTCGACTACTACCAGAACCAAAATCCTACACACTATAAATACTCGTGTCGTGGGTACGTTTTCTAATGTTAGACTAAGCAGCGACCTATTGGTCTGTTCTTGTCCATTTCCAACTGACCAGGAACTTGTTGAATGCGTGCAGGGGTCTTCGGATTTCGTTGCCCTTGTCCGTGAAAGCTTATGTCCTTGGCTGGGATAGTTAGCTCAGTTTACTGAGTTAAGAACGGACATCGCATTCAAAGTTCCCCACAATTGGTCCTGTATAGCGATTCCAACACATTTCCCAAGATCCCCCACAATTTGTCTTTAGGGCTGTTCCTATGGGTTTCCCAAGTCCCACACTACTCGTCCCGTAGAGCTATTTCTAAGTACTAATCTCCCATTTCCTCTCTAGAAATATCTGGACAACTAAGGAATCAAACTGGTCACCCAGTACAACTGTGCATTATGCTTATGACGACAGTTCTGTTATACAGGTATGCGGCATTTCGGGCCCATTCAGTCACAACAAAGTGCTTTAAGAAGAGGATGATGAGTTTCCAGGAAGTCTGGCTAGCATTGAATTTACTTTGTTGTCACGGAACAAGCGAGAATTATTCTCTTAATAACATCCATCCAACCGAAACAAACCCAACAGAGACTGAGCACCTGACACAAGACTTACCCGCAGCCTTGCGCCGTTCGCCGTAGCTGACCTTGCCGTCGAACTCGTTGATGGGCACTTTCATTTCGGGGCTGACCCGGTCTATGGTGATGTCCAGATGGTCCTCGACGTCCGCCAGTAGCTGCACAAGAGCACACCAGAAATCGTATCAAGTCATCGATGATCCAGACAACCACACACACAAGAGCACAAAAAAAAATCCTACCAAGTCATTGCTGCTCTCCCCCCCCCCCCCCCACACACACACACACAAGAGCACACCATAAATCGCATAAAGCCATCGATGATCCAGGCAACCAGACACATACAAGGACACCAGAAATCGTATCAAGTCATCGATGATCGAGGCAACCAGGCACACACAAGAGGACACCAGAAATCGTATCAAGTCATCGATGATCCAGACAACCACACACACACAAGAGCACACAAAAAATTTTACCAAGTCATTGCTGCTTCCCCCCCCCCCCCCACACACACACACACACAAGAGGACACCAGAAATCTTATCAAGTCATCGATGATCCAGACAACCACACACACACAAGAGCACACAAAAAATCCTACCAAGTTATTGCTGCTCCACTCACCCCCCAGCCCCCCCCCCCCCACACACACACACACAAGAGCACACCATAAATCGCATAAAGCCATCGATGATCCAGGCAACCAGACACATACAAGGACACCAGAAATCGTATCAAGTCATCGATGATCGAGGCAACCAGACACACACAAGAGGCCACCAGAAATCGTATCAAGTCATCGATGATCCATTCAATCATACACACACAAAAGTCCGTATACACAGGTAGTCACAATAAACCCCAGCATGTATTGGCTGTTTGTGATTTTCCAACCAATTAAACGTCCAGTTTCGAATCAATGGCGTTCATAGCAACGTACTGCAAAGCAGATGCCACCGCTTTCTGAACTGCTGACACTTATACCATTGTGAAAACCAACGCAACGCCATCTACTCCAAAATCGCTTGGGCTGACTTCTAACCCTCGATCCTAGCATGTCGTTTGAGTTATAGATAAATGTGAAAAGGGTTCCCAAGTTGTGTTGTCATGACTCCCATTCATACTGTGCCACAAGGTGCAAGCCATGCCGTGCACCACGACACTGGTGACAAATTATACTCATACATTAAGGACTCCAATAAACATGTTGCATGCATTTTACAGGACGTTACGGTCAACCCGTTCGACTTTCAAGACAATTGTACACTCAGTAGTTTGCCATTGATTTCTGCCCGAGAAGTCAACGTTTAAGTCCAGTCGCTCGGTGTTTAGAACGAATCGTCAGCACACAAGTAGTATCACGAACGCGATATACCTCTCGGCCACGTTGACCTCTAAGAACAATACCATTGTGAAAATCAACGCAATGTGAACTGCCTACAAGTCGTCTGCGGCTGACTTGGAACCCGCTATGTTGGCATTGTGAAACTGCATCCACTGTCCCTAAGCCACAGGCGCAGAACGTTATATATTGTTGATGACAGGGGTTGACTTGAGGAAAGGGCTTGACTGCCGCTGGGCTCATACTGGAAGCTGAATGAACAACAGAACTAGGAAGCCCGATGAAAGACAAGCAAACGTTTCCACAAAAGTCTTTATAAACGGAACAAAAACTTTACCATAATTACAGACACGCAACACACATGTTTGATGATAAACAAATTGTTCCGTAGCATTTTCCTGCTATGGGTCTGTGATATGACAGCGTCATCACATTTTGTAGCTCTAGAGTAACAAAGACGAGGCGGCCAGTCATTCCCTCACTCTGACAAGTGACGAGCCCTGGCCTCGAACCTGTGCCCGACAGTGCCCACAAAGTACCAGCGTAGTCAGCTATAAATTTCGCTAGCGCCCCCGTCACCCCAAGAGTTAAATACCCTACAAGTTAAATACCCTACAATGTTTTGGCACTGCAAGAATTAACTCCCCACAATCTTCTGGCACTGCAAGAATTAACTCCGCACAATGTTCTGGCGCTACAAGAATTAAGTTAATTCTTGCAGTGCTAGAACATTGTGAGGAGTTAATTCAATTAACTCCCCACAATGTTATGACACTGCAAGAATTAACTCCCCACAATGTTCTGGCACTCCAGGAGTTAACTTCCCCACAAAGTTCTGGCACTCTAAAAGTTAACTTCCCGACAATGTTCTGCGACTGCAAGAATTAACTCCCCTACAATTTTCTGGCAGCAATTTTACGAGGATGCGACGACACCCCTGAGCTCGCCACCTCAATGCATGTTCGAAAGCAGGACCCCTGGAATGGCAGGCAAGTGCATGAGCCATAAGGCTGCGGCAGATCCTACATGTGAACATGTGGATTAGATAAACAAGTGCAATTATCTGCATGTTGGAAAACATGTGGTTGAGCACACTTGGCGTGTCTTTCAGATCATGCAGGCAATGTTTTCCCTTCAACAGTGATCCTGTGTCAGTTCCGTGAATTCATACACTCATGACGGAGCTGCACTTGGCTCAACCTGCCCTCCCGCTGAATTATTGTTGACTCTGTAATCAGGCGGCGGCACCCCGTATGGGACGCGAACCTAGTTCACTCCTGGCTGTATGAGCGATCTTCTACCGTGGGAGGTTAGGTGGCAACGTCAGGCCAGGAAAAGAGAATTTTCACGTCAACATTGCCACATAGCTAGAACACTGCGTTATGCTATTTTCTGTTGTGGAGACCGGTCGGAGTGTTTCCTTCTTTGCATGG
Source organism: Cepaea hortensis (assembly GCA_963921405.1). NCBI lineage: Eukaryota > Metazoa > Mollusca > Gastropoda > Stylommatophora > Helicidae > Cepaea > Cepaea hortensis. The sequence goes on along the minus strand of OY992876.1, from coordinate 125,990,008 downwards.
GAGCGAATATTTGGAAATCACTTGGGAACAACAGAGGGAGGACGCCTGGAGACATCGTTATCTTTATAATCGTCGCCCACGTTAATTCACATCGGGATTTTGCCACATCAATGGACGCACTCATAGATATACATAAATATATGCGCATGAATTGTACATCAGAGAAATGGAGATAGGAACAGGGACGGGACAACACACCACACAGAGAGGAAAGGGGGAGATACATGGAGAGATAAGTCACCGACACAGAAAACAATGACATGGTATATCATGGGGTAGATTTGAAAATAAGTTAGTTTCATATCCTTTACAGGACGTAGCAGCCAACCCAGCATGTTTTTGGCTGTTTGTGATTCCTGGCAAGATAATGTTCAGTAATTTGCCATGGCTTTCTGGACGACCGGCACCCATACCATTTCATAAAAGAACTACGTAAGGCGGTCTGCGGCAAAATCGCCCACAGCTGTGTTTCGAACGCGGTATGCGGGATTACTAACAGCGTCCTAACGCCTTCGCTATGGAGCCGGTGGGGTAGATAAACGGAGACACAAAACGCGATATGGTTGGGAGTGGGGGGGGGAGGGCGGTGTAGAGAGAGAGAGAGAGAGAGAGAGAGAGAGAGAGAGAGAGAGAGAGAGAGAGAGAGAGAGAGAAAATGTAAAGAGGAGACAGAATCACACTGGTCGAGTTCTGACAAGTAGTTCTTTCAGTTTCTATATATTGTTTGCATACACGCATCCTAGTTTTCTAGCTAGTTTTTATACATTTGTTTGCGCATACAAATCACTTTCCACAGCGTTTTCTAACTAGTTTTTATAAATTTGTTTGCATACACAAATCCTTAATCACGTGTTTTCTTGTTTATGTTGTGGGGGGGGGGGGGGGAAGAATAAACAAATTACACCTTCTCGCCTTTTTCTGTAAGCTTTTCACATACACATTTTCTGGAGTTTCTATGCACTTTCCAAGCAGGCAAGCGCGCACCCACAAACTCCACGCGTTCTTAGCTTGCAACTATCTGTCCTCAACTAAGACCAGGCCACTTCTCCATTAATTGTGACGTTACCATAGCTTCTATAGGCGGCAGACTTTGGCAAATGGGTTCACCAACTCAGGCCCTTGAATGCATTAATCTCTGTGACTGCAATGGAGAACCACGTATGGAAACTACACACGGAAGGACAGGTGAAATGGAAGTGTGAAATACATCCCGAGTACGGTAAGTGCCAGTTGACTGACAGCGGCCATTATGTTTTGTGGCAATATCCGGTCTGTCACTAGCAAGGCGCTAGTCCAACGTAGCAGTCTATTTTAGACAGACCAATAGTTTGCATCTGCTACTTTTAGTGCTATTTTTTTTCTTTACCAATTTACCATAGACAGACAGAAAAACCAACGACCAAGTCCTACAAGAAACAAATGAAAATCGTAAAATGACAGACGAAATTAGACGTAGACAGTCAAAATTTGTTGGACATCTTACGAGAAGAAATAAATGATAGAACTTGGTGACAACTGCCAAGATCAAGGGGAAAACAGAAGTAAATACCTGGATGGCTTGACCACGTGGCGTGGTCGAGACAAGAACACTGAGCTGATCCACGACTCTGGTGATCGAGTGAAACGGCGAATCATGACCGCCCACGCTTACCTACTTGTCACATCATGGATATATGGATTTATTAGTTACCCAGCGTCTGTGACATAGGGGCAGTGAACACACTTCACAATCCCGTGTATCGAATTCGAAATCAGCTGCACGCAACTTGGAAGCAGATCGCCTTGTGTTGATTTTTAACATTGGTATGAGTGCCTGTCGTTCATAAAGCAATGGCCAATTATTAAACGTGAAAGTGCTTAGGAAAATTTAAACAACAAAAATCACGGCCAAAAATGGTTGCTTGGTTGGTCCGGTAAAGGGCTTGCAACCAACTGTATTAGTTCCCCTTGTCATTGTATATCGGGACTTTCCGTTTAGTTGTGAGCGAGTTGGTTGGTGGGAAGACTTGGGTTCTGACGCCGAGTTCAATCCCTCGACCTTCAGGTGGTCTCTGTCCTGAAAAGGGCTTGCATCCATTGGGGTGAAGCACGGGAGGACATTGCCTCCAATCCGGGACTTTGCGGAGACCTGTCTGCCTCTCTGCCAGCGCAGGAACAAGCGAGGTGTGCATGCAAGACTCGCCATCAGTCCTGGTAGGGTCGGTCTTCGTGTCCCGATTGTACCATATCGCCAAGGCATCAAGGTGTTTACCTCTCTATGACTTCTCATTGTTTCTTTCCCCTCATCAATTTTGACGAATCATGGTGAACTATAGATCTGCACAGGAGGTAGCATACCACTGCTAGGGCTAGGGTTTAGGGCTTAGGTGAGGGTTTGGGGTTAAGGGTTTAGGGTTTATAAAGAAAGAGTCATAGGAAAATATCGCGAAAAGATCAAGGGTTGTATAGGCAGACCTACAGAAATGATGCAGTATGGACAGATGATGGTATAGAGGAATGCCATCAGCAGAGTTAATTCAGAATACCAAGTACCGAGATCTGTGGAGAAGTGCACGCCCACGACAGTTGGCCGGACACAATGATGAAGAGGATCTGAAGAAATGAGGTTCGCATTACTGTTACCAATTATAGCCCGACATTTCTCCCAAAAACGAGTTTGCAAAAAGGAGGGTTGCAAGCGTCTATACCAAGAACCACACAGCTGGGCAACATCAAATAATATAACAAGCACGCGTTTTATTACCGTGAAGGTTTCATGCAAGATGTTCTTCTCTGGTTTTCATTTACAGTTAAAGGTTAGAAGTAAATAATTGTCATGGATTTCAGCTGCCTTAAGTGGTAAGAAACGGCATATTTAAACCGTGTAGAAAAAGAATAAAGTAAAGGATGTTTCAGCATAAGTCGGTCAGTATGTATGTTAGTATGCAAATCAGTCAGGATGTTAGTATTGTACAAGCAGTTGTCAGTGTTCTCTAGCTACCCGAGACTGACAATGATATATTTTTTTTAGCATATCCTTTACAGGACATCGCTGTCAACATCAGCATCTTTCAACTGATTGTTGATTTCTTGTTAAGATTACGCTCAGTAGTTTGCCATTGCTTTCTAAGTGACCGGCTCACATACCCCTAAGTTACCGATGCGGCTAGAACCGCCACCGATTCTCGCGCACGTCACGTTACTCACGAGAGTATACGAGATTACGGAGAAAGTCGCTAACCTCTCGGCCAGGGAGTCCGGCTGACCTTGATATTGGCGAGCAGATATTGGTCCATTGTCCCTAACTACTGCAGACTGACAAACTGCATGATGACTATGCTACGGATCCATCCCCCCCCCCCCCCCTAGCTACTTTAGCCGGATGATGCCACGGTAGCTCTGTGCCTATCGGCCCAGTGGTCGTATGTTCGAATCCCATTCGAGCAGATGTGTTTTTATTTCTCTTTGACAAGGATTCCCATGTCGACTTGCCTAAAATTAATACCAGACAAGGTTCTAGGAATTAAAGGCGACCGGCGAAACGCCGCCTACATGTCTCATCGAGCTTTCTTCCGTCGATCTCACTGTGCACATTTTACTTATATTTTGTAACAGTTGTTGCTCGACTATAATCTCATCTGCCGCTCTAATTTCCAATTGCCTTAACCAAGACTATTATTGCTCTTCTTCTTCTTCTTCTTTTTTTTTTTTGTTCTGCTTCCTGTACTTCCTGTCGTATCTCCCAGTGTAGGATAGGCCCTCAACCAACCGAGGCCAAGCCCTTCCCCGTAGACATGTTCATGCTTGGTTGAACTGTGCAGCTCAAACTTTCTACGGGACCGGGCAGCTAGCCTTACGTCAGTCCGTCTTAATCGCCTCTAACGCCACGTTGAGTAGATCAGTGTTACTATTCTATGCTTCTATCACGGCTCCTGCTAACATACAGGTTATTTTAACTTCCATTCCTTGATGGATATTTCGTTAACTCAGCGTTAATATTTGAAAGAACAAATTGCCCGAATCAGAAAGCGACGTACATTCCGAACAATACAACCCACAGTGGTAGTAAAGAGACATGACTTACACCCTACCAGATCATAAACCGGAACCCGAAGCTACCGAATGCAAATTTGGGATATAATCCCGCTCAAGGCAATAATAGACACAGTAATAAATGTGTTACATGATAGACAAGTACACCCTGAAGAGTTTCACTCTCATAAGTGCAGCAGTCGTTGGGTTTACCATCTTGTGACTTTTCTAGAACGTGCCAATTTCAAGGCCAAACGCCATCGCCGGTTTATGTAACAAAGGGACGGGGGAGTCATAAGTGGCTTGGAGGCTGAGAGTCTGCCTTAATTCAACGAGCGCGGGTTCATATCCTGGTAAAATGGAGTTTTCAAGAAACAGTGAAACCCCCCACCCTATCTTCCGGTCGAATGTCTACCTTTCTCGGATAAGGTGACACTACGAGCATATGAATACGTAAAAGATCCTTCAGTAGTGAAAAACGTACAGTAGGCCGAAACTGTCGTAGCTCTGGTAAACTTTCAAAATACGAAAACACCCACCACATAATATTTATAGCACGTGTGAAGTAATGGGAATCCCCTATGTTATACATTTAATATTTATACTTTCCCAAGCCAAGATGAAAGACTCAAAGATCTCTCGTCTTCCTCTATCCCTTTTTTGTGTGCCACGTTTTCTCTTCTCATGTGGCCAAAATAATGGTTTGCTTCTTTCTGATGTTTATGATACGTTGTCTGTGATTAAGCCTCCATCAAACCACTTCTGTAAAACACTAAAAGTCCTATAGCCACAAGGGGATTGTTCCTCATGTCCCAACTGTCCAGCTCTCATTACCATATATTACAATAGATCCTGTGCAACAAGCAGTCTTTTTCTACCATCCTACGGGACTAGAACAAAATGGCAGACTATAACCTATTAGCATAATTTGAACTTGGGAGGGAAAACAAAATACAAGCGAGTGTTTGATGTCATGCGGGAGCTGTTAAATGTTGAAATATAAATGCAGATGTGCAATTTGGCATTGGCGTCAAAGAAAACAGAAGATATCAAGGTAGCATTAGAGACACACAAAAAAGAAGCCTATACTAGGAGTAGCAGAATAATATTTAGTTCCAGAAGGTTTCATAGCCCGGGAAGGTTAATCCGGTCAACAAACACTCGCAGAAGGTGGATGTGTTGGCCTAATGGCGCAAGAACGCAGCTCTGCTGCAAACAGGGACAACGCAATCCCGTCCGAAAAAAAAAAAATCCGACGCAGAAGATGAAGAACGTTTCATAGCAGATACGCAATGATTGATTGATTGATTGATTGATTGACTGATTAAGGAACCGACATCACAGCATTCGGGGCATTCCCATAAGAGCTCCGTCCCCATCCTCAGCAGCCAGCGAAGAGTTCCAACACCAATAGTACCAGTAGCAATCTGATTATATGTCCGTCTCGCCTTTCCTTTCAGCGTCGAGCGTCGGCCAGATCCCATCGTCACTCCTCGCTGTCTCATTCTTGCCAGACCATGGTGACCCATTTGCTCCTCCGAGGTGTACACGTGCTCCCACAAGGCCGCAACCATGTCTGCCTTGTCACGCATCAATACTCCACCATGTTTTGCAGAGCCAGCCAATCTGTCCACCTGTTCATTCCCCAGCACACCGGCTTGCCCCGGATAAAAGATCCAGGCGATGTTTGCCACCCGTGACCTCCGCAGCGAAGCCACTCTGCACGAAGCTTGCCTGTCCTCATCTTCCTCAGCGTGCTTTCTGAGTCAGTTACAATCACGATGTATGTGTGTGTGTGTGTGTATCGTATTCTCCATCCAGCGGAAAGCTGCACTGACCGCCTCCGCCCCCATTCTTAAGCTAGATGTTGTGGTATCATATGCCAGGCTCTCATGCACCAAACGTCGACCATTAGCATTTGCTAAGAACCCCCAGGCACTCCTCCTACCTCTCAACACCGACCCATCTGTGTAGATAATCACATCACTCGAGTGAGCATTGTCCTGAATTAGTTGCTGGATTTCCACTTCCGTGGGCCCTGCTGGCCACTCCCTGCACTCCTGGCTCAATGTGATTATAACTCTGCACACGTCTGACTGCTCCGCTGGCACTCTGACCCACTCCTCTCCTCGCCTAATGTTCTCCAAGGGGCACACCTGTCTGATCGTATCCTCCGCCTGAGCCATCCATGATTTCTCTTATCAGTCATTGATTCTTAACGGCGTTCAGCGCCTCATGCAACGGGTGATCTGTGTCTGCAGCTACTCTGAGGTATGCCTTCGCCTGCATCACCTTGAGCCTACCAGCAACAGTCGGCAGACCAAGGATGTAACGCATACACACTGCTGGGGTGTCTCTGGTGAATCTCAGAATGACTCGCATAGCTTCGTTCTGTATGCGCTTTAATTTCACCAGCTGACTCATTGAGACAGTGAGCAGTCCTTGTCCATAATCAATCACTGAAAGGATCAAGTGCTGGTATAGTGTGAAAAGCATTCTCTGCTCTGTGTCCATTGCAGCCATAGTTTTAAGTGCATTGAGTCCCTTTTGAGACCTTGTCACAACCATCTCCACATGGTCCTTGAAGGACAGGCTCCTGTCAAATGTGATTCCCAGATACTTCAGTTTGTTCTCTCTGTTGACGCTTCTACCATCTATCGCGAGGCTTGGGACATCAGCTCTCACAATTCTGTTGTCCAGAGAGCACCACAAAACAGCCGCCTTTTCCGGGTGGATGACAGCACTAATTTCAGTCCACCAGTCAATCACTTTGTCCACTGTTGCCTGTAGCTCCTGGGCTGTTTGCTCCCTATCTCTCCCCTGCCTAAATGCAAGAATATCATCTGCAAATGTTAGTATCCTTCCAACCCCTGGTGCTTCTAGGTTTGCAATCTTGCTTGTATATACGTTAAAGAGCACCGGTGAGATTGCAGATCCCCGTGGCAGACTCGGGGTTAAAATATGTGGCTCTAAGGTCCATGCACCCAGACGGAGAGCAACCCGACGAGAATGCAGGACGGCTGCTATCCAGTTCACCAACCAGGGATTGGCCCCCTTCTCCATCAGGGCGATCATCAAAATATCATATCGAACTCTATTGTACGAATCCTCGAGATCAAGCGCTGCCGCCATCGTTTCCTGTCTACTTTGAAACCCCTCATAATAAACATCAAAGGCAAAAGTGGCTGCATTTGACCAGGTATTTTTTCCTAGCCTGTAGCTCCCCAGGCCTCTTGGAAGAAGCTTACCCCTTTCCAAAAACTCTTGCAGCTTGACAGCGACTATCTTCTCTAGAACCTTTCCAAATGTATTTTGAAGGGTGATGATCCTAAAGCCGCTAAGCCATGGTCTGGCAAGAATGAGACAACGAGGAGTGACGAAGGGATCAGGCCGACGCTCAACGCTCAAAGGAAAGGCGAGACGGACTTATAATCAGATTGCTACTGGTACTATTAGTGTTGGAACTCTTCGCTGGCTGCTGAGGATGGGGACGGAGCACTTATGGGAATGCCCCGAATGCTGTGATGTCGATTCCTAAATCAATCAATCAATCAATCAAGCCGCTAAGCTTTGAATAATCCTTGAATGGCTTTGGGAGAGGGATGAGATAGCTGTGCACCCAATCCTGCGGTACTGATGCTGTCCTAATGCTCTGGTTAAAACAGTCGGTCATCTCCTTCAGATCTACATCGCTCAAAGCCTTCATGTGGCCATACCTAGCCCCAACCTTTTTCAAAATATGTTTAACATCTTCAACCCGTATGATGTTTTCATAATGCATATTCTTCATGGTGCCAGATAATTCCTCTCTATCTGCATCCCTGGTGTCCGCATCATTATGATTGATCTGCTCTAAAAATCTCTTGAGAAACGCCTCCCCTTTCTCTTTGTCTGTGGTCACGCGCACACCATCATCTCTATAATATGCAAGGGGCGAAATAAGCACTAAAATTCACGTGTCCAGGACTTTCATAGTCTAAATATACTCCAAGTGGCTATTCGGCAAGCCAGATTTCTTTAGCAAGCCCTGACCAAACGTGAAAATTAAGACACCATATGCGGCTATAGGGACTCAGAGGAAGAGTGCCACCAGGCAGTGATAGTTGTAGCGCCTGCTCATCAATCCATTGGTCTGATTTCACTTCCCCGACAGTCGCAGCATTTATGTTTTCATACCAGTTCGTCTCTGGGGTCGACTATGTATGGTACTGGGTATTTTCAGAATGCTGTAAGAAACGCCTGGAATGGAACGAATGCGAGGAGGGAAACTGGCTTCCCTACCTCATTATGCCATGGTCCATGACCTAACACTACACACCCTAAAGAAAAGTATTCCAGATTAGCACGCACAGTTGGTCAAGCGCCCTAGTGCACGTATGTTTAGTGAGGTGAGATGGTGGTGACGGCGTGAGATGGTGGTGACGGCGTGAGATGGAGGTGGCGGCGTGAGATGGAGGTGACGGCGTGAGATGGTGGTGACGGCGTGAGATGGTGGTGACGGCGTGAGATGGTGGTGACGGCGTGAGATGGTGGTGACGGCGTGAGATGGAGGTGACGGCGTGAGATGGAGGTGACGGCGTGAGATGGAGGTGACGGCGTGAGATGGTGGTGACGGCGTGAGATGGAGGTGACGGCGTGAGATGGTGGTGACGGCGTGAGATGGTGGTGACGGCGTGAGATGGAGGTGACGGCGTGAGATGGTGGTGACGGCGCGAGATGGAGGTGACGGCGTGAATTGGAGGTGACGGCGTGAGATGGAGGTGACGGCGTGAGATGGAGGTGACGGCGTGAGATGGTGGTGACGGCGTGAGATGGAGGTGACGGCGTGAGATGGTGGTGACGGCGTGAGATGGTAGTGACGGCGTGAGATGGTAGTGACGGCGTGAGATGGAGGTGACGGCGTGAGATGGTGGTGACGGCGTGAGATGGAGGTGACGGCGTGAGATGGTGGTGACGGCGTGAGATGGTGGTGACGGCGTGAGATGGAGGTGACGGCGTGAGATGGAGGTGACGGCATGAGATGGAGGTGACGGCGTGAGATGGAGGTGACGGAGGTGACGGCGTGAGATTGAGGTGACGGCGTGAGATGGTGGTGACGGCGTGAGATGGAGGTGACGGTGTGAGATGGAGGTGACGGCGTGAGATGGAGGTGACGGAGGTGACGGCGTGAGATGGAGGTGACGGCGTGAGATGGTGGTGACGGCGTGAGATGGTGGCGACGGCGTGAGATGGTGGCGACGGCGTGAGATGGTGGTGACGGCGTGAGATGGTGGTGACGGCGTGAGATGGAGGTGACGGCGTGAGATGGTGGTGACGGCGTGAGATGGTGGTGACGGCGTGAGATGGAGGTGACGGCGTGAGATGGAGGTGACGGCGTGAGATGGAGGTGACGGCGTGAGATGGTGGTGACGGCGTGAGATGGTGGTGACGGCGTGAGATGGAGGTGACGGCGTTAGATGGAGGTGACGGCGTGAGATGGAGGTGCGAAACAATACCTAGAATCTGTTGAATCTCCTATTACCTGTACAGATTAACTGTGTTCCAGAAACTAGTGTGGAAACCTATATGAGAACAACTATACAGGAACCATGAACTTTGGTGACCTCAACAGATTCCGATGTTCTATTACATGCACTATATATTGTCAAATAACATGGGCTATATATCGTGAAATAACAAGGGCCTATATATCGTGAAATAACAAGGGCTATATTTCGTGAAATAATATCAAGATTCCCTCAATGTTTTGCAGCTATGCCGGCTCTGTGGCAAAGGGGTTGCGGACACAATTCGTAATCCTGCATACACAGCTGTGGGAGATTTGACAGCAGATAGCCTAGCGTTGGTTTTCATACAGTGGTGTGAGTGCAGGACGTTAAGAAAGCAATGGTAAACTATTGAATGTAAACTTGCCAAGAAATCACAAACAACCAAATACTGAAGGTGACTGCAACGTCTGGTGAAGGATGTGCAAGTAACCTTTGCAGCTATCAGTCATACTGTGAATAGTGGTACCAATGACTACCTCTATGTATTGTCCTAGAGGCAGTTTTAAATAGTGGCTTCAAGGTTTTTCTCAATGTTTTCGAGTTACGTAATAATTTTGAGCAGTGTCTTCAAGAATTCTCTTTAAGTCCTCAAAATTATAACGGAACAAACTCCAAGAGTGACTTAGTGATTTCCATCTGTTGTAATTTTGAATAGTGGCCTTGACGATTTACTCAATGTCTTCCAGCCTGTTATGTTACATTCCAGCCCCTTGTGTTATGAGTTGAGTTGAGTTAATAACCGACATCACTGCACTCAGGACATTCCCATACGTGCTCCGTCCCCTCGTTCAACAGCCAGCGAAGAGTCATACTACTAATTGTTCCCACCGCTATCTGAATAAAAGTTCTCCTGGTCTTCCCTCTCAGTTTTGAGATTCTTCCAGAACCCATGCCGATCCCCCGCAATCTCATTCTTTCCACATATGGGTTCTCAATCTGTTCCTCCGCCTTCTCCACCTTGTGATCTGAATAGCGGCCTAGTGACCTTATTGTTGCCATGTCCCTTGTATTATAGCAGTGGTTCTCAACCTTTTTTGGCCCGTGCCCCCCTTCACCATATTTTTAGGACGTCATTCCCCCCCTCACCATATTTTTAGAACGTCATTTCCCCCCTTTCGTATTTCCTCCCTAAAGATTTTCCCCAGTGTACGTAATAATTGAAGCTAAATTCAATAGCACATACTAAAACAAGTCTAGACATCTACATAAAACATGATTTGCGGATCTACTTACGTTATAAAATTAATTACAGAAGGGTGATACGTACAGAACCGTAAAGTATGAAGGGAACAACAATATCAAGTAATCATTTCTAGTAGTAACGCAATCTAAAAATGATCTTAATTCCCCCCCCCCCCTGGAAACCCTAAAATTCCCCCCTGGGGGGGGGGGGTAATTCCCCATCGGTTGAGAACCACTGTATTATAGCTTACATAGTGACCAAAGTGATTTCCTCAATGTCCTCCATTCCCTTCTGTAGAATGTTAAATAGTGACCTCAACGATTCTCACATGTCACCTGGAGCCGTGTATTATATCCTGAACCGTTGCCACGATGGTTTCGTCCATGTCCGAGCTCCTTCCGTGACACTTTGAATGGGATCGCAGCATTTGGACACACAAAAGCCAGCCAGCGAGTGTCCCACCCAGTCAGAACACGAGACAACAATCGTGCCTACCCAAGGCTTACCTAAGGCATGAATACATCTGATTGTTTTAGGCATTTAGTTATCGATTCTTCAATCGACACCCTCGCGAACAAAGATCAGTGGGCCGTATCGATGTGTAACGCGACTTTTATATCTGACACAATTAACGGCACATTAGCTGTCCTGGCGCGGTAATCGAGTCTTGTTTTCGTTAATATTGTCATGCTTGTTCGATTGATTATCTGGAATCGAAGTCACAACATTCGGGGAGCGGAGCCAGTGGCGACTTGCAGTGCTAGCTGGCCCGATGACAAGAGGGCCCTTTCATCATAAACATAATTGGTCTCCAAGCAATTTCCTGTCATCGGCCTGTGATGTGGTAGGCCCATCATATTCTGTATGCCTGAATGCAGGAGATCAATCTTTCCCTCATGCACCAGGCACTTATCGCACCGTGCTCGTGATAGCGCAGTTCACTATCAACTTCAATAACGCACCCGCTGGTCCCATTAGATATTAGACAATATGTACATACAATGATGCGTTGTTCCCGGCAACCAAGAGCTTTAGACTAATTCGGCCACAGGGCACATCCACTACTAACTCCTTTCAATAGTAATATTAGTTCCACATCTCTCAGCTTTGCTCTGCCCACTCGCTGACTACTTCCTCCTCTCCCCGATCAACATGTGTTCACTGGATCGTTATTCTCTAATCCAGTGGTTCTCAACATTTTTTGGCCTATGCACTCCTTCACCATATGTTCAGAATGTCATATCTCCAACCCCCCCCCCCCCCCATTTCGTATTTCCTCCCTATAAATCCCCCTCCCCTACACAGTATAAATAAAAATTGAAGCTAAATTTTATAACACAAACTAGAACAAGTCTAGATGTCTACATAAAACGTCATTTGCGGGTCTACTTACATTATAACACGAATTTCAAAAGGGCGAAAAGTGCAGAATCGTAAAGTATGGAAGAATCGGTTCTTGTATTAACGCGATCAGGAAGTAATCTTAATCCCCCCGCGAAACCTAAAATTCTCCCCGGGGGGAGGGGGGGGGGAGTTTCCCCACCGGCTGAGAACCACTGCCTTAGTGTATTCATTGTAGAGCCAATTCCGTTGTTTATGCGTTATTTTTTTTCCGTCTGGTTTGCCGATGAAGGCTTATAACATCCTGTTTTTGTGTAACTGTATTGTGTAAAGCTGCTCTACATTGTGTTTTTCGTGATTATGTAATACTAGCTGACCCGGCCCGGCTTCGCCCAGTCCCTGGAGGGGATATATCTATCTATCAGTCTGTCTGTCTGCTTGTTTGTCTGTCTGGCTGACCCGGCCGGCTTCACCCAGTCCCTGGTGGGGAGCATCTAATTTAATTCATATAAGTAGTCATATAAGCTCCCGTTCCCGACTATCTGTCTGTCTGTCTGTCTGTCTATCTGTCTGACCCGGCCCGGCTTCACCCAGTCCCTGGTGGGGAGCATCTCATTTAATTCATATACGTAGTCATATAAGCTCCCGTTCCCGACTATCTGTCTGTCTGTCTGTCTGTCTGACCCGGCCCGACTTCACCCAGTCCCTGGTGGGGAGCATCTCATTTAATTCATATAAGTAGTCATATAAGCTCCCGTTCCCGACTATTTGTCTGTCTGTCTGTCTATCTATCTGACCCGGCGTGGCTTCGCCCATCTCCTGGCGGGGAGCGTCTCATTAAATTCATATAAGTAGTCATTTAAGTTCTCGTTCCCGTTACCGACTATCTGTCTGTCTGTCTGTCTATCTGTCTGTCTGTCTGTCTGACCCGGCCCGTCTTCGCCCAGACCCTGATGGGGAGCATCTCATTTAATTCATATAAGTAGTCATATAAGTTCCCGTTCCCGACTGTCTGTCTGTCTGTCTGTCTGTCTGTCTATCTATCTATCTATCTATCTATCTATCTATCTATCTATCTATCTATCTATCTATCTATCTATCTATCTATCTATCTATCTATCTATCTATCTATCTATCTATCTATCTATCTATCTATCTATCTATCTATCTATCTATCTATCTATCTATCTATCTGTCTGTCTGTCTGTCTGACCCAGCCCAGCCCATGGTGGAGAGCATCTCATTTAAATTATATAAGTAGTCATATAAGATCCTATTCCCGACTATCTGTCTGACTGTCTGTCTGTCTTGGGTAAATGGAGGAGGGAGGAGGAAGAGGGAGGTGGAGGAGGAAAGAGGAGGGAGGAGGAGGGAGGAGACAGGAGGAGTAGGGAGGAATAGGAGGGAGGAGGAGGGATTAGGAGGAGGAGGGAGGAGTAGGGTGGAGGAGGAGGCGAGGAGGAGGGAGGAGGAAGAGGGAGAAGGAGGAGGGAGAAGGAGGAGAAGGAGGGGGAGAAGGAGGAGGGAGGCGGAGAGAGGAGGAGGAGGGAGGAGGAGGAAGAGGGAGGAGGAGGAATGTGAAGGGAGGAGGGGGGAGGAGGTAGAGGGAGGAGGAGGAGGTAGAGGGAGGAGGAGGGAGGAGGCGGAGAGGGATGAGGAGGAAGGAGGAGGGGGAGGAGGGAGGAGGAGGAGGGAGGAAGAAGGAGGAGGAGGGGAGGAGTGATGAGGAGGAGGGAGGAGGAGGAGGTAGAGGGAGGAGGAGGAGGAGGTAGAGGGAGGAGGAGGTAGAGGGAGGAGGAGGGAGGAGGCGGAGAGGGAGGGGGAGGAAGGAGGAGGGGGAGGAGGGAGGAGGAGGAGGGAGGAAGAAGGAGGAGGAGGAGTGATGAGGAGGAGGGAGGAGGAGGAGGGAGGAGGAGGAGGGAGGAGGAGGAGGGAGGAGGGATGAGGAGGAGGGAGGAGGAGGAAGAGGGAGAGGAGGAATGTGAAGGGAGGAGGAGGGAGGAGGAGGAGGGAGGAGGAGGAGTGAGGAGGAGGACGGAGGAGGGGGAGGAGGGAGGAGGAGGAGGAGGGAGGAAGAAGAAGGAGGAGGGAGAAGGAGGGATGAGGAGGAGGAGGGAGGAGGAGGAAGAGGGAGGAGGAGGAATGTGAAGGGAGGAGGAGGAGGGAGGAGGAGAAGGCAGGAGGAGGGATGAGGAGGAAGAGGGAGGAGGAGGAATGTGAAGGGAGGAGGAGGGAGGAGGTAGAGGGAGGAAGAGGAGGGAGGAGGAGGAGAGGGAGGAGGAGGAAGGAGGAGGGGGAGGAGGGAGGAGGAGGAGAGAGGAAGAAGGAGGAGGAGGGAGAAGGAGGGATGAGGAGGAGGGAGGAGGAGGAAGAGGGAGGAGGAGGAATGTGAAGAGAGGAGGAGGGATAGGGAGGAGGGGGAGGGGAAGAGGAAGAGGGTAGGAGGAAGAGTGGAGAGGAGGAGGGAGGAGCTAGAGGGAGGAGGAGGAGGGAGGAAAAGGGAGGAGGGAGGAGGAGGGAGGAGGTAGGAGGAGGAGGAAGAGGGAGGAGGAAGGAGAAGGAAGGAGGAGGAAGAAGGAGGAGGAAGAGGGAGGAGGAGGATGGAGGAGGGAGAGGGAGGAAGAGGGAGGAGGAGGAAGAGGGAGGAGGAGGAAGAGGGAGGAGGAGGAAGAGGGAGGAGGAGGATGGAGGAGGGAGAGGGAGGAGGGGAAGAGGAAGAGGGTAGGAGGAGGGGAGAGGAGGAGGAGAAGGAGGGAGGAGGAGAAGGAGGAGGAGGGAGGAGGAGGGGAGAGAAAGAGGGAGGAGGCAGAGGGAGAAGAAGGAAGGAGGAGGAGGAAGGAGGGAGAATGAGGAGAGGAGGAAGGAAAGGGAGGTGGAAGAGGAGGAGGAGGGAAGAGGAAAGAGGTAGGGGGAGGAGGAGGTAGAGGGAGGAGGAGGAGGAAGGAAAGGGAGGAGGAAGAGGAGGAGAAGGGAGTAGGAGGGTGGAGGGAGGAGGAGGAGGTAGAGGGAGGAGGAGGGAGGAGGTAGGAGGAGGAGGGATGAGGAGGCGGAGGGAGTAGGAGGGAGTAGGATGGAGGAGGTGGGGAGAGGAAGAGGGAGAAGGAAGAGGGAGAAGGAGGAGGGAGGAGGGAGAGGGATGAGAGGGAGGAGAAAGAGGAGGAGGGTGGAGGGAGGAGGTAGAGGGAGGAGGTAGAGGGAGGAGGAGGGAGGAGAAGAGAGGAGGAGAGAGTTCGCCATTCCGAATTCATACTCGTCTAGTTCTTCCCTTCTACACGACTGTAGATAACTTCCTTACACATAAAAAGATGAATTGTTATTGATATTGCCGTGGCATGGAGGAATATCAGCAGCAGAGTTGATCCAAAAAACCAAAGACTGAGATCTACGGAGAGCCATGAACGCCTACGCCAGCCGGCACGGCACTTGATGATGATGATTGCCGTGTGACGATTCTGTGTAGTCACGTCATTTTCTTCTTTTTCCCTAGCGTTTTGGTTCGGGGATTCTTTCATCATCATCATCATATATTTACGTACGTATTTTGGGAGGGGGAGGAGGGAGGAGGAGGAAGAAGAAAAAAAAACTATGACAGTTGACAGCTCTGGAATGAAAGGAAGGCGTGTAGAAAATTTCATCTCAATCGGATGGGCCGTTCGCGAACAAATAAAGGACATACATATTTACATACATATATACATACACTTTGTTTTATAGATATAGATATCACTGAAGGGTGTTGAAGTGTAGGGAGGCTGATTGTTTCCCTAGCGCACCCTTTGTGAAGACACCTACGTTGTCCCAGTAAGTGGTCCTGTCTGCTAACGTGTTCCTCTCCCTTTCGCCTATTTCTTCTTCTTCTTCTTCAGTTACATGGTCTGGAGGAGACATTGGCGACCATGACTCTCCCGAACTATCTATCATCCCATATTTTAATAACGTTGTCGCTTATACTATTAATTGCCCAGCAGTTTAAGCATCCCACATACATTTTGCCTTCTTCTTCCCATCATTCCTCAGACTGTGCTGATTTCTCAATTCAACAACATCAGATATGTCCCATACATTTCAAGTGTCTGTTTTGCAGTTTTGATGAGTGATGTAATAACACGTGCAGCTGCCATACAACAGTGTTTGTTTCCAATTGTCCACCTGTTGCCATCTGTCCATTTATTGTTTCCACTTGCCCACGTATTATTTCCATTTTTCCACGTATTGTTTCAATTTGTCCACCTACAATTTCAAACATTTTATAAAAGCAGCGACATGCCAGAGTAACAACTATTGCCTGAAAGAGGCTTATGAAACTAGAACCCTATATACAACAATAAGAAAGAGAAACAGCTTTCTTTGGTCACGTGATGAGAAGAGAGACATTGGAGAACATCGCGACAATGGGAAAGATCGAGGGGAAGAGGCAGACCAAGAGAAATGATGCTGGATGGATTGAGACGGTGTATGGAGGAATATCATCAGCAGAGTTGATCCAGAACACCAAATTCCGAGATCTGTGGAGAGCCATGAACATCTATGCCAGCTGGCAGGGCACTTGATGATAATGATGAACGACATGTCCAATACTTTTCAAATCAATTCATTACGCAGAAAACATTGCTTTCATACTTTAAAATTTTTTTTGTTTTTGCCAGTGTGGTAGTCAATGAATGCCTACATTGCAGTTCTTATAAAACAAGAAAAGAAAATAGTATTTCAAAAAAGAGCACATCGTCATGTGCCTGCCAACTGGCGTCGGCGCTCATGTCACTCCACAAACCTCGGTCCTTGTTGTGTTGGATCACCTCTACTGCTGACATTGCTCCAGGCCACCGTTCCAGTCTCTCCAGCATCATGTACCTACCTGTGCCTGCCTCGGCTTGTCACGATGTTTTTACATGACTATCTTCTCATCACATAACCAAAGCTTACTGTTTATGTTTGTGGAAAAGGTAAGAAAGAAATTTACAGGACGTTGCTATCAACCCCAGCATTTTTCTGGCTGTGTTTACGTTCAGTAGTTTGCCATTCCTTTCTGAACGGCCGACACTCATACCATTGACTAGCCCAAGGCGGTCTGCTTCCAAATCGCCCGCAACTGTTTTTAATGCAGTATGCGGGCTTACTTCTTCTTCTTCTTTCGTTCGCTTGAAATGTGTCTATAACTGCAAAGCTGTCTCTTGTATGAATTGAACTGTCTTTTTCAGTTCACACAGCGGTCCATAGAGTTTATCTTCCACTGTCGTCTCTCTAGGCCAGAAGGTTTGCCTAGATATGTTATATTTTGGGCAGTCTTGGAGTATGTGCTCTGCTGTCTGCGACGCCAATCCACATGTACACATGGCTGTTTCACCAATCGTAAATTTTGTATACATGTGGTTGCGTAATCTATTGTGCCCTGTTCTGAGGCGCAGAATAATGACTTGTTCTGGTCTATCCATAACGTGGTAGTCATCTTGAGCAGGTTTTGGTGGCTTTCTGACTGATTTGATCATTCTTTTCTTTTGTTGGTATGTAACGGGCACATCAGGCTGTTCTTCTTTGGCTCCTTCCTTAGCCAATTGATCAGCTCTGTCGTTTCCGGGTACTCCATAGTGGGATGGTATCCATTGTATGGTGACATTATGCTGACTGCTAAGTTCAGAAAGTAGTGTCCTTAGTACTGGCAATTTCCCAGACAGGAGCGCCTCGAGTACTGATTTTGCATCTGTCAATAGCACCACAGGTTGTGTACCATTGGTAGTATTTAGTAATTTCTCTGTTGCTATCTTGATTGCCTCAATTTCAGCATCGTAGTTATGGCAGTACTTTCCTGTCGGTACTCTAGCTATGCGGGCTTACGAATTGCGTTCGTACGTCCAATATCACCGTGCCGGACTTTTTCTTACAGTTGCATATAATGTTCTACTTTTCTTAGCCTCTTCCAAGCAAGCGTTGTTAGTGACTCTGGCAGTCCAGGGTATTCACCACAGTTATCACAGGAACCACATTAATTTGTTCACTGATGTTTATTTAAAGAAGCTGATGTTTAATATTGCAGCAGCACATCGGGAGGGAGAGAATCCCGACATTGGAAAGTAAACGATATTAAAAGCGACGGCAACGCCTGGGCTTACCTGTGGCTCGTTATACCAGATACAGCAGCCTCCCTGGTCGGTCAGGTTGGTGTTGTAGCAGTTACGTCCCTTGGAGCTGCAGTTGGAGTGGTACCACACCTAGGATAGACAAGATTGCTTATTATATTTCCTGAGAGAGAGAGAGAGAGAGAGAGAGAGAGAGAGAGAGAGAGAGAGAGAGAGAGAGAGAGAGAGAGAGAGAGAGAGAGAGAGAGAGATGGTTGTAGTACCTTCCAAGACTTAATTCACAATCTCTAGTCCGACGCGTTGATGTTTTATTGCCCTGACAAGGACTTGCATTTATGGAAGTGATGTTGGTGTAGCGACTTGTCTTCCCACACAATACGAAGGTACCATCTCTACAAAGACTGTTCCAGAGGCGCCCCCCACCCTCTATCTCTCTCCAAACACACAACCCAGCTCTGAATCTTTGTATCTGTGGGGACAGTGATTCAGCACATCCACAGCGGCTGGCACGAGGCATGGGTTGATAAAATGTTCTTCCACCCCAAAACACTCAATACACGGGAAAATCAAGAGATAATTTACCATTCACCAGGACGTCTATTGCAAGAGGAGCAAGAGCACACGGGTGTATCGGCAGATAGCAGAAAACACGTTCGGCGCAGTTGAAACAAAGATTCTGCCCAGCAAGCTCTTCATAACATGACAATAAAAGCCATAGCATGGAGAGCGGAGCGAAAGAAGAAAAGAACCGAGCTGCACACAATGCCATTCTCTTCCCAAAGACATTATTATCTGCACTCCTATCAGGTCTACCTTGCAGTTATCCGTCGGAGCTTTTGCCGCCCGCCCAAAACAGAAGACAGCCGGACAAGAACAGAGATACCGGATATCCGGTATTTTATCGGAAGTTATCGTGAGAACATTGCGTCGGGCACAAGAAAGATGTCCCAAAGCACGTGTCTAAAGGCAGAGCATCCGGAAACCGAAGCCACTAGCGTGCTAGACACGAATCGAGGGCCGCATTAAAGCTGTCAACATCGAGGAAGTCTCACACGGAGCAGCAGTGTGACTACGGGCGAAAAAAGTGCAGCAAAGCCAGAGACAGCACATTCTTGTGTTTTCTTCTTTGTCTCAAATGCCACACAAATACCTCTAGTCCAATCATCACCATCATCTTTTTTCTTCCCCGTAGTTCCTCTTCCGAGGGTAGCACGTCGCCCTCAAACATTACCCCAGAGTTTCCAATTTCAGAATGTATTTGTGAACAGTTTACTACTAGACATATTCCATCCAAGGTAACAGGCTCCATTACCCGTGTGGAGGGTTTATCTTAATGCTATCCCATTCCTATTTCTGTTTTGTCTCCCCTAGCTCTTCTCTGAAGGGTTTTCCATTTATGTTTCTTCCCCTCTCTTCCCTGAGCATTTCCCATTTCTGTTCTCGGAGAGTTTCCAATTTCTAACTGTTTCCCCTTTTCGTGAAAGCTTCCCATTTCTGTTCCTCCCCTTGGCCGAACATTTCCCCTGTCGCCCAGAAGCAATTCAAAACGCGCCAGTTATCACCGCTTTCTTGAGTTTTGTAGTGGTGTTTATTACTACGTGCACACATGTTGGTGTTGTCCTTCCATTACCACGGCCACCCTCTAAACCTGTTATAGTTATATCTACTTCCATGCAGTTTTTCTTTGGTATGTCGTCTATCCTGCATCCATTACGTAGTGCTGGTAATTGTCAAGTTTCCAACCTAAGTTGTTTATTCGTCACTTCTGGGTGGTGGAAGAAAGTCCACCAACTATCAGTGTGAAGATGCGCGGTAGTGTCGTGGCTAAACACTGAACTTGATTTCCCTCAGATTATGTTTGGCGTTCGCTCGCTTTGAACTCAGCTTAGTCCTACACATACTGCTATTTCTAATCCACTGGATTGAATTTTGCGTGTGGATTAGCTTTCCCTAATACCAATGTCCTCGCCATAAGGCGAACCCACTCACTTAAGTACTTGTAATTTACGTCCCCAAGTCAACGACGAGAAGTCCAACTGATGAGTGTAGAGGTTGAACCCGCTACCTCTGCATCAGCACACCGGAAGAACCATCCAGAACAGCGAGAACTCTTATCCCTTCGAATTAAAAAAAAAGTTATCTGCGCTTCCAGACCGACCAAGGCTTAAAAGAATACCAGGCAGAGTCTTCTAAGTAAAGGTAGTAGGTTTGTTACATCACCCACCGACTAGCTCTTGGTCTATATACACGTGGGTTTAGCACCATATACCTAATACATCTCCAGGATCGTAAATGGGTCCTTTACTTTAACCTGTTTTACTTAATATCAGTATTCTACCGGGTGTTTGTAAAGTCTCACTACAATTTGTATGTTGAACACATATGAAAAATGGAGTACGTGATATCAAAAAAATGTGCTAATATGCATTAAATTAGTTACAATAGGGCTGCTATGATCTAACGCTGGAAAGTATCAATTAAGTATTTATTATAATAGATGTTGGAAATCTACACCATGGGCTACAAGACATGACTGTACATGTCTTTACATATTGTCAAATATCTTCTGCAACGTGTCTGTTATTTCTTCCGTTGATAACATCATTCTGTTTCGAGTGCAAAGAATTTCTCCAGCAGACGATTGCCATTCGCTGCATATGGCTTCATGATGGCATGAGAAGCACTTTTTGATGGCGTTCTTCATTTTTCAAATTTGTTTCACATACAAACTGTAGTGAGACTTTACAAACACCCGGTATTTCTATTACATCTATCACTTCTTCATTTATTTCAAAGACTATATATTTATTGTTAGGCTTGTTTTGGGTGGATACAATTTCCACATTGACGCTTGGACACTCTTTTGCCCAGACAGCTTCCTGTGCGGTAATTTGAAATGTTTGTGTATCAGCGGAGCTACCACTCCCTAACTGTAACCAGTTTACTCTAACCAGTCCTCCATAAGAGCCGAATCCGGTCTACTTAGCCACTGGTTTGAGATGGGTGTCCTGCAGGACACATACTGCTGTCGCTTGCCCGGTGTGTCATAGTGCAGTGCAGGGCAGGTTGGACTTGACGCCTCTGCAGGTCCGCTAATATGTTCACTGATTAAATGACATGGGATAATTAATCATCTTAAGCGACTTCCCGTATTTGCAATAGGCTTATATATTGCCGAAATGTTGTCACTGCAAAATGCCAATTAAAATATAAATACAGTAGTTTTCCATAAGCAGCCTGCTTTGATGTGACATACGGTGGTATCTCGGGCTACGAACGCCTCGGGTCACGAACAATTCAGAGTTCCTCGGGTTACGAACGAAGGCGAGCGAGCGAGAGAGAGAGAGCAAGGTGTAACGTTGGAGACAAACGATCGCTTACAGTACAAACAGTAATACAGATGAGCTTGTGGATTTTCAGAAAGAACAGCTAAAGACATTAAAGGAGGAGCAGTCGATCGATGGTGAGGAGTCAGTGACCGTTTCAACTGCCAGGATTAAAGAAATTTGCAGCAAGTTGGCAGACGTCGAAGACTTAATTGTAAACCATCATCCAAACAAACTTGTTGCTAACAAGCCCTATGCCCCTGTATGTGATGAATGATAACACGATGGCCCACTTCAGAAAGATTCTCCAGAAAAGGAAGCGACAAATTTCCCTTGATAATTTGCTGGTGCAGAAAGATTCCCAGTCGGCTGCCAAGAAACAGCGACAAGATACTCCTGAAACTAATGATTCAGAGTAACAAAGAAAGTGACACATTTCCCATTTCTTGGTAATAAAGATAGACTAAATCTCTTTTTATTTTACATTTAATTAATTTGGTACACGTATTCTTTGCTTTTTTTTTTCCAGGTAAACGACCGGATGTTAATTTAAAAAAAAAAAAAAGAACGATTCTTTCATCTTGAAACGGATTGTCTTTATTTCATTGATTTCAATGTTTCGGGTTACGAACCGAGTTCTGGAACGAATTAAGTTCGTAACATGAGGTACCACTGTATAATACAACAAGTCTGCTACTATGTTAACAACTTTTAGGTCATAACTGTGACATACCCCTACTTCCCACTATCCATTTTTGTTTGGTCCAAACCTACTTTTATCTGGCACCAGATCTGTTAATGCTGCCACAGTCCATAATATTGACACTGTCCATAATGTTGACACTGTCCATTCTCATAAAAAATAAACTGCCATGAAGCACTTTCCTGCTATGGGTCAGTGATGTGTTAGCGCCTAAACATTTTGTAGGCACGAGAGCAAGGAGGAATACATGGCCAATTTCCCCCTCACTTTGACAAGCGATGAGCCCGCGTCCGACCGTTCTCATGACACGACCAGCACGCCCGTCATCTATTCTCATATTGACTGATGTTAGTTTCATTGTTTTGTTGGTAGGTTACCTAACTGTTCTCATCACATCAAATCCCGAGCTTTGCTAACAGACTAGCTAGGCTAGTCGGCGACTGTGGCTTCTGGGGTAATGAAACGGGTTCACAATTATATATTCTCTGGTAAGCTGCGATTTATTTGAAGATTTTTTCGACTTTTGTACGCACTCCGTCTTTCCTTGTTTTCCCTGTTGATTGTGACCTTTTCTCGTGTGAAATGATTGCTTTTTCAGGTTTCATTCCTGATTCTGTTATTTTCACAGCGGTCTTGTTTTTCTTCAGTTTTAAGTATGCTGTGGTCTCTTCTATTTCCGTTGTTGTTTTTGTTGTTTGTCCATAAAGAATGATGATGATCATTCATTTCATCCAGTGGGGTTGAAGGTATGGAGCCGTGGGTTCTAAGATGGCTGATAAGGCCTATTTTGGCTCGAAATGTTCTTTGACATTGTGGGCAAAGAATGCTTGACGTCTCTGGAAGAGGATTTCCTACAGTGGTTTTTCTGTCCTGCCTTTTCTTCACAGCTCTTGCAGTCCTGGTTGCCTCACATATGACTGCACCCTTGCGTAATGATGCACGCCACGAATTTCGGTCTCTGGCTGCAGCCTCCCAGGTGTCATGATGAATTCCAAAAGCATTCAGTGAAATTAGATTATGTCTGTCAAGGCCTCTTTCATTTCCCACGTTTCTTTAAATCATGCTCGCTTCGGCCTCAACTCTTTGTTTTATCACTCATTTTATTTCTTCAAGATACATTTTATATTCATGTGCTGTCTTTTCCGTGTTTCTCCTGTTGTCTCCTCGTGTCCAGTTGTCTCTTACAGGCCTGGGTTTGTGTAAATATCTCCGAACCGTACCGAGGCTTGAATATACGGCCTCGAGGCTTCGTTCCTTTGTCTATTTATGTGAATTCACCAAGCCCAATTGATGTAACCTCCTTTCCAACAACTTTTAAAAACTCATATTCTAAGGTGTAAAACAGGAAGGCAATGTCAAGTATGAATGCCACATCAATTCGCCCATCGAGCTCCCATTTGTGGTATCTTGACGGTGCCGCCTTTCTAATCCAACAATTGGCTAGGAAATGAGAGCCAGTGACAACAGGCTGTAGCTGTGATGTTATCATGTACAGACAACCTGTCGGCTTGGACATGGGGAGGATCATAGAAGACGTGCTAAGAAACATAATGAAAGGCAGCAGGTGTGCTGTCCGCGCTACCGTGCTCAAGATCACGAGTTCAGGTGCGAGGAAATGTTAATGCAGTTACGTCCGACCTGAGATTGTCGCGTAATCCGGGCAGTTCAAGGGTGAGCGAAAGGGAACAGACAAGATGTGACAGACGGATTAGTGGATTGTCGTGTTCTTGTCGGTCGCTTCAGCAAGTCTAGCCGCTTAAATGCCTTTCTGTGCATGAACTTATTCAGGGTTAGTTTCTTAATGATGTCTAGTGTATTGTTTATTTCCCACAAACACAAAAGTATATAGTTTTTGTTTTCTAGTGTCTAATGAATGTATTGCATAAAAAAAAAAAAAAATACAAACTGTCTTGTGAATTGTCTGTTTTCCACAAATTGGAAATTTGTTTTCTACAAACTGTCTAGTGTATAGTCCTTGGTTTAAACTAACTGCCTAGTGAATTTTCTTTCTTTAACAAACTCTAGGGCATTTTTTTTTCTTTTGCAAACTATAGTTTTCTTTGTTTTCTGCAAATTGTCTACTGTATTTTTTTTTTTTTTTAAAGGATGTGTCTCCAACCCGATAATGTATTGTCCTTCTTCTTCTTCAGCGTTCCGAGCCACTGAGGTTCTTTGCTGCAGATACAATCCGTCTCCATTCGTCTCTCTGGTTGACCTTCTCTTGCCAGTCGTTGATTCCAAGTGCTTGTATGTCTGTATATATATTATTTCTCCACCGTCTTCTTGGTCTCCCTCGGGGTCTACGGTCATTTATTTCCTGAGTGTAAGCAAGTTTTGTTTCCCTATTATCTTCCATTCTTTCTATATGCCCCAGCCATTGTCCAGTGATTAGCGGGGACTTAAACAGATCATAAATGTCTTTGTTACTTCTTCTTTTCCACTCTCCACTTTGTGTATCCCTAATGGGTCCAAAGATGCGTCTTAACACTGTTCTCAAAGGTTTGTAACACAGCTTCGTCTCCTTTCGTTGTACTCCAGATTTCAGAGCCATACAACACAACTGGTCTGATCAGTGTTTTGTATATTGTGATTTTGGTGTTACGAGATAGCGCATTTGATTTTAGTAGATGTTGTAGTGCATAGCATATCTTATTTCCAGAATTGATTCTAGTTTGTATTTCTTCCCTTATGATGTTAGAGCAGTTGAAGATTGTACCCAAGTATTTGTATGTTTCCGTTCTTTTAATGGTCATATTATCTATTTGTATGTGGCCATATGTATGTATTGTCCTGCTTTGTGCAAAACGGCTGTTATACTGTCTTTAACTCTGCAAACTCTAGTGTATTTTCCCCCTTGGTTCACGGCGATCAACGATTGCCGTGCAGCTATTCCAAATGTAAGCAACAAGCAATAAGATGGAATCAACAAGCAATAAGATGGTTAGGATAAAACAAATACTGACCTTTGATAGTGCCAGCTTCAACTTCCAAGTAAACCAAACATGGGTGTAGGTAGACCGGTAGCGGTGGTAGGGTGTTGACTAGACGCTGGCCTGCCTGCACGGTGGTCATGGATTCGAGTCTACATCTAGGCGGTTTATAACACTGACCCAATATAAGATGGATATGAGGAAATGTCTTGGGAAATAAAGGCGTCCGGTGTGATACAGACCACATCACTCAATGAGTTTTTTTTTTCTTTTCGCATATCCTTTACAGGACATCGCTGTCAACACCAGCATTCTACCGCTGTTGTTGATTTCTTGGCAAGATTACGCTCAGTAGTTTGCCATTGCTTTCTGAGCGGCCGGTTCACTTACCCCGCAAGTCACCAACGCGGCGACCGCTAGCAATTTTCGTGCGCTGCGTTATCCTACGTGGATAAATGGGATTACGGAGAAAGTCGTTTAATTCCTAGGCCAAGGAGACGGCACTCAATGAGTACTGGCTGGTTTATAAAAATAAGGATCGACCACCATGTGCCCAATGGGTCCTTTATTTACACAGTATACAAATACCTTGTTGACGTGACGTCGCAGTCGATGCAAGAATGTTCAGGTTTTCTTTCCTAACAATTTTGTCAGGGAAGCGACCTACCAGCCCACCCTTCGTAATATCCAACTGCCGTGAGAATTAAACAATGCACAATTTACTCCCGTTTGCCGCCCTTATCCAGCAGGATAGGTACCCGATCACACCCCAAGAGATCAGATGGATGTTTGATATCATTTGTAACCATAGTTCTTGTAAACATCTTCAACCCTAAATTGGGATTTGAACCCTGTAACTTGAGCCTCTAGCACCATCTGTCCAATGCACATGAAGCCGTATAAAGGAGTCCTTTAGTTACACCTTAAACAAGCACAATAGCTTCTGTTGAGGGGATGTTACCGAGAGACGTAAGAATGTTCATGGCTGGAAGTGTGTCGACCGTTGTTCACTAGTATAAATATGGAAAGACAGAGAGAAAGCCAGAGAAGGTGACCATATTCTCTGGATGCGCTCATTCTTATATCTAGCAAGTGATGAATGACAGACTCACAAAGACACACATAACCACGAAACAATAATTGGGACTGACCTTCTCTTTGCAGCTGGCAACCAGGCTGATGGCCAACCCCATTCTGTAGAAGATAAGTCCATTAATCAAGCAAAGTATCAACCCAATTGTAAGCAGTTGTCTAATGATTTGAAAACGCTCATGCACTCTCCCACACATTTATACAATAACTGCTCCGTTGTGTGCTCAGTAATGTAGTAAGGCTGCATTTTACATTTCATGACGAAAAACTATGCACGGAGAGAACAATATGAGTGGAAGAAGACACGCAGAAACAAGAAGGTAAAGACAATCGATTATTCTAGAACTAACACATCCCGGGAAGGTTAACCCGGTCAACAAATGCCCACAGAAGTCGGATGTGTCGGCCTAACGGCGCAAGAACGCAGCTCTGCTGTAAACAGGCACAACGCAATCACGTCCGAAAAAAAAACTCCGGATGAACGCAGAATAAGAAGAACTAACACATGTCTTCTATCGTCTTTTATCTCACAATGAGGCATATTTCTCAACCAACGCAACCCAAGCCGTCCTATCCTTAGCTATCCCATGCAGTTCCATCCATGTCCTCCCCATATTTTTCATTTCTGTACCTACCTTTCTCCGCGTAGTGTTAGGTTGTTTATTTCTGTTTGCCATGTGGATTCCAGGCAAAGGTCTTTCTAGTGATACAATTCGCAGGTTTTCTCAATGATGTCCTACCCAGCGCCAGCGGCTTTTCGTCACCTCTTTCTTGATTGACCGGCATTTGTTTAGTTCTCTCCGTGAGCTTCACATTGCCCATACTGTCTACCACTTGTTAGTTATGTAACACATCAACATTTCAAGTTACATTCAACCAACCGGTCTCTTCAGCCGACCAGTCTCTTCAGCCAACCTGTGCCTCTGTTCAGCCAACCTGTGCTTCTGTTCTGCTAACCTGTGCCTCTGTTCAGCCAACCAGTCTGTCCCTCTGTTCAGCCAACCAGTCTGTCCCTCTGTTCAGCCAACCAGTCTGTCCCTCCGTTCAGCCAACCTGTCCCTACGTTCAGCCAACCTGTCCCTACGTTCAGCCAGTCTCTCCCCCTGTTCAGCCAACCTGTCCCTCTGTTCAGCCAATCTGTTCATCCGTTCAGCCAACCTGTCTCTCTATTCAGTCAATCTGTCTCTTCATTGAATCAATCTGTCTTTCCATTCAGACAATGCTAATTAAATTAGAGCATGTTCAATCAGGGGTCGTCTCCACAATGAAGTTGGCTGCAATGGATCTCAAACACTCTTTTGCCTTGATTGTACAAGGGTCGTTCATGTGAAACCCGTTCCATTGGCTTTATTACAAAAGCTTGAAATAAATATTAACTGGTGTGGTAAAATTAAACAAAGCATTCATTTTAAATTAATTATGCACCATGTGTTGGTCAGAAGAAGTCGCCGTAGGCATTCAGGCAAGCATCCCATTGCTTACGTAGGCGGCGAATGCCGTCCGCAAAAAAAAAAAAAAAAAAGGATTGTGGTTACTCACTGAACCAAGTGTTCACCGCGTTCATTACGTCTGCATCAGTGTGAAATCATTGCCCCCGAATCACCGCTCTTTGAGCTTCTTTGGACGGATTTTGGATCAACCCGGCCATTTTCTCAACGGTCAGAAACAGAACCTATGCATTATGGGACTAAAAGCACGTGCTCTTTTATTCATTAGTCAGTACTTATCACATGACTATGACACGATCATGTTCAACGTACGCAATTACGCACGGTGCGGCACAAACGGATTTCAAATGAACGTTCCTAATACATTCTGCAAGACTGATGTTAGTCCATCTCTTGATGTTATCTTCGGACTTGTATCGTTGTCTACCTCTTGCTCGCTTGCCTTCAACCCTACCAGCCAGTAAGGTTTTCATAAGAATTATGTCTTGTACGTTAAGGCATGTTAGATAATATAAGAAGGATCGTGTTCTTTGGTCCGGCAATGAGAAGACATATTGGTGAAATGACTGAAACGATCGGAGGTAGATGAGGCAGGGGAAGACCGGAAGAAATCATGCTAGACGGACTGAGTCGGTGGCATAGGGAAAACCATCACAATAATAGAACTAGAAAGTCAGGGACCAAGATCTGTAAACAATGCAAGAACGCCAACGCCAGTGGACAAGGAACATGATGAACCACCAATTAAATTAGCAACCATCATCCACCAACCCTGGTAGCTACATACACTGAAATATCCATCTGCAAAATTCTCTCTATGTGACTCTCTAAGAGGTCAGCCTGGCCATAAGGATATGAGCGCTCGCAAACTACTCACAAACTTAAAGAAAAAATTCTTAAAAGTCGAGAGGATCGACTTTATGGCACCGGGTTTTATCCCATATGGCTCGGTCTCTTTCCGCAGGACGGCCTGTCGAAAGCGTCACACAAAGCACGAACTCCGTAGTTCCAGCAACGAGAAAAATGCACCGAAAGACGTTGCCTGGAATTGAACCCACAACCTTCGGAGCGCGAGGCATGCGACTTGACCACTTCGCCACGGAAACTCCCGTGAACATAAACACTGCCTGGAAAATGACACTAGGATTGATGGCAACGTCCTACAAAGGCATGCAGCATTGTGTGTGTCTGTACGTACGTCTGAGAAGCCATTCAACGTCCTAAACATTCTCTCCCCAGCCAACACTCCAACTGCAAGAGAATTCCCCTGTTTACAGAGGCGCACAAGAATCACCACGAGCTCGGTGAGAAGATTCAATAGTTTATCAAACAGCTAGATTGTCATAGTTGAAGGACATGTCTACATGGCCGCGGGGAAGAGCATCACGGAGAGAAGAATGTCATAGTTGAAGGACATGATTGACCGAACAATGGCCAAGGGGAAGAACTTCACCGAAAAAAACCAACAACTTCACACCGGGTTTGTCAACAAGACAATTACGCCACTTGAGACAGGTCATTTCACGTCGTTCTCAAACAGAATTACGACACATATAGGACGTTGCGGCGATTAGCCTTCATCAGCAAACAAACACATACACAAAACGCAACATATAGTCACGGAGATCTCCTGTGACTACATTAAAACATGAAGACAGGACGAGAAGAATAAAAAGATGAAAAAATGAAAGCAATGAAGAGAAAATGAAAATTGGAAAACATGTTCCTACTTATCTCAGAATTCCGAGCTGTGTAGCCTGAGAGAGAGAGAGAGAGAGAGAGAGAGAGAGAGAGAGAGAGAGAGAGAGAGAGAGACAGACAGAGAGAGACAGAGAGACAGAGAGAGAGAGAGACAGAGAGAGAGAGAGAGACAGAGAGAGAGAGAGAGAGAGAGAGAGAGAGAGAGAGAGAGAGAGAGAGAGAGAGTATTATAGAAACATTACGGATTCAAAAAGTATGCTTAGTAAGGTAGAGAAATTTAGCCCGGGCAGCGCCTTTAGGCTACTCTTTTTCGATTTCCAACTGCCAAGGGATTATTTACGCGCGCAACAATACACATGGGTGTCCGATCTCACTATCCAGAGACCAGGAAAATTTTTTTTTTTACTAGAAGTCCACGTGAAAAAATCCTGGCTCTCACAGGGGCTTGAACCCGGGACCTCCAGCACTCGAGTTAAAAACTATCCAAAGTATTTCAGGATTCTCGCCGGTGCTACGGAGTTCGTGCACTTAGATGAGTTTCTCCAGACTCAGGCATGAGTTAAGGAGTAGAACGGAGCACTTATGGATTGCACCTGTGCGCCGTGATGTTGATCCGACGACTAAACTAAAAAAAAAGTGGAGAAAGGAATGTTTCGTGTGGAATGGCTATCGTCGCTTCAGAGGTCACAGATTGTGAGAATTGTATAGGTATTTTGCCCTGGTCATGCGGGGGTGCGGGGGAATGAACAGGCGGATAGGCTAGCAGGGAATGCACCTCTTGGTGGTAGACTATTCATGGACAAGGAGGAGGTGGTCGTGCGCTTGTGGGACCAGGTGGAGAAGGCGGAGGAACAGACTGACAACCCATGCGTGGGAAAGAATGAGATTGCGGGGGATCGACACGGGTTTCTGGAAGAATCTCAAAACTGAGAGGGAAGACCAGAAGAACTTTTAATCAGATTACGGTGGGAATTATTAGTAGTATGACGCTTCGCTGGCTGTTGAACGAGGGGACGGAACACGTATGGGAATGCCCTGAGTGCATTGATGTCGGTTCTCAACTCAACTATAGAAACAGTGGTGTACGCTTTACACTATGGTCACATCAACAATAGTTCTTAAAGTAGTACATCTCCCGAATCATTTGTTCTACATCACCGAGACTCCACTTCAAAGGCATTCCCAGACATCTAAAGGCCAACATTCACTGATCTACCTAGAAGACAATTCACCCATAGCCGCTATCTACACCTCAGCGGTGTTCAGAACACCGCGATTTACAATTCTGACTCATACAACAAAATGCAATTTCTGAAACGAATAAGCTGTATGCGTTCTTATATTTATAGCCCATTCCGCCTGAGTCAGGCACGAATGTCTACAGCCTCCTGCCTCGCGCACAAAT
The DNA here is from genome assembly GCA_963921405.1 of Cepaea hortensis. Classification (NCBI taxonomy): domain Eukaryota; kingdom Metazoa; phylum Mollusca; class Gastropoda; order Stylommatophora; family Helicidae; genus Cepaea; species Cepaea hortensis. The sequence goes on along the minus strand of OY992876.1, from coordinate 125,959,245 downwards.
ATTTCAAATACTGGCGTATCTCCTCACCACAATGTACAGCTGTCTAGCAATTTCTTTTGTCTCCCCGTGTCTCTCTCCCGTTTATAGATTTCACACTTTCTATTGTTAACGTCTTTCTCCGTAATCCCGTATATTCTCGTAACATAACCTGCGCGAGAATCGGTAGCGGTTCTCGCCACGATTGTAACTTACGGAGTATGTGAGCCGCCCGCTTAGAAACCAATGGCAAACTACTGAGCGTAATCTTGCCTAGTACATAAACAGCAGCTGAAAAATGCTGGCGTTGACTGCAAAGTTCTGTAAGGGATATGCAACATAAAAAAAATGTCTAACTCCACTATCCATTTACTTTCCGTGATTGCCACAAACGCCTATCAGCTCAAATACACACATAAATCTTAATAATGTGTAAACCATAAACTGGACAACACTCCCTGGATCGATCTCTGTTCAGTATTGATGACGTCACAGCCAGACGCGATAAACCCGCTTGGGCCTGCCTGGTCACGGAGACAATGAGCACACTGTCTGAGCCCTGCCCTGGTCAAGTGTTGACACAATATACTAGAGGCCCTCGGTGCAACTACTACCGATAGCCACTTAGTACAGTATACTAACATACGTGTTACCACCATCATAGTGTAAATCATCGTTAAAAACATCGCACAAGTGTCATCGGCAGTCCACATTTACACGTATTGCTTCATTTAGGATTGTTATGAACACCATTATCCTATAGGTTATCATTGAAAATAGAAACAACTAATGCTTCTCTTGCAGGCAATCATCACCACCATCATGGTTGTCATTATCATTGATCCAATATACACCACCATCAACGTTATAACCATTCTATTTCTCTTTTCGTAAGTCTGAATATGTACCTAGTAATGGCAGTTTCTATCATCATCATCATCATCATCATCATCATCATCATCATTATCATCATCATCATCATCATTTCATCACCGACATTAAAACCGCCATCATCATCATCATCAGTACCGACATTAAAACCACCATCATCATCACCACCAACTCCTAAAACCATCATCATCACTACAACAACTCCAATGTCCACCATCAACAAAATTATAATTCTTATAACAATTCTCGGGAGAATGAATGCTTACCTCTTTATAGTTATCATCATCAGTATCATCATTACCACCACCATCATCACAACTCTTCACATCTGACCAGAAATATCAGGAACCCGATGATTCTCTACCGTGGTGGATTTTATATCAGCTGTATCTCAAACTCCGTGAGCCAAGTTAAGAATACCCTTTATCTGTAGCTGTGCGTTGTTTAAAATAACTTTATTTCTGTCCTTATAACAGTTCTTCAATTCTTACGTTCTAAACAGTTGAGTCAAGAACCGACATCACAGGATTCGGAAATTCCCATACGCGTTTCGTCCTCTTCAACAACCGACGAAGAGTACCTAATGGTACCAGTTGTAATCTGATTATATGCCAGTCTGGCCTTTCCTCGGAGAACTGCGTGTCGGCCAGATCCTCTAGCCCAGGGGTGTCAAACTCAATCGCTCAGCGGACCAAAACTCATATCACACGTAAAGTTGCGAGTCTAACAGGATAAACTTTCAATAAGTCGAAAATTAAACCTTTTTTGAACATTAATATAAATTAAAACAGAAGAAAGTTTTAATAATAAAAACATCACTGGTATACACATTTTCACTCATGTCAGTTTTTCAGAGCACGATGTTTGGCATCTTTTCTTGACTACAAGTTCGTTGTTGGGAGTAATGTTCTGTGTCTTTGAGATTCTCATGATGGACTACAAGTGTTCATCAGTGAGATGACTCCTGTGTGATGTTTGTTAATCTTCATCACAGATGAAGATGGCGAGCTGTGCAGTGTCAGTCGTGTCATTACTTTCATCGACAACAATGCAGTATGCAACAAAGTCTTTGCCTTTTTCGATCAGCTGTGTTTTCACAACAGTGGCCATCTCACAAACCCGATCAACAACCGTATTTCTGCTTTTTGTCTAACACAAGACGTCACACAATTTCATCATGCAGCGCTTCAGAAACTCTCCTTCTGGATATGATCGGCCTGATTTTGCGATCTCCTCCGCCACAATAAAACTTGCTTTAACAACAGCTTCAGTTTGTGATTTTGCTTTGGTGAAAAACATCTGCTGTGATGTTGGATGCCTCTTCAATTCTTCTACCTTCTGTAGCTTCTGCTCTGCATTCAGGCTGATTAACTAGTCTTGATGTTTAGTCTCGTAGTGCCGTCACAGATTATATTCTTTGATCACAGCCATATTATCTCCACAAATTAGACACACAGGTTTACTGCTAATACCAGTAAACATATATTCAGCCTCCCAGCGGCGTTGAAAGGCTATGTTTCTAGAATCAACTTTTCTCTTGGCCATTTTAAAGGCTAGATTTGATTTTAAAAAGATTGTGCATTTACCGACAGACGTTCGCTTGATATCAGGTTTGCCGTATCGGGAAATAATGATATAATATCCGGGCACTACACTACTTTCATTTCTTAAGCAGCCAATCCAAAAACGAGCAACTGAACGTTGCTAGGTCACTATAAGTATAACGACGAACATCCACTCACTACACAACTTTTATTGTTGCTTATTCTGATCGAAGCTAGAACGTTCTCAGGTAGCCTATCATTCCACAAATTAGGGAATTTGATATTCACTTTATATCGTGGCCATTAAAAATAATTTTGCCTAAAATTCTCTCTCGGGCCGAATATATTTGTACGTCGGTTGAGATCTCTGGGGCCTGATATGATTGTACCTGATTGGCCTGATGTGGCCCACAGGCCTTGAGTTTGTCACATGTGCTCTAGTCACTCCCTGTCGTACCATTCTCTCCAGGAAATAATGGTGTATCTGTTCTTCCACATTATACACATGATCCCAAAGTTCCATGACAACATCTGCCTGGCCGTGCACCAATACCCCACCTAGAGGTGCAGTATTCGGGTACGTTCTAAACAAACGTCTTACTTATATCCATGCTCGCCCCGGCGTGCCTTTGTGTTACAGTGCAGGGGATTCTTGGATCAGCAGAGACCCCCGTGTGGCCTCTAGCTCCGTATCTCGAAAGCCCGCGGAATGCTGTCTACAAACCAGAAGCAAGTTAATAGCACGCCAAGTGAACAGGTCCCAGATACAGAAACCAGAAAGAACGCGACTATCAAGAACCCGACAATCAGCCAGATAAATAAACACAAACAGACTAGACGTACTAGTTATCGAACCCAAATATAGCCCACTCGACATGTATCGAAGATTGTATAGAGTTCAGACAAGTTTTTGCAGAGCTAACTCAGTTCTATAAGCAGGAACTCTGACCAGGCTTGGCAATCAAGTATGAGCAGATTCACTGTATTCGTGAAACTGGCATGGGTGGTTCACATCACACGCACATACAGAGTTAGGTACCGCGGCGTGGCTAAAATATCTACACCGTCCAAAGACAGGCGTGTCCAGACAGCAAAAGTGGGTCATAGAAGAATTATCTACATTCGGAGATTGAGGCGTGTCCAGACCCAAAACTTGGGTCTAAGAAGAGTGATCCAAACCTTGTACAAGCGAAAAAAACAAGGATCTAAACGTTTCACAAGTTTTCCATTGCTGGACCTTGGCTTTTTTTTCGGGCTACCACAACGGGTGTATATATGTAACTGAGCCACGAGGTGTCTAAAGCGCCATTAGAGTGCTGAATCGGAACTACAGCTTTCATTGTTTGATTCACCAAAGATCATATTCACTGCACACGGGTATAGCTATACTCTAGTCTCCTCTTACAGATCACACAAGGAGAATATGACCACCATCCACCAACTCCACAGCACCGCCATGATCCAAATGTGCATCTCAGAATCCCACACGTTATATTTATCCACACAAAAGGTGTGAATGTAGTTGTCCAGAAAGCAATGGCAAACTACTGAACATAAACTTGCCAAGAAATCACAAACAGCATAACATTGCTGGGAATGACTGCTCCATGAACTACTGACCCGTATACTGGAAGACTAGACGTCCAATCCACTACCCCAGAATCGAGGAATGGGTATGGGTATGGGTAAGAGTAAGAGTAAGAGTAAGAGAGAGAGAGAGAGAGAGAGAGAGAGAGAGAGAGAGAGAGAGAGAGAGAGAGAGAGAGAGAGAGAGAGAGAGAGAGAGAGAGAGAGAGAAACTTTACTTTTAAAAATCCGTCGATCGACACCGTGAATTGTATCTGGCTTGTTGGCGTTGAAGCGGACGTAGTACCTCAAAGACGCACTCATAGCTTGACTGGAATGTAATCCAGTGTGATCAGAGGGCTGAAGTGGGGCAGTAGAATCCACAGCCATGTTCAGATTAACCGTAACACTGATATCATCATGTTCCCTGTCAGCTGGTATTGGCGTTTACGCCCCTCCACAAATCGCGGTCCTTATAAACCCTGCTTATATTATCCCATGCCACCGTCTCAGTCCATCTAGCATCATTTCTCTCGGTCTGTCTCTGCTTATTTTTCCCTCTGAACTTTCCAGCTGTCGCAATGGTTTATAATGTATCTCTTAGCACATGACCAAAGAATGCTATTTCTTTCTTACAGTTGTATACAGTGTTCTAGTTTCATTAGTCTCTTCCCGGCGATCGTTAGATAAACGACACGCCAATGAAATCACGAGTTAGTCAAGGACCAACATCACAGCTCTCTGGATATTCCCATACGTGATCCGTCCTTATCTTCAACAACCAGCGAAGAGTCCCAATAGTAACAGTTAAAGTTAGTTGCATATCCTCAACAGGACGTCGCACTAGACCCCAGCATTTGCTGTTCGCGATCTCTTGGCAAGTTTACATTAAGTAGTTTGCCGTTGCTCGCTGAACGACCAGCACCCATGCCATGTCGTAAAAAAACCAACGCAAGGCGGTCTGCTGCCAAATCGCTCGCAGTAGTGTTTCGAACGCGGTATGCGGGATTACGAACTGTTTCCGTAAACCGTCGCCACGGATCCGGCAATAGTAACAGTACCAGTTGCAATTTGATTATGTGTCTGTCTGGCCTTTCCTTATTTATGAAAACTGAACTTTCCTCTGAAGTAACATATGAAAAGACAAGCCTTTCGTCGGAAGTAACTTATGAAAAGACTGGCCTTTTGTAGGAAGTAACGTACGAAAAGACAGACAGGTAGAATGATTTTCTTGTGTGCTCAACTCTTAACCCTTTGAAATTGAAGTTGATTCGTTCGTTCTTTCCCATAACGCGACACACAGCACAAATGAGAACCCTGTTGTAGACGAAAGTTCTAGAAACCGAGAAAAAAAGCCTATTTCACAAGCCAAGAACATGTTAAATGAAATTTTGATGGAAATGCGATAAGAGATTGAACGACACCGCTGTCGTGCCAGCAGCTTCTCTCTCTCTCTCTCTCTCTCTCTCTCTCTCTCTCTCTCTCTCTCTCTCTCTCTCTCTCTGCCTCTCTCAACTGCATATCTATAAAAAAAAAATACTGATAGACTGGCTTTATACACGGGCTGTTGTTTTCCCCGTGTACCCATCACAACCATCAACATCTAGTTACAACATCTGCGGGGTGTTTGTTGACAAAACGGTTATATAAGGAAAGAGAATTAAACGACTACTCCCATGCTTGGCAAGGATTCGGCAACACCATGTGTCAGAATCAACCTTGGGTCGCCCCACTGCTTGCTAACTTGTTTCATCATCATCATCATCATCATCATCATCACTAACATGTTTCATATATTACTTTTACAGAAGCACTTGAGGACTTCATCAGTGTCTGTCTAGCTTACTCTCTCTCTCTCGACACACACGCGCGCGCACGCACACACACACACACACACACACACACACACACACACACACACTCATAGCGCCACCATTAAACCGTTAAGGGTGTTTGACTGATGGCTATGTGATTCAGCTTGGGTATTAACATTGGAATCATTACCAAGTGCCTTAGGAACTGGCGTGGGCGCTCATGTTTACATCTTGCCATCAACAACAGGTGCCGTATTGCTAGAAGAACTAATGTATTAGTGTCGGTGGTGTATTGCTAAGGGAACTAATGTATTAGTGTTGACGTGGTATTACACGGAGAACTAATGTATAGTATCGATGCTGTATTGCTATGAGGACTAATGTATTAGTGCTGACGCTGTATGGCTAGAACTAATGTAGGCGGGCGAGTCAATAAGTAAGTCACACAGTTCTGTGGGATAGCAGGTAAATGTAGTTGTATTTCATACAGGTGTCATTAGGTGACAGCAACATCTAACTTTATATTCCCGTTCGTCAGGTGGCGCTAAGTGTCTCATGCGCATGCGCAGCGCATAAAAAATGGTGACTGTACTTCCGGAGTGTACAACCAAAGAGCAACGTGCTGTTGTGCTTTTTTTGTGTGTGTGTGTGGGCAAAATGACTGCCTGCAAAGGACATTCATAAGGAAATGCTTCCTGTTTATGCTGACTATCAGCCCGAATCAAAGTGTGCTTCAATGCAATGGAAACATCCTTCTTCGCATTGTGTTCATAAATTCAAGGTTAAGCCATCAGCAGGGAACGTTATGCTGACAGGATTCTGGGATTGTCAAGGAGTGCTTTTAACTAATTTCAAGAAGAAAGCTGAAAATGTGAATTCTGAATCATTCTGTGAAGTTCTATCGATGCTTTATGATGCAAGTCGAAGAAAACGTCCAGGACTGCTGACTAGAGGAATGTTGCTTCTTCGTGACAATGCCAGACCACATACGGCTCGATTAACTAAGGAGAAAATTAACCAACTAAAGTGGGAAGTTCTGGAACATCCACCTTACAGCCCCGACTTAACCTCTAGTGATTTCCATCTTTTTGGTCCACTAAAAACCCACCTTGGCGGAAGACATTTGGCGAATGACGCTTAAGTTGAATGTGAAGTGAACACGTGGTTTAGAAAACAGAGCACGCAGTTCTATGCAGCCGTTTTGCAAGGACTGATAAAATGATGGGATAAGTGCATCAATGTTGGTGGAAATTATGTTGAGAAATAAAGGGACAATGTATGTATACAAATAAACACGTTTCAAGTTGTTATCATATTTAGTTATTTTTCTATAGCCATTTGTGACTTACTTAATGACTTCCCCTCGCAGTATTAGTGTTGATGCAATATTGCTGGTAGAACTAATGTATTACCAATGCTGACGTTGTATTGTTGGGAGGAATAATGCATTAGTATTGATACTGTATTGCTAGGCGAACCATCCTACTTTAGTCTTGCTGTATTGCTAGAACCATCGTACTTTTAGTGTTGCTATACTGCTAGGAGAAATATCGTACTATTAGTGTTGCTGTATTGCTAGGAGAACAATCATACTATTAGTGTTGCTGTATTAATAGGAGAACTATCGTGCCATTGGTCTTGCTGTATTGCTAGGAGAACTATCGTACTATTAGCGCTGATGCTGCATTTATTGCTAGGAGAACTATCGTACTATTAGCGCTGATGCTGCATGTATTGCTAGGAGAACTATCGTACTATTAGTGCTGATGCTGCATTTATTGCTAGGAGAACTATCGTACTATTAGCGCCGATGTTGCATTTATTGCTAGGAGAACAATAGTACTATTAGTGCTGATGCTGCATTTATTGCTAGAACTATCGTACTATTAGTGCTGATATTGTATTGCTAGGAGAACTATCGTACTATTAGTGCTGATATTGTATTGCTAGAATTATCGTACTATTAGTGCTGCTGTATTGCTAGAATTATCGTACTATTAGTGCTGCTGTATTGCTAGAACTATTATACTATTAGTGTTGATATTGTATTGCTAGGAGAACTATCGTACTATTAGTGCTGATATTGTATTGCTAGGAGAACTATCGTACTATTAGTGCTGGTGTACTGCTATGAGAACAATCGTTGTAATAGTGCTGCTGTATTGCTAGAAGAACTATCGTACTATTGTTGCTGGCGCTCTGTTTAGAAGGGAACTATAGTGCTATTATTGCTGGCGCTGTATTCAGAAAATAACTTTAAAAAAAAAGTCTATAAAGAGCTACGTGTTTATTAAGGGTATATGCTCCACTCGGAGATGAAAGGCAGAAGCAGCAGCAGAAACAAGTGAAAAGGGTGTCAGTTGATTTGGCTTTACATGTTTGTTGACCATTTGTTTGTTCCCTATACAGTTCTGTTAACACTGCTGAATAAAATATTACAATGTTGTTAACCGAAACATTGGGGAAGAAAACCAAAGCAACAGGAATAAAGGTATACAGACATCGAAGTTGGATGGCTGAAAGAGTGAAGCAAACACAGGAAGTAAAAGAGGACGAGTAAGAAGTGGAGGAGGAAGAAGGAAGAAGAAAAGGAGGAGGAGGAGGAGGCAGAAGGTAAAGGAGGAGGTAGAGGAGGAGGAGGTAGAGGAGGAGGAGGAAGAAGGAAGAGGAAAAAGAAAAGTCACGCATCTAACTATAGGTTGGTGTAGAGACTGTTCTTCTCCATCCCCACCGCCTCGGTGACTATATAGCTGAGCTTTCTCCAAGTTAATGAAACCAGCGGAATGTCCAGGACCAGATACTGAAAGTCAAGTCTACGAACAGCACAGCTAGCATGTGCACCACGCGATACTGAAAGTCAAGTCTACGGACAGAACAGCTAGCATGTGTCCCACGCGATACTGAAAGTCAAGTCTACGGACAGAACAGCTAGCATGTGTACCACGCGATACTGAGAGTCAAGTCTACAGACATAACTGCTAGCATGTGCACCAGGCGATACTGAAAGTCAAGTCTAGGGACAGGATAGCTAGCATGTGCACCACGCGATACTGGTGGTCAAGTCTACGGACATAACAGCTAGCATGTGCACCACGCGATATTGAAAATCAAGTCTACGGACAGAACAGCTAGCATGTGCACCACGCGATACTGAAAGTCAAGTTTACGGACAGAACAGCTAGCATGTGCACCACGCGATACTGAAAGTCAAGTCTAGGGACAGGATAGCTAGCATGTGCACCACGCGATACTGATGGTCAAGTCTACGCAAAGGATAGCTAGCGTGTGCACCACGCGATACTGATGGTCAAGTCTACGCAAAGGATAGCTAGCGTGTGTACCACGCGATACTGATGGTCAAGTCTACGCAAAGGATGGCTAGCATGTAACAAGGCCATGATCCAGAACAGCACCTACACTAGCTGTGATTACGTCTAGATTGATAACGTTTCCCCCATTGATTATAACCATTTCATTGTCAACAAACTTCAACCCAAAAGCCCAGGAGGAGACGTGCGCATCTCCGATGCTCTTGTCGTGTCTTTGGCCGTTCTAACTTGACCAGCTGAGATGTGGACGACACCACAACAGTGAGAGTCGAACGTCTCTCGAAAACCCCGGGAAGGTTAACCCGATCAACAAACACCCGCTGAAGTCGGATGTGTCGGCCTAAGGGAGCAAATAAACCTGGCATAGCACAAACACGTCTAAAAAAAAACACACTCCAGATGAACGCAGAAGAAGAAGAAGATGCTCTTGTCTGTCTGTCTCACTTCTGAAGAATCACGACCCGACGTGTTAATTTCCCCTACTCCCAATAACTTAAATAAGCATTCATTGGCACCTTGCCGTCTTGACAGACGATAGTTTGTAAGGAATGGAATTATTGCCTCTCAACAGCAAAAAGCCTGGGCTAAAATATAGATATTTATATCTATATATATAAAAGGCAATCTCCGTCTGTATGTCCTTTATGCGTTCGCGAACGGTCCATCCGATTGAGATGAAATTTTCTACACGTCTTCCTCTCATTCCCGCGCTGCCAACTTTGATAATTTTTTAGTGTAAAATCGTCTACTTACTTAATATTATTTAATTGTTAATTTTTCATTATAATTTCTATATAGCAAGGGGACTTAACTCTAGAAAAGTTATTCCAAGGGGCATAACTTTTAATAACTTTTCTGTATATCTTATAGTCATACTGTTGCATCGTTTTCAAAGATTTATAAACTCTTTGTCTATAGTTATGTACAGGCATATGAGTTATAATAAATAATGATACAATCTTTAAGGCATTTTCAAAGTTTTCATAAAAATAATGCATAATGCATAACATTGTAACTCATCTTTTTATGCTTAAGAAGTTATCTACAGTCATGTAGGTGATTAGAAACAGTTTTCATTAAAAATAATGGATGGTGTGTGAAAGGACATTCTTTTAAGTTACTTTTTTTTGTTGTATGAATTTAATGAGACGCTACCCACCAGGAGCTGGGCGAAGCCACGCCGGGTCAGATAGATAGACAGACCCACCTTTTCAGTGCAGTTATCTACAGGCATATGCATTATAATCCTCCTCCTCCTCCTCCCTCTCCCTCCTCCACCCTCCCTCTTCCTAATCACTCCTCTTCCTTCCTCCTCCCTTCTCCTCCTACTCCCTCCTCCTCCTCCTACGTCCTCCTCCTACGTCCTCCCCCTAATCCCTGCTCCTCCTTCTTCCTCCCTCCTCCTCCTTCCTCCACATTCCTCCTCCTCCCTCCTCCCTCCACATCCCTCTTCCTCTCTCCTCCTTCCTCCTCCATCTCCCTCTCCTCCTCCTCCCCCTGCGTTCTTCTCCTCCCTCCTCCTCCTCCTTCCTCTTCCCTCCTCCTCCTCTCTCCGCCTATCACTTCCTCCCTCCTCCTCCTCCACCTCCCTCTTCCTCCTCCCAGCTCCTACTCCTCCTTTTTCTTCTTCTGCTGCTGCCGCCGCTTCATTTACCCAAGTTAATTGTTGGGGAAGATGTAAAGATCTTTCAAGTGCTCTTTCTAATGCTTTTTGTAAGTTGGTCTTCGTTTATCTAAGGTTGTTCTAACTGCAACCAATAAATGATTAGACAGACAGGCAGACAGACAGACAGACAAAGAGGGAGGGACAGACAGACAGACAAAGAGGGAGGGACAGACAGACAGACAGACAGTCGGGAACGGGAACGGGAGCTTATATGACTACTTATATGAATTAAATTAGATGCTCCACACCAGGAGCTGGGCGATGCCGGGCCGGGTCAGTCAGACAGACAGACAGACAGACAGACAGATAGTCGGTAACGGGAACGAGAACTTATATGACTACTTATATGAATTAAATGAGATGCTCCTCACCAGGGACTGGGCGAAGCCACGCCGGGTCAGGTAGATAGACAGACCCACCTTTTCGCTGCAGTTATCTACAGGCATATGCGTTATAATCCTCCTCCTCCTCTCCAACCCTCTTCCCCTCCCCCTCCTCCCTCCCTCTTCCTCCTCCTCCTACATCCTCCCCCCTCCACCTCCTTCTCTCTTCCTCCTCCCTCCTCCTTTTCCCTCTGCCTCCTCCCTCTCCATCCTCCTCCCTCTCCTCCTGCGTTCTTCTCCTCCCTCCTTCTCCCTCTTCCTCCTCCTCCTCTCCCTCCTCCTCCTATTCCTCCCTACTCCTCCTCTCTCCGCCTATCTCTTCCTCCCTCCACCTCCCTCTTCCTCCTCCCAGCTCCTACTCCTCCTTTTTATTCTTCTGCTGCTGCTGCTGCCGCCGCTCTATTTACCCAAGTTAATTGTTGGGGAAGATGTAAAGATCTTTCAAGTGCTCTTTCTAATGCTTTTTGTAAGTTGGTCTTCGTTTATCTAAGGTTGTTCTAACTGCAACCAATAAATGATTAGACAGACAGGCAGGCAGACAGACAGACAGACAGACAGAGAGGGAGGGACAGACAGACAGACAGTCGGGAACGGGAACTTATATGAATAAAATGAGATGCTCCCCATCAGGTGCTGGGCGAAGCCGGGCCGGGTCAGACAGAAAGACAGACAGATAGATATTCGGGAACGGGAACGGGAGCTTATATGACTACTTATATGAATTAAATGAGATGCTCCACACCAGGAGCTGGGCGATGCCGGGCCGGGTCAGACAGACAGACAGACAGATAGTCGGTAAAGGGAACGAGAACTTATATGACTACTTATATGAATTAAATGAGATGCTCCCCACCAGGGACTGGGCGAAGCCGGGCCGGGTCAGCTAGTAATAAATAAATAAGCATTACCGAATCGATAATCAAATAACACGCGGGACTAAACTATCGAAAGTATTTAAATCACTCGACACGTCGCTTGTTCAAATTCGCCTAGCGGTAATTTACATTTGAAGTCCGCGGATTCTTCTACAGCATAGACAGCATGTCTCTCCCACTCCTCAATCACCCACCCTATGTCTGCTGCACGCAGCAGTGTCTAGATTTCTTGTCTAGATATCACATCCTACTTCCCGCGGTAAAAACCTGATGCTGTTCGCCGATCAGATTTCAGTATTTACTTGCGATTGTAAATTGAATTTACTAAACGACTTGATCAAAGTTACAACTATATTTTAGCTGCGCAGTTGGGGGATATCATACTAGAAGCGGTGGTGGGGTTACTGGTTATTTGGGGCGGAGGGGTAGGTGCTTGGGTAAACTATAGGGTTACTACAATACACAGTAATAGATACTGCATGTGTCTGTCTTTGTGGAGTTTCTTTCACCCCTGGAGTGTAGAATACAGGCTGTACCAAGTGTGCACAGACTATATTGTAGAGAAGAGACCCAGCCACAGGAGGTTCTTTGCCCACACTGACCTCTAGGGAGTTGAGGCCCTAATATGAGTAAACATCTAGGCTGTAGAATACAGGCCTCTAACGTGTGCAACCTAGGTTGTAGAGTACAGGCCCCTAATATGTGTGTACCAAGAGGCTAAATTGAACATCATATGTATTAAAAGGCCCCATAAACCCATCTGATGCTAGGCAACTACTTTGCGTTAATTGCTTTATATCCCATACACATGAGTCACGGTGGTGGTGTGGTTAGTGCTCTTGCCTGCCAAAGACAGGTATGGGTTCAATCCCTGGCAGCACAGTTCTTGGGTCGACCCAGCTTTACAAATAGGGACCAGATTATGTTTGGAATTGTCTGGGACGGAAAAGCGACGAGGAAGTTAACAGGTCACCTCTTTGCCTGAAGGTCAGCACGGCCGAAAGGATAAGATCGCTTGTTCTTAAACATCCGATGTACTGATGCCGAGAGGTGCAACTCCCACACCAGTCAAGACTAAAAATGTTGACTTCTCGTCCTTGACATTGGGACGTAAATTACAAGTACCTCTGACGGCAGAGCGAGTTCACCTGATGGCGAAGGACAATGGTAATAAGGAAAGCTAATCCACACACAAAAGTCAGTTCAGTGCTACCAGAAGCATCCTGTATGGACTATGGTTGAGATAGGATCACATGATCAGCAGTTATCGCCAGATTGGGGCAGTGTATTTCAATGACCTCTACCCCGTTCAACCCCAGAAGAGAAGCTATAATTAGGGCCCATCCCAGCCTCAATCTGAAAGGGAATTGTTGTCCATAGGTGGTATGTGCTATAGACTGGGTAGAAGAATGAGCAGCTTAAATAAGAAACAGTGAATACGCTCCTGTGTTACTGAACTTCATACTGCTCGTAGAAAAACTAAGAAGTATAAACGGACTGACCCAAACGGACAATGATGTACACACCAGATGGAAACAGAGGAAGAGGCCGACCACGTAAACGTTGGACGGAGGGAATAGCAGAGTCCATGGGAATATCGATATATGAAGCCCATAATCGGGCACTCTCACGAAGTTTATACTTCACCTCGACACCGCAAGGTACAAGAGGAACATGATGCGATGAGATGAGACTGAATCCATAAGGGAAGCAAAGAACTGTAGCACTAACCTATCATGCACACCGAAAGAGGTGACTAAGGCAGGTTGGAGTAAGACAGCTGCAGAATCGATATATTTTCCAACGGGCCATAAGAACGACGTTCTGCAAGAGACAAGCACCATGATTATGAAGCCGTCCATGGCATTCTTAGCCTCCATACAGAAACCACAGCTCATACGGCCTGTAGCCACATCTCATTCAATGTCCATGATTCACATTGTCTAGGACGTATGTGTTGTCCCAAAGCAAGTTTTCAGACTATCACAGCAGGGATTCCCATATATTATACTTGATAGGGGTGTTTTAATATTTAATTAGACACAAAAACGATATGGGTTGAAATGCAGCAACGTTGTTAAAAATACAAGGAATAAATTCACATCACCTAAAGTGGAAAGTGCCACCTGTACACAATCACTCAGTATGGACGTTGCGACCGGACTAAGCCAACAAGGTTGGTGACCAGCTGACCTCACGACACATTTAATTGCCCGTCTGAGGAGAAAGACGGTACACGCTGTTTTCGTGTCGGTTCCCGTTTTCAGATAAGTACTATTTATTAAGATATTTGAACACTGAAGCAGTGTCTTTTTGTTGTTGGTAGGTGAAGGCCTTCCTAGCCCTAACGGTCATTCTGTCACTTGTGACTGTTCTAAAATTGACCCTTTCCACCAGTGGCGTGCAGAGGTTCTTCGATGCCCGGGGCCAAACCCTTGATAGGATGCCCCTAAATTGTTCTTTCCCTAATCCATTCCTCCTCCCCTCCCACTGCACTGTGCTGCCCCCTCTCCATAATTGGATACCCCCCTCCCGCCTGGATGTCCGGGGCCGTCGCACCCCCCTCTGCACTCCACTGCCTGTTAATTTATTCAATGAATATGTACAAGTATAAAGCCACACATCTATGAGGACGACATGTAATCAAGAGGTTGAACTTTCCGTTGTTAGAGATGGCCGAGTTTGTTTTCGCCCAGGCATTTCAAAGACGAGAAAATACACCTTAATTAAACACACATGAGAGTATAGTGCATACAGTATTATTGTTGTCTAAGATTAGCCTCATAAGTGAAGTATGAAATGTATGAGACAGCGAGAGGAGATCATGAAAACACACACAGGGCGGTGAGATACGTGAAACCATACGGCAATGAGATGCATGAAAACACACAAAGGGCGGTGAGATACATTAAACCATATGGCAATGAAATACATAAAGCGACAAGTTTACACATCTTTTAACTGACTGATCTTGAAGATCTCCATTAACCTTCAAACGGCTCATTTAACATCGCCTATTAATGGCCAGATTCAATTACAAACACAAATTCGATATTGCTACAGCGGACACACATGAAAGAAACGCTGCATGAGTAGATTCTGTTTGCAAATACTTGTCACTGATTTGGTATCAATTTATTATCAAGTATTCCCATACATTTCTCACTATGTATCATGCATTTTATATTCATCTTTTATCATATACAGATCATTCTATAATTATCTCTTATATACAAATAATTCTATATTCATCTCTTATATAAAGATAATTTAATATTCATCTCTTATATACATCATGATAAATCTAGAATTATTTATACATGACGGCAGATGAAAATATAACGAATGATCGGAGATGAATATAAAATGACATGTTAACATTCATACTACATTAATATCATTATGTATCATTCATTCTACATTAATCTCATTATGCATCATTCTACAATAATCGCTAATTATGTATCAATCATTCTACATTTATCTCTCACCATCTATTCCTTTATTAGGTACAGGGTGTATTTATAATGAATGTGCAGTGTTTGAAAATATTGTCGGTCCAAGTTTTGTATTTACCTATTATGCTGCATGAACTTTACAGAGGGTGAATACAAAACTTAGACCGCGAATATTTTCAAACACTGCACCCCCTCTGCCGTGTGTCCACCGTGACGAGGTAGAGGGGCTTATGTGTTCCAATGACCCCAAGAGCTATGCCGACGCTAGCACAGCTACTGGTAGGGTCACCCATGTCGGACAGGTCAAGGGAGAGGAACCAGACTAAGAGACACACAAACCTGCTGCCTTGTAGGTAGACTGCGGACAGTCAAAGGCTAGGGAAATGTTTGTCGAAATCAGATGTACTGAGCCACAGGCTTGACTTGACAAAGCAGGCAACGTAACTTAATTCATGATGCCAGTTTAAAATTACTCATTATGGTGTTAATCCCGTGAAGTCCCATCGGGCGGTGATAGTGCCGGGCTCCCTGCCTCGAGGGGGCCCACCCATTACTACTTGTGGTCACCTTCCCCGGTGCTGTGGCGTCAAGGCACAGAGGAGTAGGTTAAGAGCTAGTGACCAAACACCCGGACACTCAACATACTACAGTGGAATGATGAAGGAGTTTCTAACAAGAAAGTCCCCTTAACTCATCCTCTTCGTAAAGATAGAATAGATGAGCATTCAAGAGACACACCTCAACGCCAATCGCAGATTCTCAGTCAGAGGGTATCAGGCCACACGTTTCGACCGCGAAGGACACAAATGAGGAGTTCTAATACATACACGAAATACACTACCTTGTAGTGAAGTATCTGTGACTTCTGACAACCAAAAGATAATTATAGGTGTTGATATAATGATTAAGGACGAGAAAATAAGAATTTACAACCTGTATAGCCGAGCAGATAAGGACCTTACACTTTCAAACATGAAAATAACTGACACAAACTGCATTACTGTCGGAGACTGATAGCCGTTCAGAAAGATGGGGATACCCAGATACTGACAATAGAGGAGATGAAGTGGAGGACTGGGAAATAGACTCAAATCTCCATCTACTCAACAAAGCGGACGTCACACCAAGCTTCTACTCTAGAAGATGGTTTACCACTTCTACTCCAGACTAGCTTTCTGCACAGGAGACATCCTCCACAAAATCGATCGCCATGTGCTTGACCAATTAGCAAGTAATGACCACAAACCAATCAAGCTTGTAATGAATATGGAGTATGTTCCACAGGAGCAAAAGCCTTTGCCTCGTTGGAATTACAAACGAGCGGATTGGGACAGATTTGCCATACTAACAGACAAACATTGTAAAAACATAAATACATGAGGTCTCCTAAAATCCAGTGAGCAATAATCAAATTGATTTATTTGGTTGTTTCGGGATTTGAAATATAAATATTGAGCACAACCCACTACTGGCAACGCTGATCGCATTCTGGTATGAACCTAAGGCCTATCCACGTCAATATGGAAGCACTATACTCGAGTTTCGCTCTCGTTTGAGCTCGTCAGTAGTGCATATCCCTGACCGGATCCGGAAACAAGGCCCGGATCACGCGTGTGAAGCGGGTGTGTAACCACGCGGCACACACTGGACACAGCCAAATTATCATAACAGAATATTACAACGTCACCCATCGTAGGCTATAGGTTGTCATTAAAGGTGGAAAAAGTGTCCTAAGTGGCATGAAATGGAATATTGCTTGGATAGCAAATCCATTAAGTGGAAAGTCCGAATCGAAAGCTCACTGTGTGGATGTCATCTGCACACTGCATTCTTCTGGTTTCCGGAGGAACAGCCTGTGGTGCCTGGAAGGCTCAATTTACGGAAGTGAGGCTAAGCAGCCATGTGCAGGACGTGACGATTCCTTGGGTGAGTCCAGTACCAGAACACTATGTGTAGGCTCTGCAATAATAGAAACCTCCTTAGATGACGGGGAATGCCCATGGTCTGCCCCTGCCTTCCCTTGAGGATGACCAGGATGTCTTCGGCTGTTCTAAATGGGCCAGCTGGGATGGGGGATGACACCACAACAGTGAGAGTCAAACGTCCTAAGAAACATCCGGGAAGGTTAACCCGGTCAACAAATGCCCGCAGAAGTCGGGTGTGTCGGCCTAACGGCGCAAGAACGCAGCTCTGCTGTAAACAGGCAAAGCACAATCACGCCCGAAAAAAGTCTCTGGATGAACGCAGAAGAAGATACACTGCACAGTCATTAAAAATACACCTTACATTTCTCATCATGTATCGCTCATTCTACATTCATTTCTCATTGATTATAATTAGTTTATCATTCATTATGTACCAATTACTAATTAAATCATGGAGTAGCAATTTATTTTCGTCTATATGCATTCATTATCCTGTAGAATTCACCTGTGACCACTTATAATTCAATATAAATTTGATACATTCAGTTTCTTTCATAATATATAATTCATTCCATGCACAATCGAAAGCCAGAAACCAAAGGAATTCAACGGAAACCTACCATGGGCTCGATCCTTAGTACACATGGCATACAGAAATATATCAGTAACAATGCTAGATCAGATGGGTTCTTTCATGACTTAATGAAAAGATGGACGGTCTAAGACAGACTTGCTGGGGACAACAGGTGAAAGGAGAGATCACACAGCTTCTGGATACACTCACCTCTCAGCTCTGCCCACACGACCAATGCGGTGAATGTAGTTCTGCTTCTCATCGGGTAGTGTTACGTTGATAACTGCAAGTCACATCAACAGATACAACAATTACCAACAGACAACGGGCAGGTTTCATGAAATACCAGCTATTAATTATGGCACCTTGACGATTAATCATGCCATCTTGAGGATTAATCATGACATTTAACTGATTTAGTGTCGAAGGATAGTTTATCGCCAAATGTGACGTACAATTCGGGCAGAAGGATGATAAATTGCCGTACTAGGGTCATCATGTTTGGTCCAAACCAACTTTTTTCTTTAGCAATGAATCAAAGTGAAGCAAAAAATAATACTGCAACCTAGCACGCATGCTGTAAGGAGCGACGAAGGAGCCCCGCCCGTGCGTTACCGGCGTCTTTAAGGGAAGCAAAGAATAGCATCAGACTAATGATCAACCAGGTCGTAAGAGGTGATGGAGGACTGGTCTTGGGGATGGCTTCCTCATCATGTAGAAATACTTAGCCACAAAATCCAACCAAGCATGACGAAAAGACGATGGCGCTGGATAGGCCATGCATTGGGGAAACTGGAGATTAGTATAACTAGAAACACTTTAGTCTGGAACAAGGAATATCCGTGGCAAAGTGGTTAAGCCATATGACTTGCTCCGAAGGTTGTGGGTTCGATTCTGGGCCGCGCCCTTGGTTCACAAGTGCTTTTTTTTTTAAAGACTCCTGGGGGTTGTCGCTGGAGCTACGCAGTTCATGCTTTGTCGATGCTTTTAGCAACCCGCGCTGCGGAAAGAGACTGAGCCATATGAGATAAAACCCAGTGCAATGAAGTCGGCTATGTCGACTTTTAAGCGACTTTTTTTTTTTAAAGTCTGGAACCCACAGGGCAAACGAAACACAGGAAGATCTAAAAACTCAAAAGAAGCAAACAATATTGGACGGACATGTACAGAGTTGCATGGGATAGCTAAAGATAGGAGGACTTGGAGTGAGTGGGTCGAAGGCCTATACCCCAAGGGTGGCAGAGAATAAGAATTGTCACTGGTTTTAGGGGCGGAGTCTGGCTTTTTTTTTTTTGGGGGGGGGGGGGGGGAGATAAATCAGGGATTACATTTGTGGCCAACTCTTTCAGATCCGAGCTACATGGAATGTGTGATTGGCTCAACCATCAGGGAATGTGATTCCGTCTCCTGTCTTTCATCTCACAATCGGCCATATGGCCTTATCCATCTCAATCCAAGCCCTATTGTAGACTTGTCAATGATTGGTTGAATTTTTCATCTGAAGTTTTCTAAAGGGTGAGGTGGTCAGTCTTGTGCCCACCCTCCCTCCTTATGACATACAGCAGTAGGAGGGAGCACAGGCCCTTTTTTTTTTATTAAGGCAAACTGATCTGTTTATCCATTGGGCCGCCGATTTTGAGTTTAAATATAAATTAGGTTTTAAAACAATCTCTATCATCATCATCATTGCATTTGCCATCATGTCTCTCCGCAGATCTCGGCCCTTGGTGTTCTGAACCAACTCTACTGAAAATATCTCTCCATGCCATCGTCTCCGTCCATCCAGCATCATTTCTCTCGGTCTGCCTATTTTCCCACAGATCTTGTCAGTCGTCTCGGTTTTTCCAACGCTTAACTTCTCACTACATGACCAGACAACAATGTCTATCATTATTATTGCATATAATGTTATACTTTTACTTGCATCTTCCAGATAATCATTATTAGTTACTCTGGCAGTCCACAGTATCAGCAACATCGTCTAACAATTCACACTTCGTTACTATCAAGCTCTTCCAAATGTGTTCACTCACATGCCATGTTACCCAGTCACACAGCAGAACAGGCTCTACCACAGAATACTTCACATCGGACACACAACAAGCAAAGCAGAAGGTAACACTTGCCGTAAGGGAGGCCGGTTATGTCCAGGCCTCGTGCAGCCACATCGGTGCAGATCATGAACTTCACCTCGCGTTTCTGAAATATCACAAGGTCTATCAATTCAGAAGTGCATTCAAATAACACAGGAAACAGGTAAATTGATAGGTAAATAAACACTGTCAGGTGAAAATTAAGCATTACAAGCATACAAGAATATCCTGGGATCAAAGGTACAACGTAAAAGTTAGTTGCATATCATTTAGGGAGATACATGAGCACACTTACGGACTAATAGTCCCATGTGCAATGAGGATGATCTGTCGACTAACTGCCTCCTAACTAATTAAACTAAGGCTAGCTAAACTAACTAACTAACTGGGGCTAGCTAACCTAACTAACTAACTGAGGCTAGCTAACCTAACTAACTAACTAACTAACTAACCGCATAACTATTTAAACTATCTAGCTAACGGAATTAAATGCACCCCATCTCACGCCAACAAGGTCGTAACCATACTCTCTATAATACTCCCTCCCTCTCCTCTCCGCACACACACGCTACTTAAGTACCACAGGCTTCCATTGACTCCCTGCATACCCTAGAACCGGGCTCTAAAACCCTCAATGATCTATCAATAACCTGAGTAAACCCCCCAACGATAGCGGCAATAACAGTGAATAAACAGTTTGATGACAGGCCCGTCCGCACTCATTATTGCTCTTAGCTTGACTGCAGACAGTGATCGGGCTCTGGAGACTAGACATCGCCATCGCACGATTAACCTCGGGAAAAGCTAATTAACACGCACGGTCTAACTTATCTCTCTCCACCGTGACCCTCTGTTGTTAAATTATCTGGTGCGCTACCTACGTACAGTGGCGGGCTGGCCAGGTTTCTACTCGGACCATAATGGCAAGTGAATCCCTTTAATTGACATGTATTATATATATATATATATATATATATATATATATATATATATATATATATATATATATATATATATATATATATATATATCATATATAATTAAAGGGTGGTCCCCTGCCATACACCGCAAGGATCTATATAGGCAGTAAATGACTGACAATATATGGGAAAACTACTGTATTGATATTTTAATTATAGTTTCATTTATAAACCTGGCAGTTACGGGAAGTTTGAATAAGACGATTTATCATCCCATGGCACTTAGTTAAACACGTTGAAAACGGCGGTGATTGTGAACTCGCACCAACGGAAGATGGTCCGACAGATTTACTCAACACACGGCAGCAGCAGATAATTCAAAAGCACACTACTTGCATGTCCCCCAGGTAATGGGCTCAAAACCAATTACACCGGGCATCTGGAGGTCCATCCATCCATCCATCATGTGCCATGCCGGTAAGCGTGGGCAGTCATGTTCTGCCATCTCACTCGATCAACAGAGTCGTGGATCAGATCAGTGATTCTGTCTTGACCATGCCACAAGGCCAAGCCATTCAGGTACTTGCTTCTAGGTCTTCCCCTTGGTCTGTTCCCCTCGATCTTAACAGTTGTCACCAAGTTCTCCAAATCATTTCTTCTCATTTCATCTGGAGGTCAGCATGGCCGAATGGATAAGATCGCTTGTTCTTAAACGTCCTGTATGCGGTTCAACCCCTATCTGTTGGACTAAAATGTTGACATCTCGTCCTTGACTTGGGGACGTACATTACAAGTACCTGAGAACTCGGAGTGGATTCGCCTGATGGCGTGGTAATAGGGAAAGCTAATTCACACACAAAAACAGCCCAGTGCATTAGAAATAACACGTGTAAAGACAACGCTTAAGTTCAAAGCGACGATCGCATCAACAATGTATCTTTCAAACAAGTCTCGCATACGATTCAGTTACAACACTATCTGCTTCAGCCGCGCATCATCATCTTCCAACATTTTATACATAAGAAACCCTCACTCACTGGTAGTTGGTGGCTCACTGACTGGACGCTCTTGTCACTCTCACTGAGGATACTTGCACAGTTCGATGGAATACCCGATACATGAGCGAGGCAGACGGAACATACTGCTGCCGTTGATGATTAACTGGAGAACTTGATAGCAACACATGTCTGTACCTAAGACGACTGGACAAAGGGTGACCTACGTCTGTGTTTCACTTTCGCTGAACTGCTTTTCCTGTCCCTTGACCGTCGATTCCTTGTTCAGTTAGTCACGAATTTATTATATGTACTGCTGAGCGCTTGTCGCTATATTGGTTCTGTGTTGATGCTAGCTTTGGTTTGTTTGGTTTGGTTTGGTCTCAGTTCGACTCCACGCTTTTTATATGTTGTCTCATCCGTACGCAGCAGCATCAGTAGAAGAAGGCGTAGTAGTAGAAGAAGCAGCAGCAGTAGAAGACGCAGCAGCAGTAGAAGACGCAGCAGCAGTAGAAGACGCAGCAGTAGAAGAAGGCGCAGCAACAGTATTAGAAAAAGCAGCAGCCGCGGCAGTAGAAGAAGACGCAGTAGCAGTATTAGAAAAAGCAGCAGCCGCAGCAGTAGAAGGCGCAGCAGCAGTATTAGAAAAAGCAGCAGCAGTAAATGAAGACGCAGCAGCAGTATTAGAAAAAGCAGCAGCAGTAGATGAAGACGCAGCAGCAGTATTAGAAAAAGCAGCAGCAGCAGCAGTAGATGAAGACGCAGCAGCAGTATTAGAAAAAGCAGCAGCAGTAGATGAAGACGCAGCAGTAGCCGCTGAAGAAGGTGAAGAAAAAGGAGCAGCAGCAGCAGTAGAAGAAGACTCAGCAGCAGTAGAAGAAAGGCGCAACAGCAGCAGCCGCGGCAGTAGAAGAAAGACGCAACAGCAGCAGTAGAAGAAGACTCAGCAGCAGTAGAAGAAAGACGCAACAGCAGCAGCCGCGGCAGTAGAAGAAAGACGCAACAGCAGCAGTAGAAGAAGACTCAGCAGCAGTAGAAGAAAGACGCAACAGCAGCACAAAAAGCAGAAGCAGCAGCAGCAGTAGTAGCCTCTGAAGAAGAAAAAGAATAAGTAGCGGTAGTATAAGAAGCAGCAGCAGTAGCAGCAGCTACAGCAGAAGACGACACAGCAGCAGAAGTACCAGCTGTAGTAAAAAAGCAGGAGCAGCAGTAGTAGTAGTAGTAGTAGTAGTAGTAGCAGCAGTAGTAGTAGTAGTAGTAGTAGTAGTCGTAGTAGTAGTAGTAGTAGTAGTAGTAGTAGTAGTAGTAGTAGTAGTAGTAGTAGTAGTAGTAGTAGTAGTAGTAGTAGTAGTAATAGTAGTAGTAGGAGCAGTAGTAAAACAGCAGCAGTAGAAGACGACGCAGTAACGGTAGAAGAAGGCGCAACAGCAATGGAAGAAGACGACGCAGCAGCTATAGAAGTTGAATAACCAGCAATAGAAGAAGACACATCAACAGTAGACGACACGGCAGCAATAGAAAAAGCAGCAACTGTAGAAGAACTGTAGAAGAAGATGCAGCAGCAGTAGAAGAAACAGCAGCAGCCGATGAAGACGGAGAAGAAGAAATACAGCCGATGAAGAAAGAGAAGAGATAAAAGCAGCAGCAGACGAAGAAGAAGAAAAGAAGAAGCAGCAGAATGGGAAGTAGAAGAAGAAGAAGAAGGGAAGTAGAAGAAGAAGAAGGGAAGTAGTAGTAGTAGAAGAAGAAGAAGAAGAAGAAGAAGAAGAAGAAGAAGAAGAAGAAGAAGAAGAAGAAGAAGAAGAAGAAGAAGAAGAAGAAGAAGAAGAAGAAGAAGAAGAAGAAGAAGGAGTAGAAGAAGAAGAAGGAGTAGAAGAAACAGAGAAAGAAGGAGGAGGAAATGAATCCTATATTTTCTCCAATTAGATCGTTGGCAAATGCCACGCTTGCCAAAATCTCATACGTCTTAATACGTCTATGAACCCCCATCTACATCCATCCACAGAACTCCTACATATAAACAGAGATCAATTTGCCTCGCACAAAGGCTTCTGCTTCTTCCATATGTATCTATCTTCAACACTGAAGAGAATCGACGTCAACTCTCATCTGGGTTTTCAAGATCTTTGACAATATACGAGAGCCGCAAATACAAGTCACGTTGGCAAGGCGGGGCAGGCGACACACATGCAATGTATCATTCTTTCCAACTCATTTGGGGAGTCAGGTGTCTATTATTTTGTCATCTGATCTCCAATTAGAACAGTGTCCGGTTACAGGAGGTGGGGCTGACCAGAACTGCCGTGTTTGTTAATTCTCACATTTTATTCATATATATATATATATATATATATATATATATATATATATATATATATATATATATATATATATATATATATATATATGCCGGCTTCGTGGCTTAGAGGTTATGACTTTTCTCCGTAATCTCGTATACTCTCGTCAGGTAACGTGATGACGGTTCAAATCAGCAGTGGTTCGAATCGTATCGGTAACTTACGGGGTATGTGAGCCGGCCGCTCAGAAAGCAATGGCAAACTACTGAGCGTAATCGTGCCAAGAGATCAACATACAGCTGAAAGATGCTGGTGTTGACAGCTAAATCCTGTAAAAAGGATATGCTAAAAAAAATTTAAAAAAAAAATAAATATATATATATATATACTTTCTGACCCGGCCCGGCTTCGCCCAAGCCCTGGATCTATCTATCTGTCTGTCTGACCCGGCCCGGCTTCGCCCAGCTCCTAGTGGGAAGCATCTCATTTAATTCATATAAGTAGTCGTATAAGCTCCCGTTCCCGACTATCTGTCTGTCTGTCTGACCCGGCCCAGCATGAAAAAAAATGTCCTTCCACACACCATGTGTTCTCTTTCACACCCACAACATTGAATGAAAAACCTGATGTTGACACACACGCGGCCAACCTTTTTTTAAAACAAAAACAAAATCAAACATACAAAAAAAAATGTCCTTCCACACACCATATGTTCTCTTTCACACCCACACATTGAATGAAAAACCTGATGTTGACACACACGCGGCCAACATTTTTTTTAAAACAAATACAAAATCAAGCATATACACATGTGAATTGTGTACTGACCTTCTCTCGGCCAAGCGATTGGAAAAAAAAAAAAAAAAAAAAATGCTTCGATTAATTCAAAAGTTCCACTCCCAAAAAAGTACAGAAATAAAAATTCTAACGTATCTAAAATAAATCCATTATTTTTAATGAGAACTGTTGTTAATCACCAACATGACTGTAGATAACTTCTTTAAACATAAAAAGATGAGTTAGACAATTTTCACTATTTCAATAGATGCATTATTTTTTTATGAAAACTTTGAAAATGCCTTAAAGATTATATCATTATTTATTATAACTCCTATGCCTGTAAATAACTGTAGACAAAGAGTTTATAAATCTTTGAAAACAATGCAACAATCTATATATAAAATATATAGCAATGCTATTAAAAGTTATGCCCCTTGAAATAACTTTTCTTAAGTTAAGTCCCCTCGCTATATATAAATGATAATGTAAATTTAAATATTAAATTTTAGTAAGTAAATAGCTGATTGTACACTAACAAACTATGACAGTTGGCTGCACGGGAATGAAAAGAATACATGTAGAAAATTTCATCTCAATCGGATGGACCGTTATCGAACGCATCAAATACATCCCTACATACATACATCACCTTATATATATATATATATATATATATATATATATATATATATATATATATATATATATATATATATATATATGTTTTCATAAAATAATCTTCTTCTTCTTCAGCTTTTCGAGCCATTGAGGTTCTTTGCTGCAAATACAATCCGTCTCCATTCGTCTCTCTGGTGGACCTTCTCTTGCCAGTCGTTGATTCCAAGTGCTTGTAGGTCTGTACATGTATTATCTCTCCACCGTCTTCTTGGTCTACCTCGGGGTCTACGGTCATTTATTTCCTGAGTGTAAGCGAGTTTTGTTTCCCTATTATCTTCCATTCTTTCTATATGCCCCAGCCATTGTAGTCTATTAGCCTTCATGATACCAGTGATTAGCGGGGACTTAAACAGATCATAAATGTCTTTGTTACTTCTTCTTTTCCACTCTCCTCCAATATCACATTCCTCCTTTATCTTCCTTACAACTTTCTCTAGAGCCAGATTGAAGAGTAGCGGCGATAGTGCATCACCCTGTTTCAAGCCAGATGTTATTTGGAAAGGGTCTGATTTCCTGCCTTTATATGTTACTATATTATAAGTATCTTCCATGCATAGTCTGGTCATGTTGATTAACTTCCTTGGTATTCCAAATTCCTGCATAGCATTCCATAGACTATTCCTATGGACACTATCATAAGCCTTTTTAAAATCCACAAAAATGTTATGGAGATCTCTTTTATATTCCCAATGTTTCTCGGCTATTTGTCGTAAGATAAATATCTGATCTATTGTTGATCTGTTTTGTCTAAAACCTGCCTGGTAGTTACCTAATATGTCTTCTGAATATGGTTTTAGTCTATTTAGTAATATTGCGGATAGTATCTTATAGCTTGTGGACAGTAGTGATATTCCTCTATAATTTCCACATTGGAACTTGTCTCCTTTCTTAAAGATAGGTATCAATAATGACTCTTTCCAGTCATGGGGTAATTCTTCTGTCCTCCAGATTTTTATTATTAGTTCGTATAGCTTTAGATGTAATGCATGGCAACCTGCCTTTATAAATTTAGCAGCAATTCCATCAGTCCCAGTTGCCTTATTGTTTTTAAGTCGTGTGATTACATATAGGATTTCTTCAAATGTAGGTTCTTCAATTTGTGGTTCGCATGTTAGAACCTCTTCTAACATAATAAAAATAATGCATCTATTTAAATAGTGAAAATTTTCTAACTCATCTTTTTATGTTTAAAGAAGTTATCTACAGCCATGTAGGTGATTAAAAACAGTTCTCATTAAAAATAATGGATTTATTTTAGATACGTTAGAATTTTTATTTCTGTACTTTTTTGGGAGTGGAACTTTTGAATTAATCGAAGCATTTGTTTTTTCCGTTCGCTTGGCCGAGAGAAGGTCAGTACACAATTCACATGTGTATATGCTTGATTATGTTTTTGTTTAAAAAAAAAGGTTGGCCGCGTGTGTGTCAACATCAGGTTTTTCATTCAATGTGTGGGTGTGAAAGAGAACACATGGTGTGTGGAAGGACATTTTTTTTTCATGCCGGGCCGGGTCAGACAGACAGACAGACAGACAGACAGATAGTCGGGAACGGGAGCTTATATGACTACTTATCCGAATTAAATGAGATGCTCCCCACCAGGGCCTGGGCGAAGTCGGGCCGGGTCGGACAGACAGACAGATAGACAGACAGACAGATAGTCGGGAACGGGAGCATATATAACTACTCATATGAATTAAATGAGATGCTCCCCACCAGGGACTGGGCGAAGCCGGGCCGGTTCAGACAGACAGATAGACAGACAAGCAGACAGACAGACATATAGATAGATAGATCCCCGCCAGGGCCTGGGCGAAGCCGGGCCGGGTCAGCTAGAGTATATATATATATATATATATATATATATATAAGGACGATCATTTGAAACCCGTTCCAATGGCTTTATTACAAAAGCATGAAAGAAACATTAACAGGCGTGACAGAATTAAACAAAGCATTCATTTTGAATGAATTATGCACCATGAGTTGGTCAGAAGGAGTCGCCGTAGGCATTGAGGCAAGTATCCCATTGCTTAGGTACGCGGTGAATGCCGTCTGCAAAACAGGATTGTGGTTGCTCACTGAACCAAGTGTTTATCGCGTTCATTGCGCCTGCATCTCTGTGAAATCGTTGCCCCTTGAGAGCTTTTTTATTTTAGAGGTCTGAACAAATGAAAATAACATGGTGACAAATCAGGAATATAGACTGGATGTTGCAGAATTTCCCACTTCTTCCAAGCTAATGCTTCCTGCACAATCTTTGCGACATGCGGACGAGCATTATCGTGCAACAAAATCACACCGCGAGAAAGCATGCTGGGTCGTTTATTCTTGATGGCTTTCTGCAGCTTGTCTAGTGTTTGCAAAGTAGTGGGTAGAGTTGATGTTGACACCAGGTTCTTTAAAGTCGGCTAACAATAGCCCTTCATGGTAAAAAAAAAGGGGGGCCCAGCATAACCTTACCAGCGGAAACCTGTGACTTGATTTTTGTGACTTTTGGTGATCCAGCATGCTTCCATTACATGCTCTCTCATTTGCTGCTCGGCTCAATGTGGTGACACCATGATTCATCGCCTGCCATTATGCGGAAGAGAAATGCATCACCCTCCACGCTGTAACGCAGCAAGTGGTTCAAACACCATCCCATGCGTCCTCATTTTCGTGGTCGGTCAACATCCGTGGTACCCACTGTGAACACACCTTCCGATATTGCAGTTTCTTACGAACGACCTTTTGAATTGTCCCAATTGATAAATCAAATATTTCGCTATCGAACGTATGCTTCGACAACGGTTCATCTGTACTGCTGCATCAATTTTGGCGATGGTTTTTTTTTTTCTGTTGCAACAATATGCGCTTGACCCGGCCGTGGAAAATCTGTCGTCAACTGACGTTCTTTCCGAAACATTCGTGCCCAGTCTGTCGTTGTCTTCGACACACATTTGTTACCATACGCTGCCTGTATTCTTCGATGAATGTCCACTGGTCGACATCCTTCAAATGAAAGAAACTGAATCACCGCTCTTTGAGCTTCTTTGGGCGGATGTTGGATTAACCCGGCCATTTTCTCAACGGTCAGAAACAGAACCTATGCAATATGGGACGATAAACACGTGCTCTTTTATTCATTGGTCAGTACTTATCACATGACTATGACATGATCAAGTTCAACGTACGCAATTACGCGCGGTGCGGCACGAACTGTTTTCAATGAACGCCCCTTATACACACACACACACACACACACACACACACACACACACACACATACACATATACCACACCCTACTGACAACACACATTCACACAAGTCAATCACAGGCATAACCCTAATTAGTTAGACAAAACTTTGTCTCCTAAAGACCTCTACAATATCTCTCTTTCCGTGAGAATATCTGTATCTTCTTTAGACAGTCCACACAAATCTTATTCATAGTCCACACAACACAGTCACATAATCCACACAGCATATAATCCCACAGCACACACTTACATAACCCATACAACACAGTCACATAATCCACACAGTACAGTCACATAATCCACACAACACAGTCATATAACCCACACAGCACACAGTTACATAATCAACACAGCACATTGTTACACAATCAACACAGCGCACAGTCACATAATCCACACAGCGCACAGTCGCATAATCCACACAGCACACACCTTGTCACAGAATAGACGCAAAACACTCAGTCACATAATCAACACAGCACACACCATGTCACAGAATAGACGCAAAACACACAGTCACATAATCCACACAGCACACAGACATATCCATGCTATAACATACTAATAAAGCATCAATTACCTTGAATTTCTCCAGGTTTGCCTTTCGTTCCGCCGGGTTCCGATCGCCGTGCAGACAGACACACGAGTATTTTTCTGTGAAGGACATAACAATCATAAACATAACTATGCTGAAACACTCTGACAGCAAAGACAGCCGTAGACACAGACAGCCGTAGACACAGCTAGTCACAAACATAATAACTATGCTGAAACACTCTGACAGCAAAGACAGCCGTAGACACAGCCAGCCATAAACATAACTATGCTGAAACACTCTGACAGCAAAGACACGTAGACACAGCCAGTCATAAACATAACTATGCTGAAACAATCTGACAGCAAAGACAGCCGTAGACACAGCCAGTCATAAACATAACTATGCTCAAACACTCTGACAGCAAAGACAGCCGTAGACACAGCCAGTCATAAACATAACTATGCTGAAACACTCTGACAGCAAAGACACGTAGACACAGCCAGTCATAAACATAATGTAGCAGAAGGAATACCATATCTGTTATTAGCTTAGGTGTGCAAGATTAGAGCACGCTTGAGCATCCTGATAGAACAGTAAGAAGGATGCTCAAGTCGTGACGTAGGTTGTTTTTGGGTAGTTACCGCTAAAGCTGGGACAAGACAAGACAACATCATATTTAGTGGTCTCTGGATTTTGTATCGGCCATCATAAACCAATAAACCTGTTTTAAAATGAACTTACTTGTTGATCCTCTGTACACGTACTGTAACAGATGGATATTTGGAGCCGCACACAGGATTCGATTTTTGCTTAGATGTCGTGTATAACGCGAAGTACGAGAACCAACATGCCACAGCGGACTTTCATGAAAAATTTGTTACCAACTTGCTGAGGTATGCATCAATAAATTTTGAAGACATTAATTAAACAAAAAGAGTTCAAAACCGGACCACTTTCAATTGAGTCAAAGTCAAAATGAAGCATTTTTCGGACCACCTAAATTAAAGTCATACGCATCAAGATTTTTTGGATGGAGCCATCTTCATAACATGGTTGCCTGTGGAGTTTTACTAACCTGTTTCTCATCATAACTACTTGAAGTAACGTGAATTTTTGTCAAAATGCTATGAAGTTTGACCTGCCATTATTACAGCCGTTGGTTAACCTTGCGTTTGAAGGTCAGCCAGTTACATACTAGGATTGTCCAGGTCCAGGAGCAAAGAAATCTCAAGACAGCTATAAACAACTCGAATTAAATGGAGAACTCGTTTTGAAGGAGCTGTTATCTTCCGTTTATCAAGATCACTTAGGAAGAACTCATGAACCCTGACCTTGAGTACCTGAAGAAACACGAGAGAGCTTATATTGAGACAAGCCTATTGCTCTTTCGTTTGGAAATTACGAGAAAGTACAGTCGCGTTTGCTCATCCTGAACTGAACTCTAGCGTATCAGAATGCTTTTCAACAACCAAAGCGAAAACCTCAATAGGGAACCCTCGGAGGTGGTAAGGCAAATTGGGTTGCCGGCTTGCTGAAGAGGGGACCCAAATTAAATCGCTTTATCGAGCTAGAGCCGCTTCCAAGTCGACGCCTTAAAGAGCCCTGTTAGGGTGAAAAGAAATCTCAAAACTGGTAGGGGCCCATCCAGGGGCTGAAAGTAGCGAAACCTGAGACGTTGGAAGAAGGATGTCACTGAAGTTACGTAATCGGTTGGATGGCTTCAAATAATACGGACTCCAGACGTTTGTGTTATACGCGAACCGTGGCAAGGAAATTTTCGGCTAACATACGTGAATTCACTTTTCTCTTGGATCAAGGGAAGACATGGTTGACGGTAATCAGTTAAAGTGTAACTACTAGGAGAATGTTTTTTTAATGTGATTTAAATAAGATCATTTAGATAAATTGTTATAAATGTGAGTTTGATTGTATAAGTGTATAGTAAAATATTTCAGCATGGCAGAAGAACAAAGTTCACTGGCACAAGTTTTGACTGGGGTAGGAACGGTAATGGGTAAACTCAACACAGTCTTGAAACAACAAGGAATGGCAGCTGATATTTTTAAATTTAGCGGACAGGCGAAAGACTTTAAGAAGTGGATAACTTCAATAGAGAAACATGCATATTTGGTGTCAGCATCAGATGAAGAAAAAATGAAACTTGCTTATCAGACGGCGACAGAACCGGTTTCTGATCATATCAGAAGGAAGTTAGAAGCTAGGGTAGATGAGACATGGGAACACTTCAAGGACGATTTGGCACATAAATACGCTGAAATCACAGACCCCCAACATGCGTTTTCAGTGTTAAGACAGTCCAAACAAAACACTGGAGAAACTGTACAATTGTTTAGTGATAGGTTGATTAACCTGGCTGAAGAAGCATTCTTAGGACAGAACGTACGAGGAGAAGAGGTGGAGCGGATGTTGGTCGGGATTTTTGTAGATGGTATAAAGTCGGACGGACTGAAATTTAAGCTAATGAGGGAAAATCCTGAGAGGTTATCACAAGCTGTAGATATAGCAGTACAAGAGGAGAACGTGAGACGTAGATTTAGATTGAGAGTAGGACGAGAAATAGGAACCAGTCGAGAAGATAGGATTGAAGAGCCCATGGAGATAGGACAAACAAGGTTCGGATGGAATAGGAGAGGAGGTATACAGACATTACAAGGAAGTAACAGAAATGCTTATGATGGAAGAAGACAAATGAGAAATCCTACAAGTGAGACGGTAGGTAACACAAATAACACAAATATAGTCTGTTGGGGTTGTGGCCAAAGGGGACACATTTTTCGCTTTTGTGGTAACAGGCGTGTCCAGTCGAATACACAAAATAGAAATGGCAATAGCAGATTAAATAGGAATGTTGAAGATAGACACAGAAGTTTTACAAGTCCAAGAACGCAGGAAAACCGGCGCCCTACCTATTAAGTAGGACCTGTAGTAGGAGGGAAAATGACAAGGTCCCAAGATTTAAAGAATATTTTAATAACAGGTATAGTAGGACGAGTAGGGAATGCTTTCAACTAGATGAATTCAAACAGTTTACAGAGAATAAAACAGATCCCAGCTCATGTATAATAGAAATAGGAAAATATAGAGTTCGTACATTAATTGATTCGGGAGCTCAGGTTAGTGTAATCAAAGAAAGTTTTTTATACAAAATAATGAGAAATTGCAGAATATTTAGGAGTCATAATAATCTTCACCCTGTTACAGGACAAAATTTACAAGTAGTTGGCCAAACAATAATAAATCTTAAATTAGGGGGAATCAACATAAGACATCTTTTCCATGTAGTGAAAGATTTAAATAGAAATATGCTTATAGGGAGAGATTTTTTAAATAAAAAATGGTGTAAGACTTATGTTTGATCTACATAAATTAAAATTCAAAGACGTGTACGTAGATTTAGAGGAGGACATGCATATATCAGCACTGGTTAGAGTTAAAATGTCTACGACGTTAAAACCACAGTCGATTAATTTGATACAGGCAAAGGTAAAAAGAAATCAGTATTATTTAGTAGGACATACAGTTAGAATCATACCGGCTCCGTGGCCGAGGGGTTAGCAGCTTTCTCCGCTAACCCCGAATACTCTCGTCACGTGACGCGACGAGAATTAGCAGTGGTTCGAATCGCAAAAGTGACTTATGAGAGTATGGAGCCGGTCGCTCAGAAAGTCGTGGCGTGCTGATGAGCGTAATCTAGCCTAGGAATCAACATACAGCTGAAAGATGCTGGTGTTGACCGCAATATCCTGAAACAGGATGGAAACGCGGAAAAAAACAACAACAAACAAACAGTTAGAATCACTGAATTGCAAAGGGAGGTAATTGATGAACCTGGTCTAGAAGTTCCGGATGGAATAATATCATTAGATAAACACTTAACTTTTCCAGTAATGATTATTAATAACACAGGTAGAGAAATTAAATTATATAGAGGGTGTGTAATAGCCAAAGTAGAACATGATATTAATGACATATTAGCAACAGATAGAGTAGAAATGCTGAGAATAAATTATTCAGAAACTCCTAGTGAAAGAATTAATAACAGACACAGACGCGAAGGAAAAGGGAACGTGCAGAATGATGAATTGATCCATCCATTCAGAAGACATACATCACAAATACATTCAGTAGACAAAATAACAAGAGAACAAGAATTGTTAGCACAGTTAAAAACTCCACCAGAAAATAAGAAAGTATTAGAACAACTTATAAAAGAGAATCAAGATGTGTTTGCAATTAATGACTTAGAATTGGGAAGGACAAAAACAGTTACGATGGAAATAGATACTGAAGATCATCCACCAATCAGTTTAAAACCATACAGAACTCCCCTAAGGAATAGAGAAATTGTTGAAAAAGCAATAGAAGATATGTTAAAAGCGGGAATCATAACAAGATCTAAATCAGAGTGGTCATCTCCGATAGTAATTGTGACCAAAAAGGATGGGAGTCATCGCTATTGCTGCGACTACCGGGCGTTGAACAAAATCACTAAAAATGTAGCTTACCCATTGCCGGTGATCGATGATATTTTGGGCTTACTTAATGGGTCTACTTTCTTTACCACGTTAGATGCAAGATCAGGATTTTGGTGTATACCTATGTCCCCAGATGCCCAAAAGAAGAGTGCTTTTTGTACACACGCAGGTTCTTACGAATGCCTTTTGGAGTACATACGACGCCCTCTTATTATATGCTATCTTATATATAAATAAGGATCTCCGTCCGTCTGTCTGTCTGTCTGTATGTCTGTCTGTATGTCCGTATGTCCTTTATACGTTCGCGAACGGCCCATCCGATTGAGATGAAATTTTCTACACGCCTTCCTTTCATTCCAGAGCTGCCAACTGTGATATTTTGTTAGTGTGAAATCGCCTGCTTACTCAGTATTATTTCATTTTTCATTTTTCATCATAATTTCATATATTTCAGGGGACCTAACTCTGTAAAAGTTATTTCAAGGGGCATAACTTTTCTGTATAACTTATAGTCATATTGTGGCATCGTTTTCAAAGATTTATAAACTCTTTGTCCATAGTTATGTACCGGCATATGAGTTATAATAAATAATGATACAATCTGTAAGGCATTTTCAAAGTTTTCATAAAAATAATGCACAATGCATAACATTGTAACTCATCTTTTTTTGCTTAAGAAGTTACTGTAGTCATGCAGGTGATTAGAAAGAGTTTTCATTAAAAATAATGGATGGTGTGTGGAAGAACGTTCTTTTAAGTTACTTTTTTTGTTGTATGAATTTAATGAAGCCGGACAGGGTCAGGCAGACAGATAGACAGACAGACAGACAGATAGACAGTCGGGAACAGGAACTTATATGACTACTTATATAAATTAAATGAGATGCTTCACACCAGGAGCTGTGCGATGCCGGGCCGGGTCAGACAGACAGACAGACAGACAGACAGATAGTCGGTAACGGGAACGGGAACTTATATGACTACTTATATGAATTAAATGAGATGCTTCCCACCAGGGACTGGGCGAAGCCGGGCAGGGTCAGGCAGACAGATAGACAGACAGATAGACAGACGGGAACTTATATGACTACTTATATGAATTAAATGAGATGCTCCACGCCAGGAGCTGGGCAATGCCGGGCCGGGTCAGACAGACAGACAGACAGACAGACAGACAGACAAACAGACAGTCAGTCGGTAACGGGAACGAGAACTTATATGACTACTTATATGAATTAAATGAGATGCTCCCCACCAGGGTCTGGGCGAAGCCGGGCAGGGTCAGCTAGTTAATAAATAAAGTATTAGAGGGTATGCAAAAGTTTGCATTGGCATACATAGATGACATTTTGATTTATACAGCAGGAGACGTACAAGATCACCTAAAACATGTAAAATTAGTATTCGACAGATTAAGAATACATGATGTTAAACTGAAGCTCAGTAAATGCGAATTTTTAAAAACAGAAACAAAGTATTTGGGGTATATTATTAATAGAGACGGAATTAAACCAGATCAGGACAAGGTAAAGGTTATTAGAGAACTACCCTCTCCAACTAACGTAAAAGAAGTTCGTGCCTTTATCGGAACCTGTGGGTATTATCGTCGTTTCATTCCAGGGTTCTCAAAAATAGCAGAGCCTATTACTAACTTATCTGGCAAATACGCTAGATTTAAGTGGGATGATGAATGTCAAAAAGCGTTCGAGTGTTTAAAAAATAGCTTAACAGTAGTGCCACTATTGACATATCCAGATTTGAATAAACATCTAATATTATATACAGATGCTTCAGATAATGCTATAGGAGCGTGTTTGGTTCAACCATATGAAGGAAAAGAATCTGGAATATCAGGGGTTAAAAATGAAAGGCCAATCTATTTTTTATCACATAAACTTAGCAAGTCTCAGCGCAAATGGTCGACTATTGAGAAAGAAGCTTATGCTATTCATTATGCTCTTCAGAAACTTAACTACTATCTACATAACGCAAATTTCATCATTAGAACTGACCACATGCCTTTAAAATCTTTATTAGAAGCTCCAGTGCAGAACAGAAAAATACAGACATGGGCGTTGAATCTACAGGGATACAATACTAGAATAGAATACATACCAGGTAGGAACAACACATGTGCAGATTTATTGTCCAGAATTCCGTATCCACAGTCATCAGGAAACACGGAAGACGAAGTCGAACCGGAAATAGACGACCGAAACTGGCAAGTAAATATATTAGATTCTGCCATAATAAATAGAGAAGATTTTGAGAGTTTACCGTCGGATCAAGAGTCTGAACCTAGAGCAGAAGACCCACATTTAGCACAATTTAATATGAAAGAAGAACAAGAGTTAGATCCAAAAGTTTTAGAAATAAAACAGAAATTAAAAGAAACGGATGAGAATAAGTATAAGAAGAATTATTTAGTGTTGCAAGATGATGACCAGTTATATTACATGAATGAAAGAAACGAACAGTTAAGGAAATATATTCCAAAACATTTGGAAGGCGAAGTTTTAAAGGCGTATCATGATGAGAATGGTCATCTCGGTCGTGATAAGTTAGTAAAAGCACTTACGAATAAATATTATTGGCCGAATTTATTCAAAACTGCTTGTAAATACGTCGATACCTGTGAAAAATGTAGATTAAGAAATATGAAAACAATCAAATGTCCCTTACAGGATACTGATATTCCACAATTTCCAATGCAGAAAGTGAGCTTAGATATATCAGGTCCTCACCCTAGAACACTATCGGGGAATGTATATCTAATTCATATGGTAGATATCTATAGTCTGTGGCCGGAAGTTTATGCAATCCCAGATAAGAGCGCAGATACTATCATTAATATTTTTTTTACAGGAATTCATACCAAGATTTAGTTGCCCACCCACAGATTGTACTCACGGATAATGGTAAAGAATTTGTGAATAAGAAATTTGAAAAGTTATTAAAAGATTTGAATATAAACCATATAAAGACCTCATACTATAGACCTTCTTCAAATGCTAAGAACGAAAGACAACATAGAACATTGTACGACATTATAGCAAAGATTGTCGATGAACATGAAAAAGATTGGGATCTATTCCTGGGACCTGCGCTTAGCGCTATACGCACAAATCAAAATGAGAGCACAGGGTTTTCACCATTTTATTTATTACATGGGAGAGAACCAATATTACCTATCGACAATCTGTTAAAACCAAGACGTAAATATATGGGGGAAGATTTTCAAGAAGTCATTATACAAGAAATGCATAAAGCGCATGTAAGGTTAAAGAACAATATAATTAAAGCTAGAGAGAGACAGAAAAGATACAGAAACGTAAATACAAAATTACAGGAATTCAAAGTAGGTGATAGAGTTTATTATAAGAAGCATAGAAGGAACTCTAAGTTTGATGCTCGTTGGGTTCCAGGTTATTACATTTTAGAAAAGCTAGGAAATGTATCATACAGTATAAAGAACCAGATCACGGGACATATGGCAAGGGCACACTTAGAGCACTTAAGAAGAGACAATGATGATAAAGAAAACAATAATTATAATAATAATTATTATTCATACGCCTTATACTTAGATGAACAAGTCGTCAGAAGAGCTACAACACCCCCAGATTTTAGAAAAGTTCCAGTACAAAGTCAATTAATAACAACTTCAGTTTATAATGATACTCAGGAACAGACAATACCGAAAACGCTGATAAAAGAAGAAAAAAATACGTATGAGGCTTATTATGATAGTTTAGAATCTATGGAAGAAGAGGTAGATGCTCCATTTAAAAATACCAGACAAGCAGCGAAAAGGAGAATAGAGAGACAGAGAGAAAAAGAAGTGAAGAGACAGAGAAGAATTAGAGAAAATTCATCAAGCGACGAATATATACCCCTATTAGAAAGGTGGTTAAGAAACGATGAAAGAAAAATTAGATTGGATATAGAAAAGAAAAGATTGGCAGCTGCTAGTAATAGACATACAGATGAAGAAGAAATTGATGAAAATTCAGAATCCAATAGTAGTATGGAAGAAAGTAATACTTTACATGAGGAAGAAGATATTGATGTGGAGATGGCACTTATTCAAAGAAACTTAGAGTTACTGAAGAAATGGAAACATGGGAGATAAATTGATAGAAAATACTGCAGATAGCAAGATATAAAGTTGATGATTTAAAAAGGAAAGTGATAATTGATGATGTATGACACAATTGTTACAGAAAAGGGTTCTATTAATACTTATAATGAGTTGTCTTGAGGAGTAGGCATGACACTATATATTTAGGTATTAAGATAGCTAAGATGGATGTAAATTCAAGTGTGGTATATTTTTACTGTAATTTTATTGCCAATTGATTTTATGATTTGACTTCTTGAGTTTTCTTAAATAGATAAATAAGTTATTGTTAGTCCATAAAAGAGACTAACAATGGATAGGATGTATGTTATATTATTCTGTTATGTTTTTCTTTGAATGAGTTGATGCCTTTATTTGATATGAGGGGAAAGATAAATGATGTGTAAAAACTTGGGGGGGGGGGGTATGATGTCCTGTTGTGATTTTATTTCGCTTAACTCATAATTTAAGTGAATTGTCTTGTGTGTTGAATAAGAATTACCTTGTTTACAAATATGTTAGAAATTAGTTAAGTTTAATTTACAAACAGTTATGGTTTTGTCCAATATAAACACAATACACGGGGCTTTATATAGAGCCCTTCGTTCAGAAAATAGTTAATAAACTACTGAGGTCTAGTAGAGAGACACATTCTCTTTGTGAATTATAGGTTCATGGGTATATTTTGTTAGCAAGTTTGCTGTGATAATTAGCATAGAGAGGTTGATGATATGGCTATGAAGTGTTGGAAACATATGCCGGGGTTACTACACAAATAAAATGGTTATGGGGAAGTTAAAAATAGGAGCTGCATTAAAGTCAGCATTGATTAAATATATATGGATTGGATGCCATATTATATACGTGAATAACGTTTAAAGATGCTGTGATAGTGAAACAAATATAAGAAGTTGGTTGATAGAGAATAGAAAAAAAGGGGAGCTGTGAATGGCAGTGCATAAGGTTGGGTATATGGGTTAGATAAACAAGGAGGCGTGTCATGGGTTGTGAGGGGAAAAATATAGGAGCTGTGATAAACAGCGTTAATTAATTTAAAATGTTCATGGAATATGAACATTGTTTCGTGGTTGAAGGTGAGATAAATGAAATATAGACAAGGTTGTGGATGGCAATATAAATATTGAGTATATAAAAGAAAACTTGGATCAACTTAATTTATAATGAACAGAGATGTCATTTCATAAGATATATTTTTGAAAAACTTTCTACAAAAGTTTTTTCGTTTGCAAGAGAAGTAAATGTGATTGTTGACTATTTCTTTTACTTTTCATAAATTGGGTGCGCACCCCTTCTTTACCCTTCTTTCTAAATACATCTTTTCTGTGTTGTGTGGAGAAAGAATGAGAGATTTCATACTAACATTTTTTACGAGCCATTCATATGACGACCTATACATTTTGTAAAGCAACTTTGAAGAGACAGAAACGAAGAAGAAGTATAACTTCATAGTAGTTTGCTATGTGGCACGGGGATGAGGTACAATTGGAAGGAAATATTTACTTAAGATAGAGTTAGTTTGGGGCTTAGAGAAATTATGGGGGGAAGGAGAGAAGGTGTAGGATAAAGGGGTTGGGAGTTAAGACTTTTGAAGAAGAAAAGTCTTTTTAAAGAAAGGGAGGTGTAGCAGAAGGAATACCATATCTGTTATTAGCTTAGGTGTGCAAGATTAGAGCACGCTTGAACATCCTGATAGAACAGTAAGAAGGATGCTCAAGTCGTGACGTAGGTTGTTTTTGGGTAGTTACCGCTAAAGCTGGGACAAGACAAGACAACATCATATTTAGTAGTCTCTGGATTTTGTATCGGCCATCATAAACCAATAAACCTGTTTTAAAATGAACTTACTTGTTGATCCTATGTACACGTACTGTTACAATAACTATGCTAAAACACTCTGACAGCAAAGACACGTAGACACAGCCAGTCATAAACATAACTATGCTGAAATACACTGGCAGCAAAGACAGCCGTAGACACAGCCAGTCATAAACATAACTATGCTGAAACAATCTGACAGCAAAGACAGCCGTAGACACAGACAGTCGTAGACACAGCCAGTCACAAACATAACTATGCTGAAACACTCTGACAGCAAATTTAAGATCAACAGACATGTTTCACAGAACCAATTTAAGATTAACAAAGACAGTAAATAAAATCATCCTGTTGGAGATATAGGAGCTGCGAAACACTCCAAGTTACACGAGCCGATTCCTTGCTCCACAGGGAGCTCTAAAACATAAGGTGATTAGTCCTCTTTGATCTCACGGAATTAAATAATGAACATTAGAGGATTATAGGACAAGTTAAAACTTCAACCTCAAAACAGTTAACATAATTTCACTGGCTATGATATTGCATGAAGCAGAGGCCCAGACAGACAGACAGACAGACAGACAGACAGACAGACAGACAGACAGACAGACAGACAGACAGACAGACAGACAGACAGACAGAGAAACAGCAAGAAATGGATAGAAGCAGAAAGAGATAGAGCAGTAGAGAGACATAAATATAATCAGAGAGACAGAAAGAGAATAGGAGTGGCAGAAACGGAGAGAGACAAAGAGAATAGGAGAGGCAGAAACGGAGAGAGAAAAAGAGAAAAACAGAGACAGCAAATTTAAGATCAACAGACATGTCACTCAGAAAAAATTTAAGATCAACAAAGACAGTAAATAAAATCATCCTGTTGGAGATAGAAGACATGTTACACAGAACCAATTTAAGACAACACAGACAGGAAATAAAATTATCCTGTTGGAGATAGAAGACATATTACACAGAACCAATTTATGATCAACAAAGACAGTAAATAGAATCATCCTGTTGGAGAAAGAAGACATGTTACACAGAACCAATTTGAACATATGGCAGTGCATTCACAAATATCGAATAAACAAAGAAAGGAGAAATGTACGCTGAATTCATAGACATGCGGTTCTAAAGAAGAATGTTGAAACACCCAAAATATTCACAGCCAAAATATTTAATCGAAGTATTCTAAAAAGAGGCTAGACACAAAAACAATTTACCACGACTATTAGATAGATGCAGTCATTATATTATGAGACGAGAAAGAAGGAACAACTTGAAAGTTTAGTCTTTTAGTTTAGTCGATGGATCAACATAACGGCACACGGATGTAACTCATAAGTGCTCCGTTCTCCTCCTAACTCAAACCTGAGTTTGGGGAACTCAACTCAGTGCACGAACTCCGTAGCACACGGCGAGGATCCTGAAATACTTTGGGTAGATTGTAACTCGAATTTTTGCCCGGGAAGCGCCGTTAGGCTACTCTTTTTCGATTTCCAACTGCAAAGGGATTTTTTTACGTGCGCAACAATACACACGGGCGGCGATCTCACTACCCAGAGACCAGGGGAAATGTTATTACTAGAAGTCCACGTGAAAAAGTCCCGGTCCTCACCAGGGCTTGAACCCGAGACCTCCAGCATTCGAGGCGGACACTATACCTCGAGACCATGCAGCCCCCTACAACTTGAAAGATTAATGGTAAACAGGGAGAGACATCGAGAGAAGATTCTTGAGTCTATTACAGCATGGCAAAAGTAAGACATGATTTGATGTTTTGACACATTCTGCTAGAGATTGCGAGTTATGCAGAAGCATGGCCGCCCACGCAAGTTGGCGAAGCACTTGATGATGGGAAATACAACATTTCCTTCGGTGTCGGTGTCAGAGGAGAGGTGTCTGTGGTTCAGTGCAACCCCCAAGCCGTACTGTATTTATTCCTGTTTCAGTGACTATTTCTGTACCCACACTGCCACGGTGGCCTCTGCCCCCGAGGCTTAGACTGGCTTGCAATATTCGTTTCTATTTCTCGCAACCCGACCGGGGAAAACAACAATAACATCAGCAAGACGCAATTTTCTTCTTTATCTATCGTTTAAAGTACATGAGGGTTGTTACCCTTGTCTGTGCCATCATTCTCTTCTTGCACAAACGATTGGAAATACTTTCTCTCTCATATATCCTTGAAAATCTCTCCCTCTCTCCCTCCCTCCCTCTCTCTCTCTCTCTCTCTCTCTCTCTAGCTCTCTCATAGATGCTTGTAATTTCATTCTCCCTCCCTAGCTCTCTTCCCCTTTCTCATATAGATGCTTGGAAATGCAACCTCTTCCCCCCCCCTCTCTCTCTCTCATAGGTGCTGCTCTCTCTCTCT
Source organism: Cepaea hortensis (assembly GCA_963921405.1). Lineage (NCBI taxonomy): Eukaryota > Metazoa > Mollusca > Gastropoda > Stylommatophora > Helicidae > Cepaea > Cepaea hortensis. The sequence goes on along the minus strand of OY992876.1, from coordinate 125,916,877 downwards.
CTCTCTCTCTCTCTCTCTCTCTCTCTCTCATAGATGCTTGTAATTTCATTCTCCCTCCCTAGCTCTCTTCCCCTTTCTCATATAGATGCTTGGAAATTCAACCTCTTCCTCCCCCCCCCCTCTCTCTCTCTCATAGATGCTGCGAAACACTCCAAGTTACACGAGCCGATCCCTTGCTCCACAGGGAGCTCTAAAACATACAGGTGATTAGTCCTCTTTGATCTCACGGAATTAAATCAGGAACATTAGAGGATTATGGGACACGTTAAACCTTCAACCTCAAAACAATTAACACAATTTCATTGGCTAGGATATTGCATGACGCAGAAGCACAGGCAGGCAGGCAGGTAGGCAGGCAGGCGGACAGACAGACAGACAGAGAAACAGCAAGACACGGATAGAAGCAGAAAGAGATAGAGCGATAGAGAGACAGAAATATAACCAGATAGATAGAGAGAGAATGTGAGAGACAGAAACGGAGAGAGACAAAGAGAAAAACAGACAGACAGACAGAGCGACAGACAGACACAGAAGGGGGGGGGGAGAGAGAGAGAGAGAGAGAGAGAGAGAGAGAGAGAGAGAGAGAGAGAGAGAGAGAGAGAGAGAGAGAGACGGACACCCAGGCATAGAAATAGCGAGACAGAGAGAAGCAGAAAGAGATAGAGCGACAGACATACAAATATAGAAGCAGAGACAGAAACAAAAGAAGTCAGACATAGAGACATAGAAAAATAGAAAAACATGGCAGACAGAGCGCCAGAGAGAGAGAGAGAGAGAGAGAGAGAGAGAGAGAGAGATAGAGAGAGAGGAGAGAGAGAGAGAGAGAGAGAGAGAGAGAGAGAGAGAGAGAGAGAGAGAGAGAGAGAGAGAGAGCAGTTGTTCAATCGTTAAGACTTCGATCAAAAACACTGCCGCTAGACTGCAGATATTTAGTATTTAGCCCAGAACTATAATTACGACCCATGAGAACGTCAGCACACCGGTACGGCTTTGGCGTCGGACCAGCTTCATAAAATAAGACTCCGGGCAAATGTTCATAATTGTTCACGAAGCCGAGACTACTATGTTCACCTTTCCCTGTTCTTAATGAGTGGAGTGTGGCCAAAAAGGTAATTGTGTGAAAGCATCAAACATGCCGAACACAAGCCAATTGTAATAGACATCAAATCTGAACGAACGAAGAAACAGCAAAATAGAGAAGACAAGAAAACATGGATTAGTTTGAAATTCCCAAGAAAAAGGTAAGCAAGAAATAAATTAGCAAACAAATATAGCTAGCTTTAGGAAGGGCCAGAAAACAAAAAGAGATGTAGGGTTAAGAACGCGGGGAGTCGCAATTAAAAAAAAAAAAAGTAGATAACGCGTATATCTATCGGTCTGGTGGTTTTCGTTCAAATCTCGTCAAGGAGCGAATTTTGTTTTCACTTATATGTGCTTCTAGGCCGACTTAGACTACAATCGGCGGCCTGCATAACAAAGAACATCAATGATCGTGTGCCGATGAGTAGACCATTTGATACAAACTATATACCCAACACACCTCATAATTGATTTATTCCTTGTTTCCGGATTTGAAATTTAAATATTGAGCACAACCCACCACTGGCACCGCTGATCGTATTCTGGCATGAACCTTAGGCCTAGAAGGATCATGTACCGTGAACTGTCATTTACTGCCAATATAATACCTTGCGGTGTATGGCAGAGGGTTGAGGGGGGGGGGGGGGGGTCTTGAGCCTGAGGAATTAAGGCCGCCTGGCTATTGCAGTCGCCGCGAACTGTGCAGGTTAGAGCTTTCTTTTTGCCCTCGACAACCCCCCCCCCCCCTCCCAAAAAAACAAACAAACAAACAAACATACACACACACACTTTACCGAGGATTCGAACACGGGTCTCCCGAAGGAAAATTCGGCATTCTCTGTACTGCGAAAACATACCCAATACGCCTCAAGGCTGAGTGGTTATGGAGTCCGCCTCGGGCTTAAATCAATGGGATCAAATCCCAGTTAGTTATTTGGTTTACAACAATCACTGGTTTCTATTATTATACGTCGTTGATAACCCGCAGCGATAATAGATTATCCAAAATTGCATTGGGTTGCCTGCCAGCCTCTTTATGGGCTCGAATTCAAATCGAATTGGGGATTTTCAAAACTGACTAGGATTCTCAACTTAAATTGGGTAGCAGAGAGTTACGGGACGTAAAGATGGCTGGTGTTATACTGATCAGATCACCCACCGAGTGCCGACTAGGGTATGAAAATAGTGAGCCAGCACCATATACCTTCATATACCTGACACCTTACATCCTTTGTGCAAGACGCGCACTAACTGACTAATCAACGAGCTTATCGATCAACTGACCAATCAACGAGCCTATCGACTAACCCACCAACTTACCAGTCAAGCAACCAACCAACAAACATGTCAACCCTGCATGCAACCCACCAATCAACCCATCAGCCTTTTGAACGACCGACAAACTATCCAACTAAGCGGCCGGACGTCAAACCCACAAAACTGACTGCCCAACCAGGTAACCAACCAACCCACAAAACAACTCAACGGACCAACCAGCCACCGAGTACCGCCTGAAGAATACAACATATACCTACCACAACATCGCCAATCTGCTATAACAGAAACTCATTCTAATTACCATGCTTTTTTTTTTCTAACCCAGCCACACAAAACAACTAATCGGCACAAACGGCGCAAAACAAAAATACACGAAGCTGGTATTTTTACAAGCTGTGACGAGATATACCGGGACATTTCACTGCTCTCTTTTTGTCTACATCAAAGTCGGCTTTTGTCTGTAATCGACAAAAAACAGCGGTCACAATCTTCTTGTTCTTATCAGCCAGCGGTTTTCACACTTTTGGTCTTGGCCAGTTATGTTGCGCATTAATACCACTATGTTTGCTGCAGCTACTACTACCACAACCACCGCAACTACTACTACTACTTGGACTAATACCACTGTAACAACGATTACTGGTTCCCCATTACTGTTCCTGCCACTTATAGCAGTGCCATACTATCACGTTTACAACTGTCACTAGCACTATTGTCATTACCTCTACTACTACTACTACTACTACTACTACTACTACTACTACTACTACTACTACTACTACTACTACTACTACTACAATTGCTACTATCACAAGTATTACCAATGCTACCGCTGCTCGTATACTGCCGTAACTACTTCCGCAACAGATACTACCGCTACGTCCACTACTAGGACTACTACAACTACTATCACTAGTACTACTTATCCGAATAGATTATGCACCCACCCACTACTCAAAAATCAGACATACATCACCAAGCTTCCCCAATCAATCACCATCTACGAGATTGGAACTGATTCTTTTTCAAGCCAGAGAAGCAGGCCAATCCCCATCTCCTCAACCTTCCATGCCACACTTTCCTTCCTGTGCCACCACTCCAGCCTTCCACTCAACAGTCTCTTCTCTCCCCCCCCACCCCTCGCCCTCATTTCGTTTTGAACTCACGCGTGGTCCATACACGTGCTACTACTTCTAGTGCACTGGACGTTTTTGGGTGTAGATCGGCTTTTCCTATTACCAGTGTCCTTCGCCATCAGGTGAAACCACTCCGACTTCTGACGCGCTTGTAATTTACATCCTAAGACAAGGACGAGAAGTAAATATTTTAGTCCAACTGACCAGTGTAGGGGCTGAACCCGCTGCCTTGGGATCAATACACCGGACTTTAAGAGCTAGCGCCCTTATCAATTCGGCCACGCTAGCCTCCTGCTCTACAGTTTGACAACCACTGCAATAAGCCGCCGTCTTGTAGGATCCTTGTTCCCAATGCAAATACTGTACCGGGTAGCACAGGGGTAGATAACCGCTTCACAGATTGCCTCTGAAAGGGTCGAGTTCTCTCCCGCACGATCAGATTACAACCACGGGAGTCCGCCTGCCATTCAGGTGCGAAAGTGACGATAAACTGTAAAGATAATAATTATCAAATCTTGTTTGTTCATGGCCTGATCCTGTCCTTCAGGGTGTAGAGATAAAAACCACTCTGCAGGTAGTGAAGAGGTGTGAAGTATTGGGCTTTCATAGTTATTAAGCCAGGGGTGGGGGTTGGGGGGGGGGGGGCTGAGTGGTCCCGATGTATGGTGTCCCTGAGGGCGGGGAGTTTTTCACGTGGACTTCTTTCTATAGTGTGTTTACTTTTGTCTGCGCAAATATAAAATTCCATATCTCAGTAACCAACTGAAGGAAAATGATGACATTTAGCATATAACCTTATCATTATGTCCACCCAACAAAAAATGTTTGTTCTGGAGATTTTACAGCAGATTTCAAAGTTTGTTTATATGCGGTATATAATTTACGGGTCAGAGATGAAGTTCATAATTTTAAATGTATTACACCGTAGCCAGACAATCAGCGTTCAATGTTGAATATTCTACGTGTTTCACGGGATTGGCCTTATGCCAAGAACTCCGCTTTGTTTAAACTAAAACTATTCAGAGGTGTCTCAAAATGTGGGTTATTTCATGAAACCTGATTAATATGTTTTTTTTTTTTTTGTATGTGTGTAAATCTTACCACTTATCGCTACATTGAAATGAGTGAATATTTTTCAATTGGATTGAATGCGAAATTGTATATACACTTCAAAGCATCGCTATGAAGTTGTACACATATTTTTGTATAGAAGCTGATCGCAGGAAACATTTTATACTATTAGAAATTCCGAAAAAAAAAACAGTGCATGCATTGGGTTTGAGTAAACGGTCATTTCGTCGATGGGTGCATCTGGAATTAAACCACCACGCAATAACCAAACGGTAGGTAGAAAGGTTATTGTAGACAGCTTTGACAAAAATGTCATAAGGAGAGCTATTATAAAAATGCTTTAAAAAGTCGATTAGAAGTCGACAGGGTCGACCTCATTGCACTTCATTGGGTAGTGCATGGATTCTATCCCATATGGCTCGGTCTCTTTCCGCAGTGCGGAAAGCGTCGCACAATGCACGAACTCCGCAGCTCTAGCGACGACCCACAGAAGTCTCCGAAAAATTTAACTCGTAAAAACCAAAGGATGCAGCCCGGAATCGAACCCATAACCTTTGGGGCCCGAGTCAAAAGGCTTGACCACTTTGCCAAGGAGCCTCCTAAAATTATAAAAATTTTGGATTTTATATCCAGTATTATAAAAATGCTGGATGCCAAAGAAACAGTGACAGTAAGAAAACTTAGGGTTTGGTTAAGAAAGAACAATAACATAGAGCTATCAAAAACAACTTTGTGGAAAATTATAAGGACATTATCGTCCCTTTTAGAAAGTACAAGGGCGGTAGAAATATTCTTTGCGAGCAACCGCATTTAGGAGTCATGAGAAGCAGATACCAACGTGATATAAGGGAAATGCGCAAAGAAAATTATGGCATAGTATGTTTGGATGAAATGTGGATCAATGCGCACCACACAAGTGATAAGGAATGGCAATCAGTGGATGGACAGATAAAGCGATATGTGCCCAGTAGTATAGGACAGCTTTTGGTCATGGCCCATGCTGGTAATACGCATAATGACTTACAACAGAATGCTGGGCTCGTGTTCGTATCAAAGCATACAGACAATAGGGATTATCATAATAAGATGAATGGTAATGTATTTAGAGATTGGCTCGAGAATACTGTGCTTCCATCTCTAGATAGACCGTTGTGTCCAATTATGGACAATGCATGATATCAATGTTGTTGCCCAAGAAGAAAAAATACTTACAGCATCGAGAACAAAGGGAGCAATAAAGATATGGCTCCGAATGGAAAACATACCATTTCTAGAAACGTATTTCTAGCTAGAATTGTTGTTCCTTGTAAAACAGACGCCAAAAAGCAAGAAATATCAAATCGACAAGTTGACAGAAAAGCATCGTCATGGGTGCTTGAGACTTCCGCCGTTCACGTCTCATTTTTACCCTATAGAACTTGTGTGGGCTAAAATTAAAGGACAAGTGGCAGCTGACAATACTATTTTCAAATTATTTGACGTCCGCGCTATTAAATATTGATAAAAGTTACTGGAAAAATGTGAGGACTATGTGTTGAAAGAGGAAGGGGACTATTGGAGAAAGGATGGATTGAATTTTATGCAACCGAGAGCAGTCATCAACCTACTGGAATCGTCCGACACAGATTAAGGTCTGAGCAGATCGCAGACCTTAATCCACGTGCACACCAACTGGGATAGTTTGCAACAAATATTCAGAAGAATTGCAGGCCCTAAACATTACAGCATCGGCATAAACAATACAACTTGTTAATGGCAATAGTTTGTATTCCACAGTCATGAATTTTCAATTCCGTGAGCGATCAACGGTGACAAACAACTGACATTGAAAAAACAAAAAGCTTTAGACGCATCGAATACCAACCGAAGAGTCATATTGCGGTGGGAACTGACATATAGTGGCATAACAAGAAACGTGAGAAGAAACACGTTGTCAAGTGAGGGGACACCACACGAACATACGAATCATTCTATAAACTTCAATGAAAAGAGGACCAACATCTTGGCCGTTAAGAAGGAAGCCCACTACAGAGACCTCACAGCTATATTCGTCGTGCAAAACATGTAATCATGTTCTGTCTCAGCAGAGCAGACAATGCACCCACTCCCATACGAATCTGGATACGCCTTGTGTTTGTCATTCGAACTGGCGGTGGCATTGGCATTACTGTAAAACAAGTTTGTTAGCGAGAAATCACTAGTTTTTCATCAAAACTTTTTCATGATTTAAGTTCCTTTTGGACCTATCAAAGACATATTCCTTGGGTGGGAGTAAATATAAGACGACAGGAAAAATTTCATAATGATGCAACAGACAGTTTTCAAAATAATTGATCGTGAATGACGGCATTCATTTCTGGACATACTATAGTAACAAATATTCCCCTGGTCTCTGGGTAGTGAGATCGGACGCCTTGTGTATTGTTGTGCACTTAAAAAATGCCCTGGCAGTTGGAAATCGAAAAAAGAGTAGCCCAACGACGCTTCCCGGGCAAAATTTCGAGGTAAAAATCTACCCAAAGTACTTCAGGACCTCGCCGGGCTACGGAGTTCGTACACTGAGCTGAGATTCTCCGGACTCAGGTTTGAGTTAGGAGTAGAACGGAGCACTTATGGGTTACACCCGTGTGCCGTGATGTTGATCCGTCGACTAAAATAAACTATTTATTAAGTCACGGCTAGATGCTCGCTTGCCGGCCCGATGGTCGCCGGTTCGAATTAGCACCGAGGCGGGGTTTTAACAATTGAACTGTGCTGCCAAGGTCGACCCAGACAACTGGGTACCTGGGAATGTGTTGGGAAGCAATCACGGCGCACGTGATACTGACCGCGTCACTCACCGAGTGCCGATTGGTCTATACAAATATGGCTGGGGCACCATATGCCTTGCGTTGGTTTTATGAAATGGTATGGGTGCTGGTAGTTCAGAAAGCAATGACACACTACTGAACGTAAACTTGCCCAGGAATCACAAACAGCCAAAACATGCTGGGGTCGACTGCTCCGTCATGTAAAGGATATGCAACTAACTTGTAACCATATGCCTCATGCGCTTTAAGGCGTGTACAAGAATCCTTTACTTACAGTGGCATACTGAGATGAGGGTCACCAGTTTCCTTACTCGCTGCTTTGTTCAGGTTAGTTAGTTGCGTATCCTTTATATAACGTAGCAGTCAACTCCAGCATATTTTTTGGTAAAATTCCTGGGCAAGTTTTACGTTTAGTAGTTTGTCATTGCTTTCTGAACGACCGGCACTCATAACCATTGTATGGAAACCAACGCATGGCTGTCTGCTTTCAAATCGCCTGCAGCTGTGTTTCGAAGGCGGCATGCTGGATTACGAATTGCGCCCGTAACACATTCGCCACAAAGCCGGCCTGTGCAGGTAACTGCCGGAAAATCCGGAAACTAACCCCGTTATAACACAGTGGGACCGGACAAGAAGTCTAGCCAAGACTGGGAATGGAGCCCTGAACACAGCTGGAAGGCAAGCGCGGCTGTCAATGTGTTTTGAATAATAACGCAAACACAAAGAACAAACAATGAGCTTTCCGGAAAAGAAGAACCTTAAGTTTATTAGCAGTTTACTACAGAATTAATAAAATGTAGACCACAGAACATTACCTTGGCCCAGACGTGGTCCATTTGTGTGCAAACTATATGGACTGCTGCTTTTTAAAAATATATTCAAATTGACTTCTGACTGTGTTAGAAGAAGCAGAAGACGATGGAAGGATGAAGACGAGGAAAGAATGATGAAGAAAAGAAGAGGATGAGGAGACAAAGAAGAAGGACAAGGACGATGTGGAGAAGAAGCAGGAGGAGGAGAAGAAAAGTGAGGCGAAAACTGAACCAGCAATGAGACAACCACGGTAAGTAATATCTCGCATATAAAAGGTGATTGAGCACAAACATTTATGGTAAAACGGTTATTTTTAATATGGGAAACGAAACAATTTTAGTACTCGAGTATAACACACACCTGAGTGTTAGTGGATAGAAATGAGTAAACTTGGTGAGTATTATACGCGGTATTTTAGAGTACTACCTTGATTGCGAAAAACAGGCACACTTAGCACTGAATACCAACATAACTGACATCACACCTGGAACATGCGTCAACTGCACATCAAAAACCACACTACAAGACCTGGACCAGGTGCAGAATCAAACACTTAAGAGCTAACACCTGAAAGAAATCAGCCCCTCTAGTGAAGATGGGAAGGACAACACAGAGCGCAGAATTAAGGAGGTACAAGTACACAAGTTTCTCAATATGCCGGACCACCCTATGAGGAACAGATTCAAAATCCAACAATAGGGCGGTTGAAAAGCAGTTTTATCCATTAAGTCAAACGACTGCGCAGACAAACCACATATCTACCTGTAGTTGGCATCCCATTGAAAACTACTCCATAACAAACTCCTTAAAGAAGGTGCAACAAAAGAGCGATAGGGTGTTCAAGCCACATACCACCAAAAGAAAATATAAAATCAACCAGAAATTCACCGTCAAAAACCCAAGATGATTACCATTGACCAGGAAAGATCATTATTCTGTCTCTTATAACGTGAAAATCGAGTCCGTAGCCATATGTATATAAAACCTGATTGGTGAATCAGTTACAGCATGTGTACATGCGGATTGGCTTCTCCGACACCTGGCCCCATACTATAAGACTGCCTCAAATACGAGATAATGTACACCTTTTAGTCTTGCAAACAACAGTAGAGTGGGTCTCCCTGGTCTAGTGGTTACACGACATTTACATAATCCCATATACTCTCGTGAGTAACGTGATGTACGCGAGAATCGGTAGCGGTTTTCTCCGCGTCGGTAACTTACGGGGTATGTGAGCTGGTCGCCTAGAAAGCAATGGCAAACTACTGAGCGTAATCTTGCCAAGAAATCAACAATCAGCTGAAAGTGGAAGTATAATTTTACAGACCACCAAAAGATCTAAAAGATAGTAAAGGTGATTCAAGAGTCAGCACTTAAGATGTAGACATTATTTCTAGCAACCGAGAGAAGACAAAAACAAAATAATGATAAGTGATTATGTTACGTATCAGACTAAAATCATAACAGAACTGAGAAACATATAAACATAATAAAGAAACACGCGGAGAGATGTAGAAAACACAAAAAATAAATAAACAAACAGACATATGTAGATAGACAGACAAACCGGCAGACAGACAGATAAATAGAAAGATAAACAGGCAGGCAGACAGACAGACGGATGGCCAAAGAGAGACGGTGACAGACATAATAAAACAACTAAGTTTTAGAGAACCACAAGAAACAGCAGCAACAACATTAACAAGAAAAACAAAAACACCAAAAAGAAAGACAACAAAAACAAGAGTACTGACTTCCACCGCGCTGGATGAGGTACTTCTCCAGGTTGTCACAATCCACCTTGGTCCTACAAAAGATCAGCGCCACGTCCATCTTGTGCTCCTCTATGGCTGAAATCACGTACTCGCCCTTGAGAATCTTCACAGCTTCCGAGTAGGTCTCTGCAGACAGAGAAGGGGATAGGGGTCAAGTCTCGTCACAGAAACGCACCGTGTAATCTGTGTTTACAGTGATGTGTGAATGAGAGAAGGGAGCAGGGTCAAATCTCATGAAACACATACACCTTGTAATAGGCGTTTACAGTTGTGTGTCAGTGAGAGAAGGACGCACAGGGTAACATCTTGAACGAACGAACTTTATTTTCAAAGGGCGTAGAATTGGGCACGCAAGTCCGTCAGACATTGTGATTTCTCTGCTCTCGTGAAGCACAAGAACCCTATAACCCGCCCATGTGTTTACAGCGATGTGTGAGTAATAGGAGGACACAGGATCAATCTCGTGAAAATTAAACTACGCACATTGTAATATATGTATGTGTTTACAGTGATGTGTGAGTGAGGGGTGGGGATCTACGTATGATGCATGTGTTTACAGTGATGTGTGAGTGAGGGGTGTGGGTGTATGTATGATGTATGTGTTTACAGCGATGTGTGAGTGAGGGGTATGGGTGTATGTATGATGTATGTGTTTACAGTGATGTGAGGGTGTATGTATGATGTATGTGTTTACAGTGATGTGTGAGTGAGGGCTGTGGGTGTATGTATGAACGTAAGCACGTATGCACTCATATATAAATAGGTACTTAAGAAAGCAAAAAAAAAAAAAAACCAAACTAAACAAAACAATAGTGTACTTTAAAAATAAAATATCCTCGAAGCAGGAACTCGCTGCGGGTCTGTGATATATTCAGGCTTGTCCATAGGACACATTTTTCAGTCCCATCCCATCCCATTCCATGGTAATTTATGCCTGTCCCATCCCATCCCATGGGATTTCCATGATAATATTAATATGGAATACAGTTCAAATACAATTATGAAATTTATGAAAGTTTAGGGTTGGTGTATACTAAATAGGACTAAATGTACAAAGAGACATGTAAAACAACAGAATTTATTAATTTTAATATTGAAGAGTATTTTTATTAAAACAAAGTTTAATCTGAATATGACAATTTAGTGTCATTCTGGCGCTCTCATTGTTTCTGAATCACTCTGCTCATTCAGCACATTATCAATTTCCTGCTGATCGATTGTTTCTAATAATTCAGTGAATCCAGGTAACCGCTGAACCATTTCCACAATGTTCATCTTACATGCAAATCTGATATACACAGAGTTTATAACGAGAGCTGGTAACATCCGTTTTCGTAACTTACTCAACAACAATCCAGCTGCACTAAATAAGCGCTCTACTGCTGCTGAGGACACTGGTATGGCCAAAACAATTTTCGCACCTGCTGTTAGCAGTGGAAAGCTATGTTCATTTTCCCAATAATTTAATGGTTGTGAAGTAATATTTGAAACACGGTGACTTCATCATCAAGGCATTTGTTTGTGGGGTCATCAAACGTAAGTGCTTTGTTTGGTGGAGGATCAAAAAATAAGTCATAATCACTTGTCGGCTTTTGTTCTACAATTCCTGCTTCGATTACAGCAGATTAAAACTAGCTTCGTATTTACAAATTGCCAAAGACGCCAACCAACAACTACAGCAATAATGGCCGACTGGCAGCGCGCATTTATTTATTTATCCGGTGTCCCACCACGAGATAAAGAATTTAAACAAATATATAAAGAAAAAAATGATGGATAAAAGGCTTTAAAAAGGTAAAAGATAAAAAAAAAATTAAGGGTTGCTCTGACGTAGATCAAGTTGCTATGACATGGCTACTGTCTCATGTGACCCATGGGAAATACAAATGTGTGCTGTCCCATCCCATCCCATCCCATGGAACGTTTCCCATGGGAATCCCATTCCCATGGACAAGCCTGGATATATTATGACCATCACATTTTGTTGGTCTGAGTGCATGGAGGAAAGGTGGTCAGTCTCTCCCTCCCGTAGTGAGCGACGAGCCCAACTATAGAAACTGGGTCCGACAGCGCCCATGCCATTGTCAGCGCAACTTCCTAACCGTCCCACCCAGGCGCCCGCCACGCATATAACCATTATATACATGTATCATCATCATGCGCCATGTCGATAAGCGCGGGTGGTCGTGTTTCACCATTTACACGATCACCAGAGTCGTGCATCAGCTTCGTGTTCTTGTCTCGACCATGCCACGTGGCCAAGTCATCCAGAAATTTACTTCTCTGCCTTCCCTTTGTTCTTTTCCCCTCAATCTTATCAGCTGTCACCAAGTACATGGGTACATACAATGTCAGAACACATAAAATAAGCACAGCTGGATAAACATCAAGAATATAATGACAGAGCTAAAGTCAGCATATTTGGTAATAGTGAAATGTGAAGGCCAGGTGCGGGAGAAAAACAGAGCATCTATTTACACATGAAGGAAGGAATACAAAAGAGGAGTTGACGTAATTCTGAATCAACAGAGTGCACAAACAGTGAAATGATTCTGGACAATCTCAGAATGAGTGCTCTTAGTGAAGTCCCAGGAAAAACCTCTGGATACCAGTATAATGCAGGCACCAACAACAGATAGCGCAGAAGATATAGATGTATTTTATAATGAGTTAGACATGGCTTTTGGCCAAAGCTGTTGAAATAACAGTGATACTCATGGACTTTAATGTAAACGCAGACAATGAATAAGGGGGCGAATAAGGGAGTGAATAAGACAGATGGCTATGACCTATGTGAAAGGTATGAGAGACGTGACAGATCATGGCGTGTGCAGAATTTTATTATACAAAAATAAGTAACATCTGGTTCAAACACCACCATCCACGCTTATAGACGTGGAAAAGTATTGGGGATAATGTTCGCAATAAAAGTGACTTCACAATAAAACTGATGGATTTCAAAGAGATTCAGAAGCAGTTAAGTGGGAGCAAAAACTAAACCGGGAGCAGACTGCATTATTGATCATGTTCCAGTAACTGGACACTTGAGATCAAAACTCAAGACTAGGAAGAAGACTACCCAGACATCAAGTTAGATCCAGCACTGCTTAAAACAGGCAAAGAAATTATGGAAATGTACAATGTTACTATACAGAACGGATAATGAATGTCATGAACCAACCAACCACCAGACTATTGATCAAAGATGAAATATGTTTCGCGAATCAATACAAAGACACCAGATGTCACCCCTGACATATATAATCATAATTATGTGCCTTGCAAAGTGGCGTAGGAGTTCGTGTCTGTCCACAGATCTCGGTCCCTTGTGTTGTGGATTAACTCTATTGATAATGTTCCATCCTCCCCGCTATCGTCCTACACCATCATGCATCATTTCTTCCCGTCCGCCTAAGACACTTCTATCATTGATCTGTTCAGCCGTCGCGATGTTCTCCAATGCCTCTCTTCACAGATGACCACATTCGATGCCGAGGTAGCGGGTTCAACACCTAGACGGGTCAGTTTGACTAAAATGCTGACTTCTCGTCTTTGACTTGGGGATGTAATTTACAAGTATCTCTGAAGCCGGAGTGGGTTCGCCTTCGGCGAGGTAAACCGGTAATAGGGAAAGATAATCCACACGCAAAATTCAGCCCAGTGCACTCGAAGTATAGTGTGTTTTTTTTTGGTTGCCTCAATATAAAATTCAATATCTCAGTAACGGGCTGAGATAAAATGATGAGATTTAGTATATAACGTTATCATTATGTCCACCCAACAAAACAATTTTTGTTCTGGAGATTTTACAGCAGATTTTAAAGTTAGCTTATATACGGTATATTAATTATGACTTAAAGATTACGACCATGATTTTAACAGTTTTACAGCTTCCCCAAGATTCGACCCAAATTATTCAAAATTTTCACGTGACTTTCGTTTTCAAACAAACAGCGCGAAGATTCAGAGGCGTCTCCAAATGTGGGTTCTTTCATGAAACGTGATTATATAAATAAACTAGCTGACAAGGCCCGGTTTCTGGTGGAAATCAATCAATCAATCAATCAATCTATCTATCTGTCTGTCTGTCTGTCTGAATGTCTGTCTGTCTGAATGTCTGCCGGTCGGCTGACCCATCCACCTACCCACCGACCCACCGATATCTATCTATCTATCTATCTATCTATCTATCTATCTATCTATCTATCTATCTATCTATCTATCTATCTATTCTATCTATCTATCTATCTGCCTGCCTGCCAGCCCGACCACCCACCCACCGACAGACCGACCGACCTACCGATATCTATCTATCTATCTATCTATCTGTCTGTCTGTCTGTCTGTCTGCCTGTCTGCCTGCCGGCCCACCGACCGATCGACCGACGTACCGATATCTATCTATCTATCTATCTATCTATCTATCTATCTATCTATCTATCTAATCTATCTAATCTATATGTCTGTCTGTCTGCCTGCCTGCCGGCCCACCCACCCATATACCGACCGACCGACCGACCGACAGATATCTATCTATCTATATATCTATCTATTTATCTATCTATCTAATCTATCTCACCCACCCACCAACCGACCGACCTACCGATATCTATCTATCTATCTATCTAATCTAATCTAATCTATCTGTCTGTCCTATCTATCTAATCTATCTGTCTGTCCTATCTATCTAATCTATCTGTCTGTCTGTCTGCCTGCCTGCCGGCCCACCCACCCATTAACCGACCGACCTACCGATATCTATCTATCTATCTATCTATCTATCTATCTATCTATCTATCTATCTATCTATCTATCTATCTATCTATTTATCTATCTATCTGCCTGCCTGCCGGCCCGACCACCCACCCACCGACAGACCGACCGACCTACCGATATCAATCTATCTAATCTATCTGTCTGTCCTATCTATCTAATCTATCTGTCTGCCTGCCTGCCCACCCACCCACTAACCGACCGACCTACCGATATCGATCTATCTATCTATCTATCTATCTAATCTATCTGTCTGTCTGCCTGCCTGCCTGCCTGCCGACCCACCCACCCACCCACCGACCGACCGACCCACCGACCGACCGATCCACCCACTCAGCCAGCCAGCCAGCCAGCCATCCATCCACCTATCTTTCTGCCTACCTACCTACCTTTCTGCCTACCTACCTACCTTTCTGTCTGTCTGTCCGGGCCACATCATTCATTTTATTCGGAGACTGCCGAGGGTCGTCGCTGGAGCTACGGAGTTCGTGCTTTGTGCGACGCTTTCCGCGCTGCGGAAAGAAACTGAGCCATATGGGATAAAAACCCTGTGCAATGCAGCCGATTCTGTCGACTGTAAGCTACTTCTTTGATTGCACCCACTCCCATACGAATCCAGATACGCCTTTGTTTGTCATCTGAATTTGCAGGTCCTCATTACCGTAAACATAACATTTTTAACAAGAAATCACTAGTTGTTAAGCAAAACATCAAAGGAATGATGCCGCTTTTAATGATTTAAGTTGTTTTGGGACCTATCAAAGACATATTCCTTGGGTGGGGGTAAATATAAAACGGCTGGAAAAATTTCATAACGATGCAACAGATAGTTTTCAAAATAATTGATCTTGAATGACGGCATAAATTTCCGGACAGACTATAGTAGCACGTGTATAGACTACGTTTGATTTGAAAGCGAGCGAAGGAAAAAAAAAACATATGACAAGGAACACTGTCTCTCTGTTATATTTGTCTATGATGATCTACTTTTATTAGCCTTTTCCAGGCACTGGTTGGCAGTACATGGTGTTCGCAACATTGTCTCAGAAACCACAGCCGTTAAGCCCTTCCTAGTCCGCTCATATTCCATGACGCAATGCCCTACAACTGAAAACCTTTCATATAACATTTCAATGCTCTCTGCCTGGCTTTCAGTGACACTGATATACACAGAATTCCGCAGATGATGGATGCATGAAGAAGGAAAAAGCAAGACAAGGACAATTATAATAGAATATAAAACACAAAGAAATAGCGGAGGTCAGCATGGCAGAATGGATAAGAGCGCTGATAATAGGGAAGGGCTAATTCGCATGCAACAATCAGTCCAGTGCACTAGACGTTGTTGCAACATGTGCATGAACTACGCTTGAGGTCAAAGCGAAAAAAAGGGGGAGGGGAGGCAAACAAACACAAATAGGCTTCATAAATTTTACAAATGCACAGATATGAGGAAAGTAAATATTCTAACGAAGTATCACTGGATGTTTAAAATAGTAATGGGACACAATAATATAATTAATAGACAGAGGGAGCTGGAAACTCATTACAGCCCACCTTCAATGTGGACATGCCTTTTTATAATAACAAATAATAATAATAATAATAATAATAATCACAGCGGGTTAGAATTACATTGTAACAAGAGAGATTATGGTCGTTACTAAGAAGAAAGAAATACCACAATGTAATATCAGGGTAAATGGAAATATTATTATCTTAAACAAGTGAACCAGTCAACTATTTCTATGAACACATCACCATAAAGCAAAGACCACATCTCTGTTCTTTTTCTAACTCAATCTCAATTTTCTGTATGTAACCTTAGCCACATAGGGATTCTTAATTATCCCAACATTAGAGACCCTTTATTACAGACATCGATCCCTTGGGTAAAGGGTGAACTAGTTTCTATGACATCGATCCCTTGGGTAGAGAGTGAAATAGTTCATAAGGCATCATGCAGGGGGACTCGTTACGTGCCGATGCCGTCTCTATTCAGCATGTTTTCCCCCCTGATCTTCTAACGCGAGGGTCGCTGAATGAAATAGACGATACCGAGACAGGTTGTAGAGTAACAAGGTCCCCGCCTATTCATTTCCTTTCTTAATGTCAATATCTTAGCCAGCTAGTTGCTTTATACGACTATCATTTTAAATGTTACATACTGCTCATACTAATGTATATTTGAGAATCCTGGACACTCAAAGACACTAGAAAGAAACTTCTTACGACCTGCTCTGTTATTGTCATCTACAACCTATAGTACCTTGCGGCGTAGAACAGGATTCGGGGGGGGGGGAGGTGAGAGAGAGAGAGAAACAGAGAGAGAGAGAGAGAGAGAGAGAGAGAGAGGAGAGAGAGAGGGAGAGAGGGAGAGAGAGAGAGAGAAGGAGAAGAAGGGTGTCTTGAGCCTGAGGGATTAAGGCCGAGTGGATAGGGTTTTCTTTTTTTTTCCCCCTGACAGGAAAAAGTCCATACCTTACAAAGGATTGAAACCCAGGTCTCTCGAAGGAGAACCCGGCATTCTAGCCACTCGGCTATCCGCGCTTCGCTGTTATTAACAAACAATAACTCGACTATCTTTAGATTACCGCATTTTCAGATATCTGATCCATCGAGTTGCGCTTGCACATAAACTTACGATGCGCCGTCAACGGGGTAGTGCGTACATTTAACACACAGGTAGACTGAACTTCAATGTTAACTTCTCATTTAGAAAGCAACAGACAACTTTTATATGTAAAGTTGCCTGGAAAATCAAACCCGGGTTGGCTCAACATGGTGCATGATGATGATACGCTTAACAGATTCAGTACCAAACAAAAAGTAGGCTTGGATCAAGCAAAAATGGATGGCGAAAAACGGAAAGTATGAGTGTGTCATAGTTTTGATTTAAAGTTGTTTATATGGTAGCAGACATCTTGTATTATAACACAATGACAACATGTCGGCGATATACATTTTTAATGACTGTGCGGTGTTTGAAAATATTGCCGGTCCCAGTTTTGTATTTACATATTATGTTGCATGAACTTACAGAGGGTGAACACAAAACTTGGACCAGCAATATTTCCAAACACTGCAGTCATTAAAAATACACCCTATATAAGCCAATGGCAGATACGGGAAGTTGCTGAAGACGATTACTGTTTCCATGGCACTTAATCAGTTAATTCATATTGATTAAAAGAATTGTGAGAAAGCTGGAATGAGGATGAGAAAATGTTCAGAATGTCCTGCCAATTTTCTGGGGAGCAAAGGTAACGAGGAAGGGAACCGGCCACCCAACCCCATTTGTCGTAGTCTACAATATGCGAAGGTCTGACACTTCACGCGCAATGGCATTATCTGCCACGGGACAACCTTTACACATTTCACACACACACACACACGCGCACACACACACACACATAAACACACGCACACACACAAACACTACCACACACACACACTACCACAAGCGCGCGCACACACACACACTACCACACGCGCACACATACACGCAAACACATACAAACACACACACGCACATTACCACACACACACACACACGCACATTACCACACACACACACACACACACACAATACCACACACACACACACACACACACAATACCACACACGCACACAACAGAAGAAGACAGTACAGGGTCCCGAGACAAGGCTTCAGCCATGTTGGACATATGGTGCTACACTCCCACAGACCGGCACTGGCTGAGTGACATGGTCAGCACACACCGCCGACTTCACTTCACAAGACACTTCCTGCTACTCATTTTAAGTTGGGCCGACCGGGGAGCCCAGGTCAATTTTGCCCAATCTTCCTCTCCTTTTATCCCACTGCTTTTGTCATGACATGTCGCATAGTCGGGCAAATGTATTTTTCTGTGTTTCGCTCGTCTTTTTGCTAGTACTATCGTCATGTAAGATTTCTTCTCGTCTCTTTGACTCCATCTAGCCAACTCGTCTGTGGTCGTTCTCTCGCCTAGTATCCCAATGTTCTGACGTAGAAGGCTCTAGCCCCTGCTTGATCTTGTTCTATTGTAATTAAATGTACATTGAAATACAGGCCAGAATGTGGCACAGGGAGAAGATGACAACAATTCATCATCATGGCGTGGGTGATCACGCTTCTCCAGAAATTGCAATCTCTGACGGCATGGATCAATACATGTGTTGAATTTCTTCCATGCCATAACCCAAGACTAGCAAGAATTTTCTCTCGTTGTCTTCCTCTATCTATTTTCACAAATCGTTCCGGTTGATACAATATGTTCCAGTTTTTGTCTTCTCATAACGTGGCCAAAAATGATGACTGACTGCCTCTTTCTGATGTTTGTGATTAGTTGTCTTTGCGATCTAGCCTCCCTCAAAATGTCACATTCATACAATCAAATAAGATCAGACCATTTGAGACATCATACAGAGCCCATTCTCATGCTATCCAATTCATAACAATCAAATCAAATCAGACAATTTGAGACACCATACAGAACCCATTCTCATGCTGGACCGAACAGGGAAGCGATACAATCCATTCACGACGACGCGCAGCATAACATGGCCGATGACAAAATAGAGAATAACTGTCTGAAAAGTCTAGAATAAACAGGGGAGAGCAACAGCGATCAAATTACTTCCCCTGAGTGTATGTAGCAAGGTGACAAATCTGGGCACTCAAAGCCGTGCCGTGGACAGTAAACCGGCGGCACATGATGGATGATCCGACGATCTGCTATCTATGTTTGTAACTATGTTTATATACGCAGTAATTACTTCATAATACCTGTGAATTTATTTCTAATAGTACATTGGTGCCGGTCTCTCTGGCCTAGTAGTTTTAAACGACTTTCTCCGTAATCCCGTTTATCCACGTAGGGTAACGCAGCGCGCGAGAATTGAAAGGGTTCTCGCCGCGTTGGTAACTTACGGGATAAGTAAGCCGGCCGCTCAGAATGCAATGGCAAACTACTGAGCGTAATCTTGTCGAGAAATCAACGACAACGGTAAAATACTGGTGTTGGCAGCGATGTCCTGTAAAGGATATGCGAAAAAAGTACATTGGTTCCTCAACTATGATACTGCTGTGTATTACACAATGAGAAAATGTGATAATAGTGTAACTACACTCTCTTGTCTATAAACATCAGGGCAAACTAAATAACAGTGATATCTAAAACACACGGAAGAAAAGAATTAGAGACACGACTAAATAAAAAAATGCAGGAGATATAGAATTAATTTCCAAGATCCACTGAATCCCAGCATAAAGCTCAGATAATGTATGTTTGACCCAAGCTTGGATAATATACCCCTCAAAGACATCTGATGCTATTTAACTGGCTAGGTAAGAATTCTGTCTTACTCCATAATTGTGAGTTCAACTAGAACAGTGGTTCTCAACTTTTTTTTTGGCCCGTGCACCCCTTCATCATATTTTCGGAACGTCATCCCCCCTTTTTTCATATTTCCTCCCTATAAATCCCCCCCCCCCCCTACACAGTATACGTAAAAATGGAAGCTAAATTTAATAACATATATTAGAAAAAGTCTATACGTCTACATAAAACGTGATTTGCGGGTCTACATACGTTATAACATGAATTTCAGAAGGGTGAGAAGTACAGAACTGTAAAGTATGGAGGGGGAAACAATATCAAGTAATCGGTTCTTGTATTAACGAGATCTAGAAATAATCTTAATTTCCGCCCCCCCCCCCCCGGAATCCATAAAAAAACCTCCCCCGGAAACCCTAAATTCATCCCCCGGGAGGGGGGGGGGGTCTATTGACCCCACTAATCTCAACTTCTTCCTCTACTTAAATGAATGAGAATTTACATCGCATGCTATCTCTTTGACGTCATATACAAGCCAACTTATAGACGCAATCAGTACGGGAAGACTATATGGACAACAGGACATTTGATGCCTTTTGTCAGGCAACGGAGCACGACAGCATCTCGCACACATCCATCCAATTATTTGATACCT